>CM053502.1:99558324-99619145 GCA_028627145.1 Eidolon dupreanum
ATTTCTCTTTATATATATCACCACCACCTTCATCCCTTCTTACCCCTCCTCATTACCTCAAATAAATGTTTTGTCCTATAGACAGAATGAATTGAACACATTAAAAAATAATAATAATAAAGCTTTAGAAATTGGAAATCTAGAATTTTATCTTCACTAAAATATTACTGCTAGTAAAGCAGATGTGAATCCTACTCCACAAATGCAGATGTGCAGAAAACATTGTTTTAAAAAAATAACTTAAGACATACTTGAGCCCCAATCCAACTGGGCTGGTGTTTCCATTTATCCTCAGTTTTGCCAAAGATTCCAAGCCCTAAGAATAAGGAAGCACTCCATCTCTAAAGGAGTCATATGAGCAAGGTCCATAGGTTGTCCAATGACCAAAGGCACCTCCCTGATGCTTTGGTGCTAAGTAAGACCCTGGGACTCCAAATGCCTGAAACTGAATGTACCTGACTGGCTGCATATGCTCAGAGTACCCTAAAGCACATGTGGTGTCTTGTTCTTTTGAGACTCACCAACCTGTGTCTGTTTCCTGCTTGAGGGAATTTTCTCCTTTCTCTCTTTTTGCCCTCAGACATTCTCTTCCCTCCCTTCTTCCTGAGACACTAGAATAATCCCTTCAAAGAGTTTAGACTTTAAGAGACAGGAAGAACAGTCAACCTGGGGAAGCTTTTACATTCCTGCCCAAATCCCTAAGGTAAGGTTAACAAAGGTCCTGGTTATCTATTGAAAGCAACAGAAGGGAGTAAAACATTCACTAAATACCTCAATCAATAATCCTGCCACACTACTACACCATCTCAAGGGAAAGGAGAATTTTATTGTTCATCATTATCTCCAGTTTAGTAGTTTAAATACATGTTAAGAGCATAATATTTTAATATTAAAAGGAAACCAAAGACCACCTAGTAAAACTTTAAATACTAAGATTATAAGCTAGTTAGCAGTAGAGGTAATATTAGGAGCCAAATATTTTAGCCCTGAGTTCTGTATATTTTCAATTGAATCCTCCAAAAGGCAAACCACACAATCCACCCCCTAACCGCCCCCCCCCACACACAAAAACAGATTTCAGGTTAATTTTCCATTCCAAAATGTAAACATATTATGAAATTGTTCTTTTCTCATCATCAGAAAAGGCATAATTCATTTTGGTCCTTTTAAGGAGAAACAATGTCAAGTTGTATTAAAAGATACAGTGACTCTGAAAATCATATATTTATTCATAATTAGCAAAATAAAATTTATGATCATGTCAAGTTCAGATGCTCTCCTTAACTTTTTCTGTGACATTTAAACAGTTGATTTGTCTTTCCTGCTTTGCTAAAATATCTTCTGGTCTAAAATAACCAGTGAGTATGCTATCTTTTCTTTTTGTGTGTGTGACATTTAATCATATATTTATTTTAAGTGAGTTGTAAAATTGGGAATTTGATTTCAGCTTAACTTTGTCATTGGGCAGCTTGGCCCTGTCACCTGATATGAATTATATATTATTTAAAACTATTGTTAGGTTTCAGATGTATGTATGTAAGAAATGCTAGGACTTACTCTGTGATTGGTTATCTAACTAAATTTCATTGATCTGAATTTGTATTTAGAACTTTTTATATTGCCTATCATTTTTATAATATAGAACAGTTAAGGTAATTATCTATTATAATCTGCATTATACAGTTGGATCAACTGCTAAGACATGTTAAAGCTGCAAACTAATGGTTAATCTAGGCAGTGGCATCGAAATTATTATACTTATTTTTACTCCATCAGTTAGTATTACTTTAAAAAGCTTCAAGAAAGATGATCATTATTTATTTTGAACTATTTAGGAATTTTTGGAAAGTCAAGGAATTGAATTAAATCCACCTGAGAAGATGGCTCTTGACCCTTACACTGAACTACGGAAACAGCCTCTTCGTAAGTATGTCACCCCATCGGACTTTGATCAACTCAAGCAGTTTCTCACCTTTGACAAACAAGTAAGTGACCTAGGCACCTGGATAGGTTTACTGGTTTCCAAATGTGGCAGTGTTTTTTAGCAAGTTATTTTGATAGATGTGTGTTTTGAAAAATTACATCTATAATGTAGCCATTTGGATACAGTGCTCTTTTTCTTGTTTCATCTAGAGTTAGAGGTATAGGAATGCCTAACTTTTATATTAGAGATCCAAAGAAGATTGTGGAATTAAGTCTTGTGAGTTGCACCAAACTATTAAATCTTAAAGCAATTCCTCAGCCAACATCTGCTTCCCACTTTACTTTTCCAACCTATTGCTTCTTTACCAAACATGAGTTAATCTTATGGAATCCTTTGGGAAAACTTAAATGAATTATTGGGAAATTTCAAAGCTATTGCTTATATATAGGTTTCTAATGTTAATAATTTCACAGAAATTCCATTGTAGATGCTTCCTTGTTAAATTTTATATTAATGTATGAGTGCAAAATGCTTTGGATATTTTCCAACTCTGTTCGAGCCTTCCTGTCCTCCCCACTTGTGGGCTGGTATATAGAAACAGATTTTAGTCTTCTCTTTTGTTTACTAAAGGGAAAAGGAAAGGGGAGATCACCCTTAATACTTCTTTGCTGTTTTTTTTTCTCTCACACATGTAATTACTTTTAGTTCAGAAAATTTTACCTAGCACTATCATGGTCTTTTAAGGACATTCTTTATATCAATCATATTTCCATTATTTTGTATTTAAAGATTGTGTTGTTGATACATTACTAGAAGATATGTTGATGGAACTAAAAAAAAAAAAAAGACTACTTAATAGAGGAAAATTCTTTTCTAGACTAATTATGTCTAAACCATTCATATGTATCTTTATTAATTCATATAAACCACAGTATAAACTGTGATCCCCAACCTTTTGGCATCAAGAACCTGTACTCCTATGTGAATCTAATGCCTGATGATCTGAGGTAGAGCTGAAGCAGTGATGCTGGGGAGCAGCTGTAAATGCAGATGCAACAGGCTCCCTAGCCTGTTGTTCATCTCCTGCTCTGTGGCCTACTCCTAATAGTACCTGTCCAAGGCCCAGGGGTTGGGACCCCTGGTCTAAAAGATTCATTGCTCTTTTAACTCAGCTTCTCTTTCACTGACTAATATTTTGGATCAAAGTGAATTCTTTTGCAGCATAAACTTGTAAGTGTATTATTTAATATTTTCCAGCTGTTGTCATCTGGTACATAATTTAAGATGTTTTCGTATCTTGGTGAATATTTCTTTCTTTTTTTTTTTTTTTGACCATCTGAGATTGCTTCATAGCTTCTCTAGCTAATCTTTTCATTATTGTCTGGTATATAAATGCCAGAGTAGCTAAGTTAAACTCTCTACTTGTAGAGCTCTTATGTAAGTCACTACTTTGGATTTTTCAAAGGTTCTACGATTCTATGCAATCTGGGATGATACAGACAGCATGTTTGGTGAATGTCGGAACTACATCATTCATTACTACCTTATGGATGATACAGTAGACATTCGAGAGGTCCATGAACGGAATGATGGGCGAGATCCCTTCCCACTCTTGATGAACCGCCAGCGCATGCCCAAGGTTTTGGTGGAGAATGCAAGTATGTTTGATTTGGTTTATTTTCTGATAATTAGGACCTTTTGTTAGATCTCAAAGGCATTTCTTAATCAGTGTTGTCATTGCCCTTTACACTTTGGAGGTTCTTCCCATGGTCTTATAGGTGCTCAAAAAATGGCTTTCCCATAATTCCTTCCTTTACTTGCCCCTTTTCCATGTTTGCCTCTGAAATGGTCGGGTGGAGATGACTGATACCCAAATCAAGGAAACAAAACCAAAACGGCAGTGGGAGATTCATTAAAGTATGGAAGAGAAAGGTTTCTGAACTGAAGCAACTTAAGATCAGATTTTTAGTGCATTTCTAAAACAAGCTTGTTTTTATTCAAAGTTGTAGCTTACCTTTTCCCAATGTGCCTTCTTGACTTTGCTTCTCACTTCAAATACTTCCTAAATAGACGTTTCTATGTGGGATAACTTAAGATTGGAAAAGGAATGTCTGTGACTCATAGAGGTGGAGCTCTATTGTGTCAACACTTATTCTTTCTTTGCTAGCGTAAAATAACCTAGTGGATTGGAAAGTGAGAAGGCAACAAAGTGAGCTGATACTTGCCATCCATCAATATTTCTCTGGGATAAATAGGTTTACTTTATTTATTGACTTAGTAGTTTAAGAATTTTCTCTTACAAAAATGTTATCTTGGCTGAATGTAATGACATCTCTTGTGGCTGACAGAATTTTGTAAAACTTTTATTGATTTTTTCCCCCTTTACTCGGTTTTTTTGGAGCTAGGAGAAGAGAAATTCCAGGTTTTGAGCAAGAGATTTGTCTTCGAGCTTATAAACAAATTGAGATTAGAGATTATAAACAAAGTGGCAGTCTGAAGGCTAAATTCAGTCTACCCACATATATTTTTTGGCCTGTAAAGTGTTTTTAAAAATGCAATGTTATTTAGGGGCAAGGAGTTATAGATTTCTGTCACTGGGAGAGTGGATAAACAAAATGTGGTGAAGGTATAGCTTGGTAAATATGTAGTAGTTAGAAGCAATAAACAATGTACAAGAAAGCAAATGGGTACATCCTGAAAACATAACTATGTGTAGAAAAAAAGAAGTAAAATGGGATGTATAATGCAATAACATTTACATAAAGTAAAATATTCAGCAAGCAATATACATAATGCACATACAATAAAAAAGCTGTGCATTAGAATGGCTTCACGTGAGGCAGAGGAAAATGAGATAGCGGAAAAGACTAAAAGGGAGTAAAATTGTGATCATTTTAAAATTAAGAGAGTTAACATTAAAAATCTTGTTTTGAAAAACTAGAATAATTGCTCACACAGCTTGTATTTTTAGATAGCAACAACTGTATCTGCCCTATTTCAACATAATCTGGTTGCTGCCTACCATATTCTTATATTTAGCCTCCTGTAGAACGCCTTAGAGTTTTGTGACATTGGCACTAATATACTAATTTTGGCCTTTCACGTTGCTTAACTGAGCCTGAAATTCCTGCCAGTAAGAGCTAACAAACATTAGATTTACAGTAGATTAAGAGAAAAAATGGGAATGTATTTAGGGTAGAATGAAAAAAGTGTCACGAAAACTGAATGCCTTGAAATCTCAGGTTCCATGTTTGTCTTTGCCTTATCAATGTGATCTACAGCTAAAATTTTCAATATGTAATCATCCTCTTCTACAGTTTTAACAAAGGTTCATCAATAACATGGAGAGGCGTATATAGGGTCCTTTTAAGAGGAAGGAAACTTATCTTTCTGTGAAAGTGATTGTTAGTCATGTAGTAGCAGGACAGAAAAAAGCAGAGCTCCCATCAGCGATGTAATTCCTTTAACTAGAACAGCAGTGTTAAAGAGGTGGCATTTAATTGACTCTCAAATGCATTTATCCAATGGATGGTTTTTACTGAATTTAATTAAACAAGAGTAAAATATGCTATGGGAACTATTTCGTGTTCTAAGTGCTGTGGAGTATAAAATGAAAATGTAACTTCCAGACCTAGAATCTCTGTTCTTAAGTTACTTCTAGTGATTGAGGAGACAAGTCGTAAATACACAAAGCTGTTAAACAAAAACACAAGTGTACCAGATTATCTGTTTATGTAACTAGTTGTGTCAGAAGAGATGTGAGCTAGAATGACTAAAGAAGTTTCTGTGGGAGAGCTGGGATTAGACACAGATTTAGAATGGCAGAGAACAAAAGGAGAGAGAGCTTTAGAGAGAAAAATAAGAGTAAAGGTTGGTAATTAGGAACAAGTATGGTATGTTTAGGTGTGTCCAAGAACAAGTAGCTAGTCAGAGAATTAGTGTTGGACAATAACAGGAAATTATGGGAGTATCTTTCAAAGTTCTGTCTGTCAGGGCCTTCTTTTACTAGTTAAGATAAGTCAAAATTATATTTTTTATGATGAATGGAGTTAAAATAATCTAAAAGTTCTCATGCTAAAAATTCTACAAATTCTTTCTTTGTTGAAGGTAATTGCTAGTTACCAGTATGTGGTGAGTAACGCCAAAAGAAGGATATTTGGCTTACCAAAAGCCTCCTACTACTCAGCTGTTGAACCCAAGGCACTAGGTTCATAAAGTCTGTTAATTATCATTTAGACTGGCTTTTCATTCTTTGATCTTGCCTTTTCCTGAGTACATATGTCAAACAACATGAAAGTTGTATACTCTAAATATGTACAGCTTATTACAGTCAATTATACCTCAATAAAGTTGTAAAAATATAAATCTGTACCTAGATATGTTATAGTCAAACTTAAGAACACCAAATTCAAAAAGATCATAAAAGCAACCAAAGAACAAAATCACAGAGTGGGAGCTAGAATGATAGCTGGCTTCTTAGTAGCAACAGTACTTACCAGAAGACAGTTTAATAATATCTTCAAAATGCTGAGAAAAAAATAGAATTTAATGCCTGGAGAAACTTGCTTTCAAGAAGGTGAATATATTGTCAGGCAAACACAACAGATTTTACTAACAACAGGCCCTTACTAGAAAAATTCTTGAGTGTACTTTTGGTAGGAAGAAAATGATTCCAGAAGTAAGATGTGAGCTGTAAGAAGTGATAAAGAAAGAAATTGGCAAAGTGTGGATAAATCTAAATAAACATTGACTACACAAACTAAATTAACAATGTTGAATTCATGGGAGTTAAAAAAATGTCAAAGTAGAATTAAAATATATTACAGTAATAGCAAAGGAGGAGAGGGATGATAGGATTAAAAACTGTATTTTTTAAGTTAAATGTATTGGGGTAACTTTTGTTAATAATATCATATTATTTTCAGGTATGCAATTCTCTAATACATCATCAGTATAAAGTATTGTGTGTTTACCACTCAAAGTCTAGTCTCCTTCCATCACCATATATTTGATGTCATTTACCCTCTTCATCTTCCTCCAATTTCCCTTTCCCCCTGCTCTGGTAACCACCATACTATTCTCTGTGTCTATGAGTTTGTTTGTTTTTTAAAAACAACAAATTTTGGAAATGTTATTTTTTAAGAACAGACTTAAGATATAGAGACATAAAAAGGTTAAAAAAATGCATAAGCAAATAGCAAAATAAACTGATAAGGCTATATTATTATAATACAAATAGACATTAGGACAATAAAACAAACATTCCTAGGGATAAAGAGGATCATTACATATCACAAGAATTGTATGTACTAGGAAAATGTAATAATTCTAAACTTGTATGCAGTTAATAACATGGCTTTGAAACACATAAAGCAAAAATTTGTAGCACTATTAGGTAAAGAATGGACAAATCCATCAAAATAATAGGCATCATTAAAACATTTTAAAATAACTGTTAGATCAGAAAGACAAATCTATAAGCATATATGTGATATGAACAATATAATTATCATCATTGATTTAATGAATATATGCATCAACACCTGGAGAATTCCCATTTTTTTCAAGCACAAATAAAACACTTATAAAAACTGATCAGTCTTAACAAATTTTAAAGACTAGGCCTTTTTATATTATATTTTCTGATTTTAAAACAATTAACTTAGATTTCAATTTTGGAAATATAACCAAAAAACTCATGTATTTGGAAACTGAAAATTACATTTCTCAATAATTTATGAATAAAAAAATACTATCAGAAAATACTTAGAGCTGAATGATAACAAAAATTTTCTCAGAACTTTTAGATAGATCTAAAGTGGTACTTGGAGGAAGATTTATAGCCTTAAATGCTTATTTAAGAAAGAAGAAAGACTGAAAAAATAAACTAGGCATTTTCCTTAAAAAGTTGGAAAAAGAATGACAGAATAAATCTAAAGAAATTAAAAGGGAGTAAATAATACAATAAGAGCCTGAAAATAATGTAATTGAAAACAAAAGTAACAGATTTGTCAAGTCAAAAGTTATTTCTTTGAAGGATTAATAAAATACAAATCATTTATGAGATTTATCAATGGAAGAAGGCACATATACATATTAAAAATAAAAGAGGAGGCATACTTAAAATGCATTAGGCATTAAACAAAAAGTAATAGAATAATACCAACCACCTTATGCCAGTACATCTGAAAACTTAGGTGAAATGAGTGAATTTTTAGAAAAATTTAACTTGTTCAAGAAGAAATAAAAATCAAATGTCTAACATTAAAGAAATAAAATTAGTTAAAAGTTTTTACATAAAGAAAATACCAAGTCCAGATAATTTTTTAGTTTTGCCAAGTATTTAAAGAACATATGATTCTAAGCTTAATGCAAATTCTTTTGTAGAAAAGAAAAAGAATTAATTTATTAAAAAAGACCAATAAAACTGAAGACACCATGAGAAAAAACCTAAACAAAATATCAGTAAGTGAATACCAACAGTGTATAAAAAAGGTAATTGCTGCGCAAACAAAGATGAATGCCTGGACAAAATACACACACACACACACACACACACACACACACACACACACACACACACTACCCCCACCCCCATCCCCACCCCCACCCACCCAGATCTCTAAGGGAAATTCATGGAATCATGAACTGTATCCCCTAATGTCCATCACTCCCTGGGGTAACTGAAAGGGATCTAGTAAGCACTAGACAATGGGAGAAGGGGCTTTGAGATGCATGACTGGGAAAATACCAGCCTTTCTTTTTGTACGATCAAGGGCCTGAGTTTAAGCCTTTCTGTCTGATATAGGAGAACCTTAGGCTCCTTCCCTATTTTTACATCTTAGCAATTATTAGGAGAATGAATACCAGCCTATCATGTCCCCTGAAATCAGAGTTCTGGGGCCAATATTTGTAGTTAAAGCTATATGATGTGGCACGTTACCAGAATTGAGTGTTTTATGGTTTCCATGGAGGCCAGGCTGCAGGGAATCAATCTTAAACTAAGTCAGCTCTTAATTTCATTAAACGGTGTGACAAAATTGGATTTATTCCAAAAATGCAAGGTTGATTCTACATTTCAAAATTTGTTCATTCCCCACATGTTTAGATTCCTGTAATCATCTCACTGACTGTTTCTGCCACAGGGCTAGGTGAGACTGTCCTAATCTCAGTGATCACAATTGAAATGAAACCATTATTTGTGTAATTGCTGTTATTTATTGCCCCAAACAGAATGTTTTCTCCATCAAGGCAGGAATTTTATCTATATCATTAATTGTATTACTCTCCTTATTTAGCAGTGCACCTAGTACATGATATGTGTGAATATGTGTGATCACTAATAATTTGTTGGATGAATGAATAAATGGGTGGGCAGTTGAACTAAATAACTTGGAGTCATCTTAGCTCTAATACCCTATCCTTATGGAAAGATATTTATTCTTTCTTCCAGTGATGATTTTTTCTGAGCATTAATTCTGCTAAAGATTAGTGACCTGTAGTGATAGTTTGAGCTGAATATGGGAGAGAGACTTTACAGAAACCAGCTGGGATAATATTTATGTGTCCTGTCAACAGATGGAAATACACAGCCCTCTGTTCTTCTGGGAATGTAGAGGAGGCCCTGACCCTTGACGAGAGCTAAAGACTGAACTCCCTCAGGTTCTCAAGAATGCCTGGCTGTTGTGTCAGACTTTCTTCCCGTCCTCATTCATTTTTCCTTCCTCTCTCCCTACTATCTTATGTTAGAGGACTTCCCTCAGTGTGTGCTGGAAATTTCTGATCAAGAGGTGTTAGAATGGTACACCGCCAAAGACTTCATCGTTGGGAAACCACTCACCATCCTTGGGAGAACTTTCTTCATTTATGATTGTGATCCATTTACTCGACAGTATTACAAAGAAAAGTTTGGAATCTCTGATTTACCACGTGTCGATGTGAGCAAGAAGGAACCACCTCCTATAAAACAGGTAATGGAATACTAGGTCTGAGTGTAGTGAGGGAATTGATCTAATATAAAGTTAAAAAAAGAAAAAGGAAAAAAACTCATGTGAATACCCAATTAGAAAATGGACAAAGCATATGAAATAATGCAGTTCACAAAAGGAGAAATACAAATGGCTAATGAACATATGAAAAGACCCTCAACTTAATTGATAGAGAAATGGAAATGAAAATAATGAGGCTTTAGATCTATTTGACTTAAAAAGACTCATGATATTTGATGTTTGCCCCGGTGTGAAGATATAGACATTTTCATATATTGTTAATGGGAGAGCTGATAAGAAAAACCTTTCTGAGGGGCAGTTTGTCATCATTATAATTTTTTCAGAATAAAATATATTTCTTGCCCCAGAAAATCTGGTTTGGGGACTATAAAAAGATATATGTAATGATGTGTATTATACCTTTATTTATATAAAGTATAAGGAGATAGAATACATTTTAGAATATCTGTATAATTGAGGCTATAAGACTGGTTTTAAAAAAAGAGAAAGTAAGGCTGTGCATATTAACATGGAAAAGTGTCCATAACATTTTAAAGTGAATGTGTATACATGATATGATGCTATTTTTGTAAATTACTATGTACAGTATCTGTTTATATATAGTGAGAAAAGACCTGGAGGAATATCTACCTGTACCATTAGCAGTAGTTAGTTTAACATGTGGGAATGGGGAGGTGGGAGAGAAGTAGAAAATAACAAGGGGCCTTTGTTTTTATACTCTGTATGGTTTTAAATTCTCTTTTTATACCAAGTCTTGTATTATTTTTATAATTTTTTTTTCATTTTGATTTAAAAAAAATACATCTTTTAACCTTTCAGACACCTAGGGCATTTCATTGTTTCTTGCCTGTTTATCAAACCTTGTTACTTAAACACTGGTTGACAGCAAAGCAAAAACTGATTAATTGAAGATGTTGGAAGTTGTCTTTCTTTCATTGCAACATAGCATTCCTTAGAATCACACTGAACCAAAAAAATTCAGTTCTGAGCACCACAGAAGTTCACTCTGATCTGAGAGTAAGTTCATGGTGCTTTTAATGCACCAAAATAGTAAGCCTTGAGCCTTCAGAGTGGTTCAGCCACATATTTCGAATTTCAACTGAGAATTGTATGTTTTAAAAGTTACACATTATACAACAAGTTCAAGAAATATCTGAAGTATTAAGGCAGTGCAGTATCATAGACTGAAAGCACTGATGTTTGTTATACCTCTGGGTCAGGAGCAACTCATACAACCTGTCTTCTGTTGCCCATGTTTAAAGTAGGGTGTTAATACCTGTGGCTCATCTATGTTGCTACTGGGTGTGTAAAACAATGTCATTGGGCTCTTTTTTTTTTTTTAAAGGGAGGCTTGAATAGAAGGATAGAACAATTGAGTTGTTCTATCCCAGCTCCCTGCCTTCTCCCTTTTGCTACCTGTGCTGCTTGTACTTATCCTCCATTATACTGAATTTTGTGTGATTCTGTAGGCGCAGCACCCTGCTTTGCTCACCTGGACTTTTGCTGATACTCTTCTACTTGCTTTAACTACTCTCCCATCATTTCTTCACATGGCTTTCTTACTCTTTGAAACTCAGTGTAGGCTAAGAAGGCTCTTCTGAAGCTCCAAGCAGGGCTAGCTACCTCTTCTGTGTTCCTAGGGTACTCTGTGCCTCCCTCCTCTAGCACTTATCTATTATGTAAAGTATCTGTTTATGAATCTTTTCTACTAGACTATAAATTCCTTGAAGAGAGGGACTGTGTCTTATGTCTTTGTGCTTCTAGCACCTAACACAGTACCTAGCAAATAGGAAGTATATATATATGTAATGTGTCTCTTGAACTAGGCTGAAGAAGATTGCCTGTGAAGTATGTATTTGTTCCCCAAAAAGGCAAGTGATATCTTAGGCAAGCCTTTTTTAAAACCAATATCTCATAAAAACAATTATAAAGAAGAAATTGGAGTTTGGTATGCTATGAGTTCCCAGGGGCCATAACACTTCTGGAAGCCAGTGTGAGTGATAATAACACAGCCACATGCTGCAGGATGACCTTTTGGTTGACGATGGACTGTATATACAATGGTGGTCCCATAGATTATAATGGAGCTGAAGAAGTCCTATCACCTGGTGATATCATAGCTGTCATAATGTCATAGTACAACATATTGGTCACATGCTTGTGGTGATGCTGGTGTAAACAAACTGCACTGCCAGTTGTATAAAACTATAGGACATACAATTATGTACAATACCTAATATTTGATAATGATAGTAAACAACTATTTTACCGGTTTACGTATTCTCTATATTATACTTTTTGTTGTTATTTTAGACTGTACTCGTTCTAACTATTTTTTAAAAGTCTATTGTAAAACAGTATTATGCTAGCAGCAGCCTCATACATTTTGTGTTTACCCCTCTTGACTGCATCATTTTCTCGTGCTTGATTTAATCTCATGCTATTCTGTTCGTCATGGCCCCTAAGCATACAAAATCCACTGCTAATATTGCCAGTAAGAGGCCACGTCAAGTGATTGACCTGCAAGTGAAATTTAAAATGATTAAGGACTACAAAAGTGGAAAATTAGTGATAGTTACTGCTTAGTAGTCAGGCATGGCCCATTTCACCATAGCTACAATCTTGAAGAACAAGAACAAAGGCAACAAGACTAACAAAAATTTGAGAAGGGCCTATATCAAACATTGAGAAACTGCTAATGATCTGGATTAAAGGCCAGATACAGAAGTGTATTCCTCTCAGCACCATGAAGTTCACAGTCAAAGCAAAAAGTTTGTTCAGGATGTTGAAAGAAAAAGCTGGTCCTGACTCTGATGTGAATTTACTGCCAGCTCTGGGTGATTTAAATGATTCAAGAATTGTTATTCATTATATAATGTGAAAGTGAGTAGTGAGTCTGCAAAAGCCGATGTGTGAGCAGTTGAAGAATTTTAGGATACTCTAGATAAGATGATTTTGGAGAAAAATTACTTACTAGAGCCAATATTCAATATGGATGAAAACTTTGTAGTCTAGAAACAGATGGCTGAAGGGACTTTCATCTATAAGGAGGCCAAGTCAATGCCAGATTTCAAGGCTTTTAAGGACAAGATAATATAGTTTTGCTTAGGGGTGGTGTTGTAGGTTACAACTAAAACTCTTTTTGATCTGGCACAGTGAGAACCCCAGGGCCTTCAAGCATATTAATATGCACACACTGCCAGTGTACTGCAGTAGCAATAGGAAGTCATGGATGACATAGCTCGTCTTCCAAGATACCCTCCATACTGTCCAGCAAAATGGAGAAGTTCTGTTTGGAGAATAACATGCATGTCAAGATTTTCCTTATTGTTTATAGTGCTCCTGGACCACCTCCTTTTATTGGTAATCTTCACCCCAATATCAGAGTGGTATTTCTTCCTCCAAATACCACTTCTTTGATGCAACCAGTGGATCAGGAGTGATAGCAGCTTTTAAGGCTTACTGCCAGAAAAGGACCGTTGACCAGGCCATTGCTGCAACTGAGGAAGACATTGAAAAGGCATTGATGCAATTCTGGAAGGATTACAACATCTATGACTTTATCAAGAACCTTGGTTGAGTTTGGGTTGATGTCACTATGGGCTGTATGAATGGCATCTGTAAGAAGACACTCAAGAGATTCATCCATGATTTCAAAGGATTTACCAAGGATAAGTAAGTTGTAAAAATCAACAAGGCTGTGGTTGAGATGGCAAACAATTTTAACCTGGATGTGGATGAGGATGGCATTGAGGAGCACCTGGAAGTGGTTCCTGAGGAACTGACTAATGAGGTGTTGTTGGAACCGGAACTGGAATACATAGCTAAAAAGATGCAAGAGAAAAGGAAGCTGCCGGAGAAGAAAAAGAAGAACCCTCAAGAGAATTCACAGTGAAAGGTTTAGCAGAAGCTTTTGCAGATCACAGGTTCCTTAAAAAGTTTGAAAACATGGACCCCAACATTGAAAGGTTTTCATTAATACAGATGAATGTTCATGGTGCTTTATCTGATTATAAGCATAGTTTTTATGAAAAAAAAAGAAACAAACCAAGCAAACCAACATAGACATACTTCTGAAAAGATTGACACCTCCTCAAGAAGAGCAGGTTCTTCAGGAGATATTCCAGAAGGTATTGTTATCATAGTAGATGACAGCTCTGTGTATGTTACTGTCCCTGAAGACCTTTTAGTGGGACAAGCTGTGAAGGTGGAAGACAGTGATTTTGATGATTCTGACCCTGAATAGGCCTAGGCTAAAGTATGTTTTTGTGTCTTAGTTTTTAACAAAAAATTTTAAAAGTTAAAAAAAAAAATTTTAATAGAAAAAGCTTATAAAATAGGGATAAAAAGAAAATATTTTTGTACAGCTGTACAATGTGTGTTTAAGCTAAATGTTATTACAAAAGAATTGAAAAGTTTTTTAAATACAAAAGTTTATAAAGTAAAAAAGTTACAATAAGTTGAGGTTAGTTTATTATTGAAGAAAGAACAATATTTTCTTATACATTTAGTGTAGCCTAAGGGTACAGTGTTTATAAAGTCTATAGTAGTATACAAAAATGTTCTAGGCCTTTGCTTTCACTCACCACTTACTCACTGATTCACTCAGAGTAACTTCCTGTCCTGTAAACTACATTCTTAGGAAATGCTGTGTACAGGGTTACCGTTTTTTATTTTTTCCAGCAGTCCCCAAGCTTTTTGACACCAGGGACTGGTGCTCCTTTTAGAACCTAATACCTGATGATCTGAGGTGGAGCTGAGGTGATGTTAGCACTGGGGAGCCTTTGCAAATACAGATGAAGCTTCTCTTGCTGGCCCACCCCTCACCTCCTGCTGTGCAGCCCTGTTCCTAACAGGTCACAGACCAATACTCGTCTGCAGCCAGGGGTTGGGGACCCCTGTTTTACACCATATTTTTTATTGTACCTTTTCTATGTTTAGATATGTTTAAATACATAAAAGCATTGTTACAAGTGCCATCGTATTTAGTACAGAAACATAATACACAGGTTTGTATCTAGAAGCAAAGTGCTATATATACCATATAACCATATAACCTAGGTATGTAGTAGGCTGTACCATCTAGATGTACACTCTGTGATGTTCTCACAATGATAAAATCGCCTGACGAGGCATTTCTCAGAACGTATGCCTATCATTAAGCGATGCATGACCGTACCTCTATCAGTTTTTTTTTCTGATATGACTCCTTACCAATGAATATGATCACTGATTAAGAATTATAATAAAACCTTTCCCCTACCCTCACATTTTTTGTCAGCATTCAATGGAGTATACAGGGAAAAAATACCATGGGAACAGATCTAGATTTTGATTAAGCAAACTAAACCACCACTTTAGTTTATGGATAAGATAGCAGTCCAACGACTCACCCAAGGTCACGTTACAAGGTGCAAGGTTGATTCTATTAAATGTCAAATATTCTTATAAGAAGGAGTTTTACCTAATCAGGAGGTAGCATGGGGAGGGACTGTAACAGAGTGGTGCACTTTTCTTAATGAATGGGCTTTGTTCCATCTTTTGAGCTGATAAAAGCTTTTAGCTCCTAGAATACTTCTCCTCATTCTCATTACCATAATCTTTTTTTCTCTGTCTTCCAAAGAAAGAAACTGAAGGAAAAGCTTGGATAGAGAGCAAAGAGAATGGAAGAACCACTGTAGATTTTGTTTGTTTGTTTGTTTTGCCCTATCTCAGCCACTCTGCATAATAAAACTAACCTCCCTCCATAGGTATGGCACATTAATTGTAGTGTTTGGTTAATTTATTTTCAGTAAGTTCTCTATAATAAGTAATTCTATTATAACTAAATTCTCTTTGCTTATCCATAAAAGTCTTTGTTGGAAATGAGTAAGAGATCTCCACGTACCAAACAGCAAATACCTTTTAACTCTCCTCAGTCATTACACTTCACTCATTTAAACCCTGAAAAAATGTAGTTGGAAAGCAGGGATGGGAAGCTGCAGCCAGGGTATAGAGGGATAGAGCTAGAGCCAAACTGATGGTCAAGGACAGAAGTGGATATGAAGTGGATATACTCAATTTGAGAATCATGACACTCATAGATCAAGCTAATCTGCTAGGTCAGGAAGAAGGAAACATGAATCCAGTGGCCAAATGTGTACCATCCCTGGCTGACTCTCTGTGGAGACATGCTGGCAGGGAAGAAGAAACCAGGACCAGGACTGCTAATTTGCTATGGAGCTGGCCCCTAACAGCAGTATGTGAGGGATTGTGGGACTCTCGGACTCCATGTGTACTCATTTTGTTAAGAAAGCCTGAGCAGAGCTCTGGCAGCTGGGTCATATGAGGAGGAGTATCTAGGAATGATGATGTTCATAAGCAGAGGAGTGGCTCAGCTATTTTGGAATAGGACCTAGGCAGTAGTTTGGAGCGCAAGAGCATTGGTGCCAGGACCCCAGGCATCAGAGCTGATGTTTAGGGAAGGTCTTCATTCCAAGCAGGGCTAATAAGGTACCATTCAGGAAAAGCAGGTAGAAGCTTGTTGAAACACAAAAGGAATTTGAGAGGAAGGCACTCTGAAGCTTACATCTACCTCCCTATTTAATAATTCCTCAACCTCCACCCTCATCTCCCAACCAGGCTGCCTTCATTTTTGTGTTGATGCAGATGCAAAATAAGTTTAGATTCCACCACCATGCATTTCCGCCTAGCCTCCAGACTAATGCAAAGCTTACTAGTATTTGGTATCTCAACCAAGGTCCCCCTATCCATGGCAGCTTCTATATTCATTGAGTAATGGTTTTGCTCTTGGAGCAAATTAGGTCATAGTCAATCCACTGGGTCAGCTAGTCACCTTCCAACCATGACGATAACATTAACTACAGACTCGGGAAATGGGTGAAGAGTCAGTGTTCCATGCACTGTACCTAGAATGAATCTTGCAGAGTCTCTGTTTTTTGAGAGAGTACTCTGTTACAGATGGACCAGGGAATCATAGACACTAATTTGTTTAAGTGCCTGAATACAATATATATAAAGATTTGGGAGGGTATCTACAAGTGAAAAGCTTGAGTTTGCTGAGAAAGCATAGCAGAAAGTTAGAAAAAGAACTCTGCTGAAGTCTGCTTAGCATTTTGAGAGAAAGAAAAACAGTCTCTGAACTACTTACATTTTGAGACAAACAAATCTTAACATCCTAGAGTGATGCTTTCAGCTCTTCATGAAACCTGAATGAGAAATATAAGCTCATCCTATATTTTCACAGTAACTCACCAAATAAACTTTGCATCTGAAATTTGTTTGAGTTTGTTCCTTTACTAGTAGAGGAGAGCCCTATATGGACAGGGGTCTGAATTCTCAGTAAAGTATGGCAGCCATTCCTCTTCTGTGAGGCAAAAATCAAGAAATAAAAAGTATTAGAAATATGGAGGCAGATAGGAAAAAAGTAGCAAGAACCAAGTCCTGACCCATCCACACTTCCCACCAACTCCAACACATACCACATACATACATGTTTTGAGTAAACTGAGAAAACAGTTTCCAGATATGCCAGACTGAGGGCCACACCCTAGGACAAAGAAATCATAGAGAAAAAAAGAAACATGGGCTTCACCATGCTAGGATGACCACAGGAGCCAGGATGGGGACTGGGAGCCAGGTCGTTTTGGCAGTAAAGGGTCAGTGGACATCAGCAATAGTTTCAGTCTAGACCTAAGGGTTACTTTGTAGCGTTATAAATCACTTCTATGAAGAGTGATCATGGTATAAAATCTATAAAGAGGAACAGAATATACGGTGTGTTTTTTTTTTTTCTGACTGCATTTGTATATACAGAAATTGCTTTGGAATAAATGTTTTGTAGATATTTTTAAAGAAACATAGAGTTACTTTTAAAGTAATTTTTAACACAAAAAGCATCTGCTTTATTTCTTGCTTCCTGTATTTCTTCAGGAATTACCTCCCTATAATGGTTATGGACTAGTTGAAGACTCTGCTCAGAATTGCTTCGCTCTTGTTCCAAAAGCTCCGAAAAAAGATGTTATGAAAATGCTAATGAATGATAACAAGGTGCTTCGTTATCTGGCTGCACTGGTGAGGATAATTTTTACATACTATGATTCTGTTGTCTCAGTGCCATGCACAGTTGACTGCTTTGTCTATAATTATGTGTTTACTTAACACCCATTGGATCTAGTACCCAGCCTTCAGGCAGGTTAGACAGTATTAAGCTTGGTGCCCCTGAACCCTGACCTAGCTCAAGACCTATCTCCCTCAAAAATCTTCTTTACATCATTAATCTCTCCCCTCTATCCCTCAAATTTTGACAGACCTTTTTCAGGCAGTTATGAAAGCCCAATATATTCAAATTATTTGTGTGCCTTTGCAGTGTAAAGTAATTGACTTGGGGATAGGGACCATGTCTTACTAATTTACCTGTGCTATCTAGCTCAATGTATTTTATATTTATTAAGTGTAATAAGTGGAATCATACCAACTGAGTAAGTGTTGTCTTCAAGAGGTCATATGGCTAGGGATTGAGAGCATGGGTTTGGAAACATATAAATTCAAATACTGAATATTCCACTCACAGCCTGAATTACTTGAGACAAATTACTAATGGTGTTCAAAGGATGACGTCTTTAAAAATGGAAAAAAATGTAGAAATAGCAAGATTATTTAGAAATATTGACAAAAATAGCAGAAATTGAAGTAAGTTACTTATGGGAATGTGAATTGGGAGTGGAGAGGGGTGTGTCAGGTGATTTTTTTCAACCTCAGGCGGATCTCAGAGATATCACAGGATCAGTGCCAGACCACTGCAATAAAGCAAGTATCATAATAAATCAAGCAAAGGGTCTTGCCTTCAATTTGTAAAAACACAACATTTGTGAAGTGCAATAAAGTGAAGTGTAGTACAAGGTTTGCCTATATATAGTACATGTATTTGAAAATAAAACTTAAATGAAAACACAGTTGACTAATATCTATTTTTAAATGTTGACCCAAGCTTCAAATAAAAAAGGAGTACTAGCAAACTCTAGGCCAACTAGAACACTTCATACCATAAGAATTCTGATTGATGAAGATTTTGCAGTATTAATAAATTCTTTGAGTTACCATTAAAATTCAAGAGGCTTGATGAATTATGATATAGTAACTAATCTCCTTGAGAGCAGAGACCATGTCTTTCTAGACTTTGTAGGTGCTCAACAACTATTGGTTGAATGGGTAAAATGAATTTATGTATACACACTATTCATGAGTTAGGCAATATAATATTAAACCCATTTTATGTTTCAAAACATAAGAATCAGAGAGGCTAATTGGCTTGTCCCAGGACTCAGTGCTGCTTAGATAGAGGCACAACTAGAACTCAACGTTCTGACATTCAACTCAGCATTCTTTTTTTTTTTTTTAATTAAGTTTATTGGGGTACATTGGTTAATACAATCATATGATTTTCAGGTGTACATTATCATTTAACATCTGTATATTCTATTGTGTGTTCACCACCAAAGTCCAGTTTCCTTCAGCTACCATATATTTGATCCCCTTTACCCACTTCACCCTTCCCCTACCCCCTATATTTTACCCTATTTACTCCATCTATCTCCCCCCTCCTTCCCCACCCCCACCCTCTGGTAACCACAGTTCATTTGTCCATGTCCCTGAGTATCCGTTTTCCTTGTTCATCTGTTGCTTTTAGGTTTATATCTCACACTTAAGTGATATCATGTGATTTTCTACTTTTTCTGTCTGGTTTATTTCGCTTAGCATGATTATCTTGAGTTCCATCCATATTGTTGCAAATGGCAGTATTTCATCTCTTCTTATGGCTGAGTAATATTCCATTGTATATATGTGCCACAACTTCTTTAACCAATCATCTATTATAGATAGATGCTTCCGTGTCCTGGCCACTGTGAATAATGCTTCTATGAACATCAGTGTGTAAATATCTTTATCGATGTGAGTTTTCAAGCCTTTGAGGTAAATACTCAGTAGTGGGATTGCTGGATCATATGGTAGATCAATTCTTGGTTTTTTGAGGAACCTCCATACTGTTTTTCATAGTGATTGTACCAATTTGCAGTCCCATCAGCAGTGCATGAGGGTTCCTGTTTCTCCAGATGCTCTCCAAGATTTGTTATTGCTTGTCCTGTTGATTATAGCCATTCTAACAGGTGAGAGATGGTATCTCATTGTGGTTTTGATTTGCATTTCCCTAATAGCTAGTGATGTTGAGCATCTTTTCATATATTTGTTCACCATTTGTATGTCCTCTGGGGAGAAGTGTCTGTTCAAGTCCTCTGGCCATTTTTTGATTGGATCATTTGTTTTTTTGTTGTTATTGAGTTGTATGAATTCTTTGATATTTTAGATATTAGGCCCTTATCGGAGATGTCGCTTGCAAATATTTCTTCCCATTCATATGGTTGTCTCTTTACCTTGTTGACAATTTCTTTTGCTAAGCAGAAACTTTTCAGTTTGATGTAGTCCCATTCATTTATTTTAGCTTCTACTTCCCTTGACATTGAGGTCAAATTCATAAAATCTTCTTTAAGTGCAACATCCTTGAGTTTAATTCCTATGTTTTCTTCTATGCATTTTATTGTTTCAGGTCTTATATTCAGGTCCTTAATCCATTTTGTGTTCATTTTGGAGTGTGGTGATAGACAACAGTCTAGTTTCATTCTTTTGCAGGTGGCTTTCCAGTTTTCCCAGCACCATTTATTGAAGAGGCTTTCCTTTCTTCACTGTATGTTTTTGGCTTTTTTTTTGTCGAAAATTATTTGCACATATAAATGTGGGTTTACTTCTGGACTCTCGGTTCTGTTCCACTGGTCCATGTGTTGTTTTGCTGCAAATACCATGCCATTTGGATTACTGTCACTTTGTAGTATAATTTGAAGTTGGGCAGAGTGGTGCCTCTAGCCTCGTTCTTTTTTCTCAGGATGGCTTTGGCAATTCGGGATCTTTTGTGCTTCCATGAAAATCTGATGATTTTTTGTTCCATTTCTTTAAAAAATGCTGATGGGATTTTGATGGAGATTGCATTAAATCTGTATAATGCTTTAGGTAATATGGTCATTTTAACTATGTTGATTCTTCCAATCCAAGAACACAGAATATCTTTCCATTTCTTTGTATCTTCTTCGATTTCTTTTAATAGGGTCTTATAGTCCTTCACATGTTTCATTGAATTTATTCCTAGGTATTTTATTTTTTTTGTAGCAACTGTGAAAGGAATTATTTTCTCCACTTTTTCTGACACTTCGTTGTTAGAGTATAGGAACACTACGGAATTTTGAACATTGATTTCATATCCAGATACTTTACTGTATTTGCTTATTGTTTCTAGTAGCGTTCTTGTGGAGTCTTTAGGGTTTTCTATATAGAGAATCAGGTCATCTGCAAATGGCTACAGTTTGACTTCTTCGTTTCCTATTTGGATGCCTTTTATATCTTTCTCTTGTCTGATTGCACTTACTAGGACCTCCAGTGTTATATTGATTAACAGTGGCAATAGTGGACAACTTTGCCTTGTTCCTGGTCTTAGAGGGAAGGTTTTTAGTTTTTCACCATTAAGTATAATGTTGGCTGAGGGTTTGTCACAGATGGCCTTTATTATGTTAAGTTACTTTCCTTTTATACCAACTTTGTTAATTGTTTTGATCATAAATGGATGCTGTATCGTGGCGAAGGCTTTTTCTACGTCTATTGATATGATCATATGATTCTTATTTTTTAATTTGTTTTTGTGACGTATCACATTAATTGATTTGCACATGTTGAACCATCCTTGTGCCCCTGGGATGAAGCCCATTGGATCATGGTGTATAATCTTTTTAATATGTTGCTGTATTTGGTTTGCTAGTATCTTATTTAGGATTTTTGCATCTGTGTTCATGACAGATATTGGTCTGTAGTTTTCTTTTTTTGTGTTATCCTTACCAGGTTTTGGTATCAGAGTAATACTGGCCTCATAAAATGAGTTGGGAAGTATTGCCTCCTCTTTGATATTTTGGAAGAGTTTGAGGAGAATAGGTATTAAATCTTCTTTGAATGTTTGGTAGAATTCACTGGTGAAGCCATCTGGTCCTTGACTTTTACTTTTTGGTAGGTTTTTGATGATTGTTTCAATTTTCCATACTGTTGATCGGTCTATTCAGATTTTCCAGTTCTTCTTGATTTAGTCTAGGAAGGTTTTATTGTTCTAAATACTGGTCCATTTCTTCTAGGTTATTAAATTTGATGTTATATACTTTTTCATAGTATTCTTGTATGATCCTTTGTATTTCTGTGATGTCAGTTGTAATTTCCCCTCTTTCATCCCTGATTTTGTTTATTTGTGTCCTTTCTCTTTTTTCTTTAGTGAGTCTAGCCAGGGGTTTTTCAATTTTATTAACCTTCTCAAAGAACCAGCTCTTTGTTGCATTTATTTTTTCTATTGTTTTTTGTTTGTTTTGTTTTCAATTTCATTTATTTCTGCTCTAATTTTGATTATTTCTTTCCTTCTGCTGACTTTAGGCCTCATTTGTTCTTCCTTTTCTAGTTTTTTAAGATGAAGCGTTAGGTTGTTTATTTGGGCTCATTCTTCTTTTTGGAGATAGGCCAGTAATGATATGAACTTTCCTCTTATGACCGCTTTTACCGTGTCTCAAAAGTTTGAATATGTTGTACTATCATTATCATTTGTTTCTATGTATCTCTTGATCAGTTTTTATTTCTTCTCTGACCCAGTTATTCTTCAGTAGCATGTTTTTTAATCTCCACGTATTTGTGGTTCTTCTTGCTTTCTTTTTGCAATTAATCTCTAGTTTCAGAGCATTATGATCAGAGAATATAGGTATGATTTCAACCCTCTTATATTTGTTGAGGCTATCTCTGTGTCCCAGTATGTGGTCGATTCTTGAGAATGTTCCATGTGCACTAGAGAAGAATGAATAAGCAGCTGTTTTGGGATGGAAGGCTCTGTAAATGTCAATTATGTCCAGTTGGTCTAATGTGTCATTTAAGGATGTTTTTTCCTTGTTGACTTTCTGTTTGGATGATCTGTACATATCTGACACTGGGGTATTTAGGTCCCCTACTATGATAGTGTTTTAGTCTGTTTCTCCCTTTAGTTCTGTTAGTAATTGCTTTACATATTTTGGGGCTCCCTGATTGGGAGCATAGATATTAATATGTGTTATTTCTTCTTGGTGCATGATTCCCTTTATCATTATGAAGTGTCCCTCAGTATCTTTCTTTACCTTTTTAATTTAGAAGTCCATTTCATCTGATATTAGTATTGCTACTTCCACTTTTCTCTGAATGCCATTTATTTGAAATATCATTTTCCACCCTTTCACTTTGAGTCTTTATTTGTCTTTGGAGCTGAAATGTATCTCCTGGAGGCAGCATATGGTTGAGTTTTGTTTTTTGATCCGTTCTGCAATTCTGTGCCTTTTTATTGATGAGTTCAGTCCATTTACGTTTAGGGTGATTATTGAAATACGAGGTCTTCTTATAGCCATTTTATCTTTTGCTTTCTGGTAGCTCGGTGTTTCCAATGCTTCCTTGTCTATGTTTTTCTGTTTTCTTTATTTTGGTTTGCTTTTGTGGGTTTTGCCTCTGGTTCTTCTTGTTTCATGTTATATATTTCAGTTTTGAATCTTTGGTGTGTGGTTACCATTACAAATATCTAAAGGATAGTTACATATATACAGTCATCTATTTTCTTTTGCATGTGCCTTATCTCCATTCCCCTTTGCAAATTTGGATCTTTGAATCCTCCCCTTTTCAGTCATTGTTGTCTCAGTTTGTCCCTATGTATGCTGAACATTCATTACTATCTTGTTATAACAATTCACTTCTTATTGTTTAAGCTATAAGGCCCTGCTCTTAATAAGGTTTACACTTCTCTGCTTCTGTTTGCCTGATAGTCACTTTACTCCTAATTATGTATTTTTGTTGTTGTTGTTGTTGTTTTGTTTTAGGGGAACTGACCCCTTGCACTATTTCCTGTAGTACAGGCCTCATAGTGGAGAATTCCCTCAATTTTTTTATGTCTGGAAAGGTCTTGATTTCTCCTTCATATCTAAAGGAGAGCTTAGCTGGATACATTATTCTAGGTTGGTAGTTCTTTTCACTTAATAGTTTAAATATTTGGTTCTTTTCCTTTCTGGTTCATAAGGTCTGTGATGAGAAGTTCAATAATAATCTAATGGGTTTTTTTTTTTTTTTCACACGTTACCGTTTTCTTCTCCTTGGCTGCCCTGAGAATTCTATCTTTGTTGTTGATTTTTGATAACTTTAATACAGTTTGTCTTGGTGAAGGCCTTTTTGGATTGAGATAATTGGGTGTTTTTTTGACTTCTTGAAGTCCAAGCTCCAGCTCATTCCTAAGATTTGGGAAATTCTCATCCACTATTTGTCTGAAAATGCTTTCTAGTCCCTGCTCCTTTTCCTTGCCTTCGGTAATGCCCATTATTCTCGTTTCTTCTCCTGATGGTATCAGCTAGTTCTTGTATTTCTCTTTCATTATTTTTCATTCTTCGGTTTCTCTCTTCTTCCTTCTGATTTATTTCGAGATTTCTGTCTTCAGTATCATTTATCCTTTCCTCCATTTGGTCAACTCTTATTTCTCATGCTTGCTATTTCATTTTTCAACTCTTGCAGTATGTTCTTTATCTCCAGAATATCTATTCTGTTTTTCTTGAGGGTTTCAGTCTCCTTGCTCTGCTCATCTAGTTGTTTTTTTAATTCCTGAAATTGTTATTATGATTTGTTTTGAATGTCATTGAGGTTTTTCTGAAGTACTATCCTGAAGTCTCTGTCATTTAAGTCGCATATATCTATGTCTATAACCTTATTTTCTGGAGATTTTTCTCTTTCTTTCTGAGATGACTTGTCACCTTGGTTGTTCATGGTGTTTAATGGAATATTTCTTCACCTGGGCATTAATGGATGTGTATTCTGTTGTTTTTCCAGAAAGATTTATTAAATAAAGGTCTCTCTTTAGCCTGCTGCAAAGAAGTTGTTCTTTTGGTTTCCAGTAGGTGGCATCTAAGCCTCTTGGATCCCTAGCTGTTTCTGTAGCCTTTGCTCAGATTCCCCTGGGGCTCCATGGTGATTGGTCTCAGAGGGTATGAAGGGAGGGGCCCTCTGGGTCAGGTGTTGGGGGCTGCGGCTCAGCCTTGGTTTTGCAGCCAGGCCAATAAAAATCAGCTGCTGTTTCTCTGCAGTCTCTCCCCACTTCTCCGCCTTCTGCCTGATGACTGGGCCCTCCGGTGGGTACTTCCAGGCAGGCCTGATCAGGGAAATTGCTGCACCTTCACTCCTCCCCCTCCTCCTACAGGGATCTCTGGAGTCTGGGAGAGGCAGCTTCTATATTTCTCTCAGTCTACCACCTGTCACCCGGGGTTCTGACCTGTGGTAGCTCTTATGCACAAATCCCACGCTCAGACATGCTGGAGTGCAGTTTGGGTGGTTTTTGTTGAGTTTTAGGTGTTCAGCTTATTGTCGTTTAGAGGGGCAATATCTAGGGACATCTCTCCGCCTTGTTTCTACCGAATCTTCTTTTAAAAAAAAATTTAGAATATATTTTTATTTTATAATGTAAATAATTTGGAAATATGACAATATATTCAGTATAAGCAGTTTTAATACTGCCATCTTATATGTGAGAGAGACAGTAGAGAAAAGAGTATTATAGGTATTTTTACTACAGAAAAATAGTTACCAGAACCTGCAAGAAGGTGACATGAGGAGTCACTGCGAGAGAGGGAAGTTGGAAAAAAGTCTTATACTTGCAGCTCTGAGAATCCTCAACCCAGTGTTCTTTTGATCAAGAACAAGTATAAAGCTTAGGCAATGAAAAAGAAAAGGACCCACATGAGTTTATAAACTACATAATTGTAAGCTTACTTTCTCTACCTGAAAATCCTAAAGAAATTATTACATAATTGATTATAAAAATTGCTATGATTAATGTTAGATATTGCTAAATGAAGAAAAGGAATACATTTATATTGACTGCAGTGTTCTATGAGTCTATGTTACTACAGTCTTCAAATAACCCAGGCAAATGTTATATGTCACAAAAGTTTGAAGAATAGTCTAGATAATTTGGGTCAGCTGCGGACCACTAGAAAAACTGTGTGTGTGTGTGTGTGTGTGTGTGTGTGTGTGTGTGTGTGTGTTGTGGAGTGTGTGTACTACTGCTTGAAGGTACTGAATGAGTAACATGTGAAGAATCACTGAGCAAGAACCAGGAGAATTTTGAAAATGAGAGAGGTGAAAAATGAGGCCATTTTTCTCCTGCAAATGTTTGTGGCTTCCAGAAGTTGCACCTGTGAGGGCAGACTGCAAACCAGGGGCTATCAAAGGCAGAAACACCTTGTAAACCCTCTGTGCTTTAGTCTGTGAGTGGCTAATCCTTGAAGGGCTGTTATCTGGCTTTGAATGATCTCAATCCCTCAATTATCTTAGTTCCAGAAATTAGATTAAGGCAATACTGGATTACTAATGACCCTTGGTGTCTGGCAGAAGCAAATGTAAATTTTCTGAAGATAGCATCATCCCACTCTTCAAGTTATTTCTATGAACAATTTAAGAAATATAATATATGGCAGTCATTCAAAAAACAATAATACAGTATCCAAAAAGACAAAAACCAAAAAGATATGAAGGAAAATGAGCAGAAACAACAGACAATAGAAATAGATCCATAGGGGTTTCAAATACTGGTGTTATCAAAATCCAACTTAAAAAAACAACAACTATATTTACTATGTTTAAGGAGATAAAAGATAATATTGAACATTTCAGCAGATAAAGAAATAAAGCATTTTCACTTTGAAAAATTGTCACAGTAACAAAAGAAAAGATTAAATGCAGCAAAGTATTTGATAAAATTCATCTATTATGGTTTTAAAACGAAACAGTAAGTAGGGGATAAAGGAAATTTTCTTCCTCTAATAACGGATCTCTACCAAAAACCTACTGCAAACAGCATACTCAGTGATGAAATGCTGAGACTGTACCCTCTGAGATTAGGAACAGGCATGACTGTTTTTTATCACCATCTATTCAACATTGTACTGGAGGTCCTATCTAGAGTAGTAAAACTAAAAGGGAAATAAAGGCTATAAGGATTTAAAAGGAAGAAATAAAACTGTCATTATCTAAGATAAATGATTATATATGTAGAAAATAGAAAAGAATCTACATTTTATGTTAATAGAGTCAATGTATAAATAGCAACAAAGAAAAAGAAAGTTAGAAAAATGCTGTTTACTATAGCTTCAAAAATATTAAATTCTTAGGAATAAATTAAAATAAAAGGTGTATAATACCTAAAATGTTATTGAGAGAAAATTAAAGAAGACCTAAATACGTGAAGGGACATACCGTGTTAACTGATTAGAAAATTCAACATTATAAAGGTATTTGTCCCAAATCGATTTATGGTTTCAAAGCAATTACAATCAAAACCCCAAAGGCTTTCATTTTTGCAGACTGACAAACTCATTCTGTGATTTATGTGGAGATTAAAAGCACCAAGAATAGCCAAGATATTCTTAGAGAACAAGATTGGTGGATTTGCTCAACAAAATATTGCAATATATTAAAAAGTCATATATAAAAAGAAAAAGACAATATAGTATCTGTGCAAAGATAGATAATTAGGCCTATGGAGTAGATTAGCCCAGAAACAGACCTCCACACACTTAAGATATATGACAAATATGATACTGTTGAGAGGTTAGGTAAGGATGGTCTTTTCAATACATTATGTTAAAACAATTAGATATTTATATGGGGGAAAAAAAGAAGAAAATTTGACCACACCTCATACCAAATACAGAAATCAGTTCTGAGTGGATTTAAGATTTAAATGTAAAAGACAAAGCAATAAAACGTCTTAATGATAATATGATTTTAACCTTGTAGTAGGGAAAGATTTTTTTTTTAGCAGGACACAAAAAGCAGTAATTGTTTAAAAAGTTGATAAGTTTGACTACATTAAATTGGAGAGTTTCCATTTCTCAAAAAAAAAAAAAAACAAAAAAAAAACACCATTAAGAGAGTAAAAAAAGGCAAGGTCAGAGTGAGAGAAGATGTTACTACAGAAGTCAACTAAGAACTCATCCAGAATATCTAAAGAACACTCTAAAATCATTTTTAAAAATAAGCAAGAAACTTGAATAGGCATTTTACAAAAGAGGATTCCAAAAGGCCAATAAACATGAAATGATGCTCAGCCTCTTTAGTGATCAGAAAAGTACAAATTATAACCACAAAGAATCACCTCTTCTCACCCACCAGGATGATTAATATGTTGGTTAGAATATGGAGCAACAGGAAATCTCATTTTCAGTAACATACTCAGGAAAACAGTTTAGCCTAATTAAGGTAGACTAGATTGTGCCAAAAAGGTACACTGTATATACACCAAGAGATAAGAATGTTCATAACAGTATAATTTATGATAGCCAAAAACAAACCTAAATGTCCATCTATAGGAGAGTGGATAAATAAATTATGGCATATTTATGCAATGATTTGAATTCTGTTGAGCAATGGAAATTAATGAGCTACAGCTACACATAACAAGGATAAGTCACATAACAATTTTGAATATAGGAATTCAGACACAAAATAACATATACATATTATGTAATTTTATTTATATGAAAATAAAAAGACAGGCAAAACAAAACTGTTTAGGTTTTCCTGCTTTGCAGTAAAACTAAAGAAAACCATAAAACTCAAAATAATGGCTTTTTTTGGTGGGGGAGGGATAGGATTTTGAATTATTGAACAGTACTCTTGAAAAAGGTCAAAGTCATGAAAGACGAGGGCAGACTGAGGAACTGTCTGCCACAGATTGGAGGAGATTGAAAAGAAATAACGACTACATACGATGTGGGATCCTGTATGGGATCCTGAAACAGAAAAAGACAGAGGGGAGGGGGTTGGGGGCTGGGAGAATGGGGTGAAGGATTGAAGAAGTATAACTTAGTAGTTGATAGTTGGGCATGAAGATAGCAAGCACGGCACAGTGAATGTAATTAGCATTAATATGACGGCTAAGTGGAGGGTAGAAGAGAGAGGGAGCGATTGGGGAAATCATTTTATGAACAATATAGATGACTAACCAATGTACTATATACTTAAAACTAATTTAAATAAATTAATTTTTAAAAAACAACAAAAAAAGCATAAATGAAAACAGGTAAGTTTTGAGTAAGGACAGTTTATTTAATAGGAGTGTACCATTGTTTTTTCTTGAGTTTGATAATTGTACTGTGGTTATATAAGATATTAATGTTAGGGGAAGCTTGGTGAGGAGTATATGAGAATTCTATAATATTTATGCAACTTTTCTGTAAGTCTAAATGTAGTTCAACATAAAAAGGTACAAAACATTTTTTAAAGTTTTAAAATACTTCTTTCCACCAGGGTTAACCATTGTCACTATCCTCCTTATCCTCTTAGTGCACCCCAGCTGTAGCCATGCTTGGAACTTAATATTTTGTTCTGAGTGTAATGGGAATCTTCTGGAAATTTGAGAGCATAAAAGTGATATGGTTTGATTTTTATTAACTATATTGTGGGTATTTGTTTAAAAAATTTTATAGGGGTGTCTAATCAAAAAAGTTGGAAACTACTAGATCAGGGAATGATATGAGGAAATTATTTTATTAAGAGGAAACCTAATGTCTTTCTTTGACAAATGAGAAATTATTACACAAATAATTCCATGGTCTGAATGAGAAGATAGTGCTGAAGTTGCAATACAAGAGGATTTTAGTCAAGAATAAGCATGTCTGTATTTAAGCTTGTTCAATCTGGAATTTGTTGCTCAAGGGTTATGTGATCACTCTCAGCAATTTGATTTAGGAAAAGTCTACATGATAGTTCTCAGAATCACTTTCAACTCTATGATATCTGTTACTCATTCATCCCTTAAGTTTTCTTTTTAAAATTATGTATATAGATGTATTTGTTTAAAGAACTAAAGTTTGCATAATCATCTTAAGTGTCCACGAAGTTGAACATAATGTCAGCCAAGAGGTCTCAAACTGGCAGCCTGAGGGCAGAATGTAGCCCACATATGTGCTTTGTTTGGCTTGAATAGTGCTTTAAAAGAGTTGAAATTAACATGTTAAAATCAGAGTTTTCTACAGTAATCCAGATTTCTATGTTCTCATTAAAAATTGGAAAATATAGCAACATTGAGCCTACTTTCCTACAAGGTGACAGTCTACTGGAGTTGGGTTGGGGTAGCCTCCTTTGGATGAGTCATGTCCTTTCTAGGCCACAAGAATTCTCCCATACTGTTCATCTGTGTTACAGTTTATATAGTAGGTTTATGTTATAAACCCTGTCCCTGTAGGGTAAATTTGGGGGCATCTGGATAGTTTATGTGCCTTCATAATATTCCTTTTTCTTTACCTTTCTAGGAATCCCCCATCCCAGAAGATAAAGACCGCAGATTTGTCTTCTCTTATTTTCTAGCCACTGACATGATCAGTATCTTTGAGCCTCCTGTTCGTAATTCTGGTATAATTGGGGGCAAGTACCTGGGCAAAACTAAAGTTGTCAAACCACACTCTTCCGTGGAAAACCCCATTTACTATGGGCCTAGTGACTTCTTCATTGGTGCTGTGATTGAAGGTAGGTCTACACACAGTTTAGGCTTTCCTACTAGCCAAATGAATGGATTCTTCTTAGTTGTAATTTAATTCAGTTAACCCTTGTAAGAGGCAGTTAGGCTGCATTCCAGTCAAGATAAAGTTAATATTCTTATATATGTGGTACAGTGTCTTAATCTCTTTCCTTACCAATTAAACTGTAAATTGGTTGCATTTGTTAGCAATAGAAGTAGACTCTGAGCTTTGTAAACACTGAGCAAATGATTGAATATTAGTATAAAGATCTATTGAAAGTTCATTAGTCTAGCCACAATTGCATATCTGTGAATTTGTCATTGGAGGATCAGTATTATTTTACTCCTGATTGCATGATAAAAACATAACCAATCTAAGTGTATTTCTACCCTCTCCCAGTGTTTGGCCACCGGTTCATCATCCTTGATACAGATGACTATGTCTTGAAATATATGGAGAGCAATGCTTCCCAGTATTCACCAGAAGCACTCTTGTCAATTCAGAAACATATTCAAAAGCAAGGAGCTCCAACAGCAGAATTGGAAAAGTATGTTTGATTGTTTAGGATCTATTTTGGCTTTGGTACAAATGAGATATTTAGGAAATAGTTCTTGATAAAATGAATGGGTAATCACATTTTAGATTTTTAGATTTCCCTCACCAAGTAGGAGTTATTAGTCATACACAGAAGGTTTTCTGGGTCCAATATAACAAATAGTAAATTGCAACTTTTTCAGCTTTATTTAGCAAATAATTACCAAATACCTAGTGTTTGTCAGATACTATCACTAGGCTCTTGGGCTTTTATATTAAACAAAATAGAAAAGAAGTCGCTACCCGCTTGGAGTTAACCTTCTAAGAAGTGGAGATTGCCAGTAAACAACACCAGTAAATTATACAATATGTTGGGTGATGAATACTATGGGAAAGTAGAGCAAAATAAGGGTGATAAGGATTTCTGGAGGGTGGTGATGGGTTGCAGTTGATCAGGGGAAGTGGTCACACCTTGAGAAGGAGACACTGAGCAACCACTCACAGGTAAAGGAGTTAGCCATGTGGATATCTGGAGAAAGAGCTTTCCAGGAAGAGGGAGTGGTGAATGCTCAGGCCCTAGTAGCAGCACATCTAGAATACCGAAGTAACACTGGCAAGAAGAGATCAGTGACAGTGGCTGGAATGGAATGACAGTGGCTGGAATGGAAGAGAGGAAGTAAGAGAGAGAGATAGAAAACCAACAAGGGGCCCAGTTGTTAGGACCTACTAGGTCTTTGGAAAGATGTCGACTTTTCTCTGAATGAAATGTAGAGTTGTGTGGGGTTCTGAGTAGAAGAAGCAGCATGATTTGACATATATTTTAAAGAACTATTGTGTTAGGAGTAGATTAGGAGAGAACTTGGGAAAATATTGCAATAATCTAGGCAAGAGATGATGGTATGTAGACCAGAGTAGTATTAGTGAAGGTGGGGAGAAGTGATCTGATTTTGGACTTATTTTGAAGGTATATTATAGATATAAGAGAGAGTAGTTAAAGATGACTCCTAGGTTTTTGGACTAAACAATTGGAAGGGAAGGACTTGCCATCTAAGATGGGGAAGATGTTCATCTGAGATGGGATAGAGGAGGTTTTTTTTGGGAGGAGAGGATTTCTGTTTTGGATAGACTAGGATTAAGATAGCTATTAGATAGATATCCAAGTGGAGATTTTAAACAGGCTGTTGGATATATAAATCTGGAGTTCAGGCAAGAGGTCTGGGCTAGAGATGTAAATGCGGGAGTGTTGGCATGTAGATAATATTTTAAGACATGAGGCTGGGTGAAATCTCTAAGGGAGTCGGTGTTGATAAAGAAGAGAATGGCTCCAAGGACTGATCTCTGGGGTCCTCCAACACTCAGAGTTGAGGAGAGGAGACTGAGTAGGAGAACTAGTGAAACAGGAAGAAAAACAAGTGGGTGTGGTATCCTGGAAGCCAAACAAGGAAAGTACAGAGCTTGCACAGTAGTATGGGACTGTAAAAATGACTGTGCAAAACAACATTAATAATCAACGGGAAAATTTAATACTGTTCTGTGACCTTTAAAATTTTTTTTTGTAAAAACACGAAAAACTCTGATGGTTATAAATATAGGGAAATGAAAAAAAATAGTAAAACTAATTTTTATTTAGTACATTGTAATTTAAAACATTGGCAACATTGAGAATTAAAGTGTTTTATTTCTTTGTAAAAAACTTATCAAGAGTAGTTTGAACATTGCTTACTTTTTCTCATCATATAACTTATGATACAGAGCAAACATCTTTTCTATGCCTTGGCAAATTGGCATATTCTTTTCTAAGTTTGGAACAGCTTCCAGCATTTTATTATTTTTACTTTTAGTGTTGGGTAATATCTCCTAGAGTTCCTTTAAAGACAGTGAAATATCTCTGAGAGTTTTTAACAGCAGTTTTTTGCTGGTATCTGGGATATGTCCATCCTTTTCATTACAGTCACTGTTAAATGTTTCAGGATCTCAAAAGCTTTTTGTATATATGGTTTATAGCTATTGATATCTACAATATTAGCGATTATATCTGAGGCATTTAAAAATGTTAATGTAAAAGATAATCCTATTTTATGTTAATGAAAATAACATGATTTTTATGAAAAATTACTATATTTTCCCAAACAAAAAAAAATTAGTGAGAAGAGTGGCATTGTTTTACAGTTTTGCAGCTCTCTTTAACACCTGACTTTATTAATAGAAGACAGCTCTATTTTCATCTGCTTCTGTACTGAGCCTACTGTGAATAATTCATCATGTAACCTTTGGAAAACTCCACTGTGCATTTTTGAGAAAACGAGAGTGAAAAAGCAAATCATAATTTAGCATTATTATGAGAATAGTTTTGACCTTACAGAAGAGTCTTGGGAACCTCCAGGGCTGCTGGGATTACTCTTTGAAACATTAATCTGTGGTAACAGGCAGGAAGGTGGCAGAATGTGTGGATACAGATGCTGGTAGGTGCATACATACATGGTTGAGGGGTCCTTCTTATTGTGTCATTGTTTTCAGTGTAGTAGTACAGTAGAAAGAGTGAGGTTGAGGAGATGTTGGAGGTTTCAGAAGAGAGGAAAGTTGTGAAATGCTCTATTCTATTGACTACATAAATAAAATGAATATAAAAATAAAATGAAAACAAATATATAGAATTATTTAATCTGCTACTAAGAAAGAAAATATCATTTATAGTTGATATTTACCATCAATTAAAAACTGCATCCTGATTCCAGAGATGTAAAAAATGTGAAAAAAAAAGTGTTTTCTCAAGCCTGATGAAATACGGCAACTGTCTAAGAAAGTGGGAGGGTGATTGGACTAGAGAAGCATAGTTTGAGGGCTGAGCAACAATAAGACCTGAGTTGAGATCATGATCATACTTTTAATTCAAGTACTTCTCAAAAGTGTTTTTCTGAAATTCTTTCATGTCTATGCAAATATCAGCAATAATGGAAAGCTTCTTGCTTTGGTGTACTACCAGTAGATTTTTTTTTTTCTCATTTAGTAATAAGAAAAAGTGCTGTGATCCTTAGAATGAGATACCAATAAAAATAAAGAGAAATTCAAGTTCTGGCTTAAGAGATCCTTTGCTATCCTTAATTTGAGTCACCACTCCTCTCTCTTTTGATGAGTCAGAGAGAGAGAAAATCCTAGAAGAGGATAGGAATATATGTGGCATACCTTTCATATCTTCTAGCCATTCTGTCTTTGGCTTCCAGTTCCTCCCATCTGATAAAGAAAAAGGACACACAAATCCTTTATTTGACTAATCATTGCTAAGAGTAATTAAAGTGGATCCCAAGTACTTGTCAAGCCTGAGTAATTTTTATATCAAATGTTAGTTACAAGATGAAATTTGGAGTTAGCCATTTCTTTTTCTAAGCCAGAAAAGTAAAATAATGCTTCGATAAATGGGTATCAACATCATCTGAAGTTCTTTTGGGTTTTGGGTTCTCACTGCAATATATTTGACTCACACTTAAAATGAATACTCATTAATCCACCCCTCTAAAGGATCTCTACATGTGTGAATAGCATAAACACACACATGTATTCATATATATTATTTTTGTTCTGTTAGCATGCCCATTTGTGCTCTTCAGCTTCTCCCCTGCTTTGTCCATTTTCCTTAAGCCCCAAGTTCTTCCAGATTTACTTTGCAGTTGGTCTCAAATATGAGAGCAAATGATCTAATGTGAGCCTCTTCAATTTTCCCGCTATTTAACTTAGAATATTTCTGTATGATTACTTGTCTTCTCTTTAACTTCTTGTCAGAGATAAGCAGCTCACATTTCTGACTGCTCTATAAAACTTCATAAATTGCTTTCTTGAGGATTATTGTTTCCTAATCTAATGGTCTCTTGTCATTTTTTCATTAGTTCAACAGATACTTGAGCTTGCATCATCTATCAGACCTTTGTAAATTATTAGGCAAATATATGAGAGAGAACATTTGGGAGACTTTTTTGTAAAGAGGTGGTAGTGAACAGTTTAGGTTTTGTGGGCAACACTATCTCTGTTGTAACTACTCAACTCTACCCATATAGGGTGAAAGCAGCCATAGACAAATGTAAATGAATGGGCATGGCTATATTACAATTCAGCATTATTTAGAAAAATAGGCAGCAGGCTGGCTTTGACCTGTGGGCTGGAGTTTGCCAACCCCCTGGTCTAGTATTTAGCCTTTTCATCTACATATAACATAAATTATTCTTTACCACCCCTGTTTTGGAACCTCATTCTTTTTTTAATTTTTATTTTTTAATTAGAGTTGACATTCAGTATTATTTTATATTAGTTTCAAGTATATAGTACAGTTGTTGGATATTTATATAATTTATGAAGCGATTCCCCAATTAGTCTAGTAATACCTGGCACTGTACATGGTTAGTACTGTATTACTGACTATACTCCCTATGCTTTGCATTCCTGTGACTATTTAGTAAGTGCCAGTTTTAAACCTAGCCCTCCAAACCCCCCTCCCATGTGGCAATCACCAGTTTGTTCTCTGTACGTATGAGTCTGTTTTGGTTGGTTTGTTTATTTTGTTCCTCAGATTCCACATGTAAGTGAACTCATATGGTATTTGTCTTTCACTTAGCATAATACCCTCTAGGTCCATCCATGTTATTGCAAATGATAAGATTTCATTTTTTTATGGCTGAATAATATTCCATTGTATATATGTACCATCTCTTCTTTATCCAATCATCTATTGATGGGCATTAGGTTGCTTCCATATCTTGGCTGTTGTAAAAAGTGCTTCAGTGAACATAGGGGTACATATATATTTTCAAATTTGTGTTTTGTTTTTTTTTTAAATTAGTACCAGAAGTGTAATTAATTGCTGGGTCATAAGGTAGTTCTATTTTTAATTTTTGGAGGAACCACCAAACTCTTTTCCATAGGGGCTGTACCAGTTTGCAACCCCACCAACAGTGCACAAGGGTTCCCTTTTCTCCACATTCTTGCCAATGCTTGCTTTTTTTTTTTTTTTTTTGATTTATTGATGATAGCCATTCTGATGTAAGGGTGTGAAATGATATCTCATTGTGGTTTCAATTTGCATTTCTCTGATGATAGTGAAGTTGAGCATCTTTTCATATGTCTATAGGCCATCTGAATGTCCTCTTTGGAGAAATGCATATTCAAGTCCTTTGTCCATTTTTGTTTTTTAATGTCGAGTTGCATGAGTTCTGTATAAATTATTTTGGATATTAACCCCTTATCAGATGTATCATTGGCGAATTTCTTCTTCCTTTAGTAGGTTGTCATTTCTTTTTGTTGATGATTTCCTTTGTTATGTAAAAATTTTTAGCGTGACGTAATCTCATTTGTTTATTTTTTCTTTTGTGAAACCCTCTCTCTTTTGAGTTCTAGTAAGTCAGAGCCTCTGTTATTCCTCCTACTTCTCTAGAAGCCTATTTGTTGTATCTTTTCCCTACTTCTGTCTACTAGATTGGTGTTTCTCAAAGTCCTGTATTGGGGTTTCTAGCTTGTTTTCTCTAAGCTCTAATGCAATCTCATTTCATCTCATTGCATTGTCTAAATAAGTTGCTCTCCGTCTTGACCATTCTCCTGATTCTTTTCTTAGATTCCTATCTGCCTGTAAGGTCTGTCTCTATCTAGCTGAGTCACCAGCACCTCACACTTTGTGCAACTAAAAAATGAAACCATTGTCGTATTCATCTTTCTAGCATACATTTTCTTCCTCCTCCTCTTTTTTGTTTATCTGTCTCATAAAGTTGTGATAACAGTGAGTTGTGATAACAATAAGTTGTAATAATATATGTAAAGTACCAGGGTAGTGTGTAGCACACAGGAGGGAAGCAACAAATGTTAATTCCCCTCTTTCTCTTTCTCTTAATCACAGCAGAGTTCCATTTGTCTTGATTTGAGACCTTAGAGATACTTTTGACCATATTCAAGGAGCTGCTAATTTCTTTTTATTTTATTCTGCAATATCTCTTGTGTCTGATGTCTCCATTTTATTCTTACCACTATTTCCAAATTTAAAGTGCTCAGTCAGGAATTGTATTTCTCTGTACATAAGAAAAACAACAATAATAACAGCAACAAACTTATATTAGCTTAACTCAGTGAAGTTTTATATTTCTTACGGAACACAATGTCCAGAGGTCAGCAGTCTGGATCTGGTGTGATGCCTTTAGAATGCCAACAGAGACCTGACTTTTTCTATCTTAGACATCCTTAGCAAGTAGCTTTTGTCCTCATGCGTTTTACTCTGTGGCCACAAAGCGAATGTTTCATCTCCAGCATTGCATCTATATTCTAGTCAGGAAGAAGGAGAAGGACAAAGGGTAAAAGACTGAAAAGCCAATCTCCTCACGTCTTTCCTGTTTTTAAAGAGCTTATCCAGAAGCCCCACCTAGCAACTTCTGCTTACATCTCGTTGTCTGGACTGTATTGCATAGCCATTCGTAACTGCTGTTCCACACAAAATAAGGGCTCTGTTAGGAGAGAGAAGAGGATGACACAACAGTGTCTGTACTCCCACTACTGCTTACCTAGGCTTCCTCAAAGTCTCCTAGCTCATCTTCCTGCCTCCACTGTCTTCCTTAATCCATTTTACACACTGTTATCAAACCAGTCATCCTGGGACTTGGCACCAAACTCATCACTTTTATTGAGGTATAATTGACAAAATTGTACATATTTAAAGTATATGATATGATGATTTGATAGACATATGCATTATGAAATGATTTTGACAATCAAGTTAATTAACACATTCATCATGTCACATAGTTACCATTTATCTTTTGTGTGTGTGGTGGGAATGCTTAAGATCTACTCTCTTAGTAGATCTCAAGTGTTACAGTACAGTATGATTAACTATAGGCTCCATACTATACGTTAGATCCCCAGAACGTACTCATCTCATACCTGAGTTTGTACCCTTTGATCAACATCTCTCTTCCCCCTCAACCCCTAGCCCCCAGCAACAACTGTTTCTGCTCTCTTTTTCAATGAGCTTGACTTTCTAAAGATTCTACATATAAATGAGGCCATACACTATTTAACTTTATCTGGGCTATTTCACCAAGCATATGTCCTTTAGATTTATTCATGGCATTGCAAATAGCAGAATTTCTTTCTTTTTATGGCTGAATAATATTCCATTATGTTCCACATATTCCATTACATGTATATTTCATATCCATTATACATAGTCCATATTTATTTATATATATATACATACAGATGTGTAATAAAATCATATTTTTTAAATCTGTCAATGAACACTTACATCATTTCCAAATCTTGGCTCTTGAGTATGAGAGTGCAGATGTCTCTTTGAGGTACTAATTTTGTTTCCTTCCATATGCATCCAGAAGTGTGATTGCAGGATCATGTAGTCGTTAGTTTTATTTTTAACTTTCTGAAGAACTGCCACACTGTTTTCCATAATGACTGCACCAATTTACATTCCCACCAACAGCAGGAATATACAAGGTTCCTTTTCCCTGGATCATAGATCAAGAACTAAGATCAGTCCTGAACCTTTGTAATTGAAATGGCCACACTTTAAAGCTCTAACATATTATTGGTACCAGAGTGCTCCCTATCTCCCCCCAAAAAACCAACAAAACAAACAAACAAAAAAACAGTAGCAAGAACAAGATCACAGACTATTTGCTTCTTAAGAAAATACATGAATTCCATTTAGTCTTGCTAAGTGGAGGGCTTTGTTAAAGTGCTTGTAGCAAAATATTCTAAGAACAGACAAAACCATAACATCTCTCTTACCTATGGGAGATTAATCACCCTATAAAATCACATTTGCCCTTATGGAAAGTAAAGGTAGGGCATTGGAGGGCTTGTCACAGAGTCCACAGCCAGCATGTGGGGAGCCTAGCCACCTCCCTCAGTTGGCAGTCCCCGTTAAGGGTAGTCAGCTGGTCCCTATGATCCCTTGTTAACCCATGGAACAGACCTTAACTTGGGTCTTGCAGCTCTCCTAAAGAACAGGCCCTGGCTTGGGCCCCTGAAGTAAAGTAGGTGCTGTAACTGTCTTAAACAGTACCACCTGTTGCAAACTCTCTGAATTTATTCTGTTTTACTCAAAGGCAGCAGATGCCATGGGCATTTCCCCCGTTGTATGAAGCAGTACAATATCTAGTTTCTTCAGGGAATGAGAAGTTATCTTCTCTTCACAAGATGATTATATGATCACATTTTAAATTTATATGCTCTGTGGGTCAAACTCCTGGGATGATATGGAAGATTGAGGTTTGACTACTTTCTGCCATTAAAATAGCTCCTTGGCAGTCATTCATAATTTAGTATATAAGATTGGAATCATACCTATCAGATAAACATAATCTGCTTCTATAATAAAGAATGCTAGACAGCATTTAGATATTGAAGATTTTGATTACAATTTTATTATTTTTGTCTTACTGCAAAAGTAACACATGCCCTGAATAAAAACACTCAAGGAATAAAAATTTAGGAAATACAAATAGAAATAAGCAAAATTATTTCTTAAAATTCTGTAACCCAGAGGTGACTGCTTCTTATATTCTGTTTTAATATGCATATAAAATGGAATAATTCTATAATATGATTTACCAGCTTTTTTTCATTTGATAGTAGATCATGAACATTTGTGATATCATAAAATATTATATTAAATATATTAAATAGTATATTGATAGTTTAATTTTTTGAATAGATATTACATTTATATGGGGTTATATATGTGAAAGGACCAAAGAAAAGTTTTGCTTCCACCCCATCTTCCTTCCACCTACTTCTTACCCTCTGTTCTCCATATGCATTCCCAGAGTTTCTTTGTACAATATATGCAAATTTAAATATATATTCTTATTCCCCCACAACTTTTTTCACAAAAAGTAACATGCTGTACATACTTTTGCACCTTGATTTTCTCACAACTTATCTTTCCACACTTTCTGCAACATTGTCAATGCTAGATTATTATTACACTGCCTGATTGTAATGTATATTATTTAACCAATTCCTTATTTTAGAACTTCTTTTTTTTACATATAAGCTATCCCAAAAAAGCTTTATGGATCTACCTTTCTATACAACTCATGATTATTTCCTTAGGATAAATTATTTGAAAATCTTTTTCTGGGCTGTTGCTTTATGTTTCTAAATTGTTCCTGAAGGGTTATATCACTTTATACCTCTTCCAGCAAGGGTTGCCACCAGGTAAAAAGGGAAATAAGTTAAAAGGCCATTTGGAACAGCAAACTTTTTGAATATTATATACAAGAAAGAATAGGAACAAAAAAAGCAATGGTTATTCGGTATTGTGAAGGCCTGGAAGGAGAGAGGTTCAGTGAAAGGGGTTGGGCATACTTGCAAAAACAAGTTAGAACTCAAGTGAGACGTCAGTTCTGGTCTTGCCTCTGATGTGAAAGCTGGGATAAGTCACCGTGGTTCTCATTGTCAGTTTTCTCAACACTGAAAAAAGGAGGAGTGCTCACTGAGTTTATTTGAGCCCCATTTTATTCTAAAACAGATTTATGAAGATGAAACAGAGTTCTTTCTAGCTCTAAAATTTTTTAACTTTATAACTGTACCTTCATGTTCAGAGGAAATAAAAATCAGGCTTCTGCTTATTTTGGCTATGATTTGAAGAGATTAGATCTCCCTCTCCCCAATATTCTGGGTTACTAACCTCTCTTCATTTCAGTAAATGCTAAGCCTAAACTTCTCAATCCCCCACAGTCTCTTAAATTCCATAGATAACCTTTCACAGAACTCAGAATGAATTGGAGAAGGAATGTTAAAAGTATAAGAGATTCCTGACTGCACAGTTATAGATAAGTATTTTTTAAAGTCAGACATTTATTTCAAGATGATGTAACAAATGATGTAGGTCTGCAACAGCATTAAGAGACAGTTATATGATTCCCACAAACAAGGGACTTGGAATGGTGGTTTTGTTAGAATTGACTCTCTGGTGATTCAATAGATGGCAGCAAGGGAGGCTGTGCTTCAGTTCAGAAACTACCCCTATTCACGCCACCGTGGTGTGGAGGTCAGCCCTCAGCCAGCACTGCAGGCAAGTGTTCAACTATTGGTCAGCTCAGCGCCAAAGCCGTTTGTCATTAGAAGCTTCCCCAACTTCACCAAGTGAGAACTTTGGCCACTGAGATAAGATTAGTCAAGAATAAATACCATGTTCAATTACTTCTTTCTTTTCTCTATAGCAAGCACACTGACGTGGATCCAGGTGTGCAAGAACTGGAAGCATTAATAGACACAATCCAGAAGCAACTGAAAGATCATCCATGGAAAGACAACATGCTTGAGGCTTTTCAAACTTGTGACAAGGAAGCTTCGGGATATGTGGACAAAGAGATGTTCTTTAAAATCTGTGCCTCTCTTGATGTCCCAATTGATGATTCCTTGATTAAAGAGGTCAGTGTGCGTTCCTCTTCTGGGCTCATGGAAGAGGCTGAACTACATTCATTCTCTCCTGAAAGCAACTGCATGTGTATTTTGTTTTAACTGGGGAAGATCTAAGATATTATAATCAGATCTCCTATTTGGTCCTGATTATGGTTTTTCCCGTGGCATTCTTTTCTAATTGCTATTGCAAGACACTTGTTTATGTGGTATGGGGCTAGGTAGCACAGAGCAGCTGGTAAGACATTTCAGAGCTGAAGGAGGTGGTCATGGAGGGGCAGCCACCAAGGGAAGACTCAGACCTGGATTGAGTGGGTCGGTGGGCAGCCTTTGACACCCTTCACAGCCAATAAGTATGTTAAACCCACCAATAGGAGTAGCATGAAAGAGGGCGTGGCCACTGCCCAGAGACAGTGGCATCTGTCGGCAGAAGTCACATGGCCAGCTGCAAATGGAGAATGGACATCAACATTCTCCTCCTAGAATTCTCATGACTGAATTGAAGAGGGCTTTTCATGCCCCCTCCCCTTAATTTTTTCATTATAAACCCCTTTAGCCAGGGTTTCCCTAGAAGTCAGAACAAAATTTTGGCCGCAGTTGCCAGTTACTGACTTATTATCATTGAGATGTTCTCACTGATTAAGAACACTGAGGTGCTATAGACCTCAAAGATCTTTCGGCAAAAAAGGATGCTCAGTTAAGATTCGCTTAGGGAAGTCTTTTTTAGGGCTAGAGTGACTAGGTGAGAGAGGAGGATATTTTGTAGGCAAGAACACTAGCAAGGAGTTGGAGAGGTATAGAAAAGGGTATCCGTTCATGTGGGCCAAAAATCCATTTAGCTTCCCAAGTCCCAGATTGATTTCATACCCAAATTTTGATTTTTAAATCATTTGTACTATCTGTGACCTGACATGGGAAAGAGGAATTGCAGTCAGTGAAAAGTGGGACAGGGGAGTGGGATGGATTTGCATGTGTCTTATGAAAGTAACCACAGCAAATCAGTCTACTACCACTCATAATTGAGTTTCAGGGGACATGATTTGAACAGTGATATAACGAAATTCTCCTATTAGGCTGTGATAGCAGCAACCTACTATTTTAAGAGTCTTACTCTGAACAGACTGGGTAGACAAAATCTTGTATTTGAATATAAAATCAATTAAAAATGCTTTGTTTGTTTAAAAAACACTTAAATAATGCCAATGCCCTTATAAATACAAATGTTAGTCTTGAAATTTTGGGCAGGGCATTTACTCCATCTGAGCTTTGGTTTTATTGTGTAACAGGAAAATATCAGACTTACCTACCAGGTTCAGAGGATCATTTCAGAATCAACTGAGAATATAAAAACTCTGAACTGGTTTACAGGGCTGGGGATCATTTTTAATAAGCACACTCTGCAGTTACACAAAAGGAAGCCTGCATGTCTGTCTCACATGCCTTCTTTGCCCTTTTCTGCAGTTAATCAGGATGTGCTCTCACGGAGAAGACAGGATTAACTACTACAACTTTGTTCGTGCTTTCTCAAACTGACCTGGCTGATGAGAGAATACAGTTTTTTGAGGTTGGACCTACACTTTGAAATATACCTTGTACTCTTCACAGAGGCATTTATAGAGCTCTTGAAATTATATTTATTATTTTTTTTTCTTATATTTTACTACTACTGAAGTCTAAATTAAATTGTATCTTTAGGAGCTAAGATTGATGCCTTATATAGGGAGGTAAGGGTAATAGGGGTGTTGTGATGGTTAATTTTATGTGTGACGTTGACTGGGCCTTGGGTTGCCTAGATATTTGGTCAGACTGTTTCTGGGTGTGTCTGTGAGGGTGTTTCCGGATGAGATTAACATTTGAATTGCTAGACTAAAGCACATGGCCTTCCCCAATGTAGGTGGGCCCCCTCTAACTCATTAAAGGCATGAATAGAACAAAAAGGCTGACTGTTCTCCAAGTAAGAGTGAATTCCCCCTTCCTGCCCTCAAACTGTGATATCAGCTTTTCCTGCGTTCTGGCTCTTCCTAGGGCTTGAGTGAGAGTGCAGGCCTTCAGACTAGAACTACACCATCAGCTTTCCTGGGTCTCCAACTTGCTAACTGCATATCTTGGGACTTGTCAGCCTCCATAACCACGTGAACCAATTCATTATAATAAGTCTCGTTCTCTCTATATACATCCTATTGGTTCTGTTTCTCTGGATAACACTGACTAATATATGTGTACAATGATTATGAACGATAGAATTTGCTCAGAGAAGCATCATTCAGGGTGTTGGAAATAAGCACACAGTACTGGTATTGCTGCTGAGCCAGTGCCCCACCCCCACCTGCCTGCTTGTCCCAGTACTACAGGGAGAAACATCCCATGTTTTTCAGACTGTGGTTTTAGGCCTATTAGTGGACCTGCATTTTTTAAAACATGGAATAGAATAGAAAATATCAGTGTGGTACAAATAGTAGAGTATGTACTGTTTCATGAAACTTTCAACAGAGTATGTATTTACTGGGTCATGATGTAAAATGTATTTCTTGATGTTGGTTGTAGTAAAAAAAAAAAAAAAAAAGATTTTAGAAACTCTACATTTAGAGAATCTGCCTTGAGATGGGAAGAAAAGACTAGTAACAGTACCTGGTTTTCTAATGAGCTCTGGCAGACTTTCTAGAAGCAGAGCTGCCACCAACTTCATCCTTATAAATGCTATCTCAGATTCCTCCCTGCAACCTAAAAAGTGGTATAAATGAGGATGGAGTTATATACAATCCAGGATGCTGGACCCTCTCTTAACTAGTGGGAAACTTCCCTTGGTTTTACCTTTCCTAATGAGCTAAGCCACCTCTAGCTAGTTTAATAAAAGGGCTATAAATGTATTATGTTGACTCCCTCTTTTCTGTTCCAGGTCAATATCTCAAGAAGAATCCATGTTTTGATTTGTTTTCTCCAGTCACTCATAGCTATTAAAAAAATCTAACTTTCAAATATTTAAAAGTCCATTTCGATCTAAAATAAAAACACAGAGCTCTATCCTGCCTGCCCCAGCTTCATCCTGCCTGCCCAAGCTTAGAAGCCTGTAGTGTGTGTTTCTGTGGGGGAAGGAGGCGGGATTGGGCAGGTGGATTTCTTCTTCCTTCTGGTTTCTGTTCCCTTTGCCTCCATTCAGCCATATTGCTGTTTCTGGCCTATGTAGTGTCTGGGCCCTAAGGGCCCTAAGGGCTGGCTCTTCCTCTCTATTAGGGTACTTTTTTTATTTTTTAGTTTCAAGTATTACAGTACATTGGTTAGACATCTATATAGTTCACAAAATGATACCCCCGATTGCACCCTCCCTCCCGACCCTCCACCTAGCCAATGTATTAATGCTAACTGCATTCTCTATGCTGTGTTCCCCATCCCTGTGACCTTCCCTCAGCTACTAATTTATACTTCTTTATCCTTTCACTTCATTCTCCCAGCCCCCCAAACCCCCCCTCCCCTCTGTCTGACACCAAATTGTCTACTATATTTGTGAGTCTGTTTTTGATAAGTTTGTTCTTTTTATTCCTTAGATTCTGCATATAAGTGAAATCATATAGTGTTTATCTTTTTCTGTCTGACTTAAATACCTTCTAAGTTCATCAAAGCAATATATTTTTCCATCCCCTTCCTTTGCATATGTAGGGGTCTTATTTTCTTTTCAGCCACTCTATCTTTTAGCACTTAATTCTTTTCTATTTCAGGTACTTTTTGATAGGAATGTAGTTGTTACCATTCTTTATTCCTGTTTTTGATACATGTTTTTTCTTCTTAAAGAAGTCCCTTCAACGTTTCCTGTAATACTGGCTTGGTGGTGATTAATTCCTTTAGCTTATTTTTATCTGAAAAGCTCTTTATCTGTTCTTCAACTCTAAACGATAGCTTTGCTAGATAAAGTATTCTTGATTGTATTGTATATCCTGGGTCTTCATCCTGTTGAATATTTTTTTGCCAAGCTCTTCTGTCCTGCATAGTTTCTTTTGAGAAATCAGTTGCCAGTCTTATGGGTGTTCCCTTAAATGTAATTGTTTTTCTCTTGCTGCTTTTAATATTCTTTTTTTGTATTTAACCTTTGGCATTTTCATTATGATGTGTCTTGGTGTGGACCTCTTTGTATCCCTGATTTTTAGAATTATCTGAGCTTCCTGAGGTTTTATGTCCATTTCCTTCACCAGGTTAGGGAAGTTTTCCATCATTGTTTTTTCAAATAGCTGTTCAACATCTTGATTTTCTTTAATTATGCCGATCAGATGGATATTTGGACCCTTAATATTGTCCCATATCCTCCTTAAATTATTTTTATAGTCTTGGCTTTTTTTTTTTCCCCCATTCTAATTAAGTGTCCTTGGCTTTCCTGTCCTCTAGATAGGGCATTTGATCCTTTTCTTTATTCACTTTTTTTATTCCTTTGTTTATTCTATTTAATATACTTCTCATCTCAGATACCGTGTTCTTCATTTCATACTGGTTCCCTTTTATAATTTCCATTTCCATTTTTATGTTTTTTATCTCCTTGTTGAAGTTCTCACTGAATTTATCTACACTTCCCAAAGGATCATTGAGCATCTTTATAATCAGTGTTTTGAGCTCTGCATCTGTTAGATTGACTCCATTATATTTGGATCTCTGTTCTGTTCTCATATGGTTTCTGCTTCTTTTTATTCCCATTTTGCCTGCCTTTCCGTGTCTGTTTCTATGTACTAAGCAAAGCTCCTAAGTCTCTCGGTCTTATTAGTGTGGATTTGTTAAGTAGGTGTCCAGTGGCACAGTCCTGAGAGGGGTTCAGCTGCAGGCCAAATTTAGCCCAAGCCTCTGCCCCTCCGGGGCCACCTGTTAAGATTCAGCAAGCAATCCACAGGAGCTGTGCTTGTAGTTGCCTCAAAAGGCCACACCAGGAACCGAGGCCAGCTGCCTTCAGTGTGTCTAGGCGCTGCTCAGCAAGGAGCACCTGACTTGCTGAGGATATACCTGGATGTGGCTTGGGTGGAGCTGTGAGTTGGGGGAGGTGGGGTTTCAGGGACTCCTCTGGGCGGAGCGACCTCTATTATCCAGTTTGATGATGTCTCTGTTAAAGCAGAGCTGTGTCTGGCGCACTGGGAACAATGGACACTGCCGGCACTTCTGTACAGAGCGAATCTCTCCTAGGCCCTCACTCTGAAATGTTTCCCTGTCAGTCCCTGGTGCCCCCTGCGCACAGCCGAATCGGCACTGGTGCTCCAAGCGCAAGTCCATCACTCGAAAATCCACTCACAGATGCGGCACCTTTAAGAGGCATCTGCTGCTGCTGCAACCTCCATCTCAGTCACTTGAGACCTGGCAGCCCCGCGTCCTCACCCCATCCTACCTTCTGCCGTTGCAGGGTGATTTCCTGGATTTCTCTCTAGTTGTACGGCTTGTTCATCTAGATCCCAGGCGAATTTTCCTTGCTGCTGCTGCTTGTTTTCATCACAACTTTGATTTGGTCGCCAGAGAAATGAACAAAGCCTCTGTCATCTATGCCATTTTTTTTTTGCTCTCTCCAGGGCACCTTTTTTTATGAGTTCTTAGGAAACTTCCCAGTGCACCATCTCAGATACAGATGGCCCAGTCTGCAGCCGACTGCCCGGCTCTGACATTCTACTCCCTCCAGACTCTGCATCCTCTCGCATGGGGTCCCTTTCAGGCTGACTCGCCCTCCCAGTGTGTCCAGTGCTGCCTGTTGTTCTCGTCTAGACCACTCTCTTGGCTGTGCAGTTAGGCACCTCATCTGGTGCCTTTCCTCAAGACTTGTTTTATAGGTAAGAATCAGGCACCTCAGTTATTGTGCTCTTCAGCTCCAGGGGATACCTGTCAAGCCTGAGTCTGTTAAAGTGCCACCGTCATTTAGCTTGTGGAGCTACAGTCCCCCGATGGCCCCTTTCAAGAAATCCATGTCATCCAGTAATTTCTCCATCACCCTTGCCTCCCATGGAAGAAGTCTGCAAAGGCTTTGGGCTTCTCTTCAGCAAGTCTTTCACGGAGTTACACCAATCTATAGCATATGGAGATCCTTGCCAAAGTTTGTCCTTAGCCAAAATGGAGACATTAGGAAAAAGTCTCATTTAACATCCTCTTACCCACCCTTTGAGGTCCGAGTACTCATAGTCTTCTGACATCTTTTCTTTTATTCTCCTCCACCTTTTCCATTGTAATGGGATCAGGATTAAAATATCAGCCCCACCGCAACTGTTAAAAGTATCTCAGAACTGTCTTTGAATAAGGTCGGCACGATTCACGTATATGCCATAAGCTTGCTGCCTTCTACTCACCTTCCAAGTTTACCCCAGATGTTGAAGTTGAGACCTGCTAACACCAACACAAGGTATAAAAGCTACTTCACACAAGACCAGAGCCAGCAGGTTATTTCTGTGATGTCCTTGTTCACTGCTTACCTCTGCTAGTTTATACAAGGCAGTTGGGTGTAGGGTCCACACAAGTCAGAGCAGGTCAGTTTTCCTATTGAGATCTTGAATGGAAGTTCAACCATTAGATGTCACTTATGCTACCTTTTGCTACAGTCACACCTGGCATGCATCTGGAGTCCTGGCTCAAGTGTTGGAAGAGTCAGCCTGCAGCAAGCAATATTGTGGGAAGAAGAAATAACCACCCTTTCATTGGGCCATCAGGGATCTGAGACAGAAAGAATTAGTACCACCTATTACTGTTTGTAACACAGGCACTCTAGTAGCTGTGACTATCAGATCTAAGGATGTGTAGAAGACGGTTTAGGGTGGCTTATGGATTCAGGTCTAGTAAAATATGCCTTTGGGTGAAGATTGGCCATGAATTATCACTACTCAGGCCTAGGTCCTTACTCTGTACCACCAGGGGGCCTTGAAAATACCATTTAATTAGGGTGTGTCAAACTCCTATCTACAGGCTTTGAGGGTATTTGGGACCAACTGGTAGAGAAGACGTCTCTAAATGTTGTTGCCAAAGAATCAAGTCACTTGGGTCAGTGACTCCTGAATGTTTTGCTCGCACCCATCTGGGCTCTCGCCAAAGATGGTTATGGAAAACATAGCAGAAAAAAAATAGCAGGCAAAAGGCCATCTACCTGACATCAGCCCACTGTTATTAATAATACTTGGTCATCTATTCAGTACCAACGCTAATATTTGGTGGCTGTTAAACACAAACTGAATCCTGTCTTCTCCTAGCCAAAGGATTGTTTACTATGGTAGGCATTAGGCATGGTGTGCTTCCTTGTGGAGCTTCCTACCCTCAAACCCTATGTCAAGAAAACTCCTTTCCACTTTTCTTTTACTGTTACAGACTCAAATAAAAATGATGCTTGTTCCTACCCAGCATTCACTATAATTCTTTCTCCTTCCTTAATTCCAATTCCCTAACTCACATGAGCACAGCTGACAAATGTCTCAAAAGATATATAATTACTAATATTGTAAAAACTATTAGAAATTAGGCTAAAATTGATGCAACTCATTTTTCAAGGAAACATCCAGATAAAGGAACATAAGGAATTATACTAGAGACAATTTTTAAACTGATAATTCTATGCCTTTTATTCAGTTATTTCAAAAATATTTGCTGATCATTTATTTCAAAATGTACATTTAAAAAATCCATACAAAACTGTAATTTGTTTTCAAACCAGACAGAAACAGTGGAAAAGGATTTTCAAAAAAGTTCACTGAAAGTAAAAAGCCCCCCTCCCAAAACAAAACAAAACAAAAAACCTTTTACATGAGCATAAATACGGCAGGTACAAATTTTCCTTGAGTTCCTTGTTGAAATTTGGTCCATAACATGAACAGGCTAAAGTAGAAAAACAAAAAGACACCTTTTGTCCACATTTGCATTATGAGTTGCTCAGGGCACCAGCAGCCTCAGCTCATCCTTCAGATGTTTGTTAGAGGAACTGAAAAATGAGGTTTATAGTCTTATCACATAAACACTTGACTCTGTACCCAAGGACATGGTGGTACTTATAATCACAGCCAGATCCTATCAGGCAAAAAGGCTGTTCGCACGTGGCTGATAGTCAGAAAACTCCTTCCTCTCCACGTGAATAGGAAACCAGAATGCTTTCAGTCAAAGTGATGGTGATGCCTCGGGTGTCACAAATCTCATTCCCAGACACTGACTTATTAATGCCCCATCATGAGGATAGTTTTTTTTTTTTTTCCTTTTCAAAAGATTTTTAAAAAATATATGGACTTCTAAGATGATGCTACAATGTTCTACTAGAGTGCCACAGAAACCCACCCAGGATCACAAGAATGACAGCAACAAAGGGAAAGTGGCTAACATTTCTTCTGTAGGGGATGACGACTGCCCCTCCCATGGGTCCATTTCCTCCCCTTCCCAGGGCATTAGAAGGGACAGCAAGGCCTGTGGAAAGACCACTGGCGGGAGGGTTATTGCACAACCCGGAAGAGCAAGGAAAAGGCAGGCAGGCAAGAGGCAGAGGGGAGCTTCTGCTAACACAAGGTAACACTGAATTAGGAGCTCAAAGAAGTTCTGCAACAGCTGAACGAGACCCACTGTCAAAACAGGTATCTATGAGTTAACACTTGTGACTGGGAAATAAACACGTTTATAATATAAACTTTGGGTTAAACGGGAAGCAAAAGAGATCAGAAGAGGTATAGCAAGGGTACCTTTTTTTAATAATCTGGGTGGGGGTGGGGTGACAGGAAGAGCAGGTCTCAAGAATGTTTGGGCCAGAGGCACAGGGGGTCTTAGTGCTCCTGGAGGCCTCTGAGCTTACCCTAATAGATATATGAGGCACAGGTGCCTGCACTGGGCCCTCACAGGCTTCTGCAGCCACATAGGTGGGCCAGAAAACTGATATGAGAAACCAGAAATAAAACAGAACACACCACAGACCCTAACACAATTGGGAAGTGGGAGGGTGAGACAAATGAGGCAAAACTGTCACAATCTGTCTCTTTTACATGTAACTGTGCCGGGGTCCAGTGTTCTTGCTGCACATGACAGACAACCCTACAGCCCTGGCAGCTGGGGGGCTGGCCACACAGTACAAGTGAAAGCCGGAAGACCACACGGCAAGTAAGGCACTTCTTACTCAACAAGAATAGGATCCACTTGGGACAAACACATGGGTTGCCAAGCACAAGAGGCCGCACAGAGCCAGTAGGTCCCAAAGTCTCAATGCTTTTCTGAGACCTCCAGAAAAAGAATGAGTGAGGGGACATGAGGCAGCTGAGGGGGGGACAGGGGTCTTTTTCAGCCTTTTGGGAAGAAGAATTACTATTTATGTGAGAACCAGAGTAAAGAGTGAAAAGTTAGTAGAGGCTTCCTCACTGGGCTAACTAACCATGGGCTAGAGAGGGATTCTATTTAGGTTTCAAGTGATCTGGAAATGGCCCAATTCTTCAGCCGTGCCCCAAACAGGGCTGTGAGCTGGGAAGGCAGCAGGAGGGCAGACAGACCACACAGTTGTACTGACTCAAAAGCCTTCAACAGACTCCATGAGCAAATGGAAGCCTGTGAAGATCAGGAATGGACATCTATCTGCTTGTGACACTGAGGCCCTTAGGCAGGGGAGTCATGTTTTTCTCTCAGGCCTAGGAAAAACCAATTGAATTGACTAGAATGGGAGAAAAGAAAAGCAGCTCTCCTTCTGGCTCAGCCTGCTCCCCTTCCCCCAGAACCTTCTCCTACCTTGAGAAGGGACACATGTAATTTATTAATAGTGCAGCTCTCAGAGCCTGGATGGTAAAAATGACTTTCCCATCACCGAACCCCTAAGAAGGGGAATCGGAAGCATAGGATGCTCCCATCCCGCCAACAGGGCCTCCTCCTCCCTCTCCTGCCACTGCCATCTGCTTGCCTCCCCACACACACTGGTGCCAGTTATTGAGAGAGGCAGCGGTTGCTGAGGTAGATTAGCATGTGTTCTCCTGCTCTCTGTGGGTGGTGCTGAGCTGGCCTCTCAACTTGGAGGTGTCTGACAGGGCCTTCGCAGATGGCCTGGCACGTTGGGAACAGGAAAGAAAGAGTGTTTAAAACTGAAGAAAATAGCCAAAGTGGCCAAATCAGGACAAGCCAGACCAAACGAGCTCACAGGATGAAGTGGAACTGAGTTATTTCAGCCCCTGGCAACACAGTTTTTGAGCCAACCTGCCAAAGACTTGGCTCTGCTCTGAAAGAAATGTGCGAGGGATGCCAGTGGGGTGACAGAGCACCCTACAATTACCCTCATCCCCCTCCCCTCAAATCATTCCTGAAGCCCAGCTGGTGAGACATTAGCCTTACTCACGGTCTCAGGGAGTTCTACAGAGCAGCAAAGATCTAACTCCCATCACTAAACAAAGGCTGTTCTTTAGGCAATAACCTGGGTTGGCAGTACCACCTGAGGCACAATATACCACAACGCTGGAGCCTTCAGGAGACTTAGGGAACACGAAGCTGTGTGGTCTCTGGTAATGAACACCTAAACACCTACGCACATGGAGGCTGCTTGATGGCAGGATGTGAACTGCTGCTCGGCATCTCCCCAGCCAGCAGCACACTGCGTGTGTTTGCTGAAGGCATGACGCCACAGTTTAACGGGGCTCACCTGGGGAAGCAGCCTCTTGCAGGGCACAAGAACACACCCAGGACACGGCCCAGAGAAAACCAGGGTCATGGCTGGGCTGATGGGGCAGGAAAAGGAGGCTGCTGGCTGAACAGCCCGCCATTAGCAGTCACCAGGCCAGGTAGGGAGCCAAACCCAACTACAGCCATGGCAGGGCTGTTGGACTGAAATGGACAGGGGTTTCCACATCATGTCTGTCAAGTTGATGCCAAGCCACCCTTTTACCTAAGTTTGCTTTGCAGACCAGAGAAGTGTAAGATGGGAGAAATGCCTATTTTCAAGAACACTGTCCCACTTCCTAAGGGGAATCAGAAAAAGCCAATGTTAGTTCCTGCCATTTCAGCCACTTTATCCAGAACAGAGAGATGAGGGTCTACAGTGGTGATAGAAAACAAATCCCTCGGTCTCTAGAAAATTTAAACTGGTTTCTGATACAAGTGACATGGAGAAAGGGAAGCTGCCTTGATGAAAAGACTTGCCACCCCTTTTTGAATAATAGGCCAAAGTTTGGCTTCCACTGTGATGTCAGAAAACAAAACAGCAGCACATCGAATGACATTGACATTCCTATGCCCACCAAGAACTGCTCCCATCGCTACAGCACAGAGTTCGGGGGTTCTCAGGACCTCTGAAAGACTAACTCTTCTCTGGAATCCTCACAAGGTCTGGCCTTGTCTTTGGGGAGAGAGGAGGGGAAAGACTACGTGAGGGATAGGACAGAAAGCCTCTTGTCGGCACAGCTGTGCTAAACAGCCAGCCCTGGGTTCACACTGTCTAAAATGTTGTAGGTGCACTCAACAAACATCAGCAGATGACAATAACAATTCCAAAGAACACTCAACAAGAAAACCTCAAGGGTGAGTGGCCCAGGTGACTCTCCCTGGGCCAGCAGGGGCTTGGTGTGACTACAGCTAGAGATGAAGTCAGGCAGCAGGCTGGCCCCTCACAGGGCTGCCTGGGTCCGTACTTCAGACCAGCAAGTGCCTGCTGGGCTGTTAACTGCTGTCGGATTTGGTTTTGAATGCTGGTGGATGGTTGAAAAAGGAAGTGCCGCTGGGGCTGCTGAAGAGAGGCCTAGATCGACTCCATCATTTCTGCCACCCTTACCTCTCCTGAAGCCTGCTGCTCAGTACACTTTGCTCTTGCTCTAGGGTGGGAAGCCTTGTCCTCCCTTCAGCACTTCCCCGGCACAGCAAGGGCAGGCTGGTTTCCAGTCCCAGACCAGCCGCTGACAAACTGTCTTGAGTCATGGGACCCAACACAGTTAACACCGTCCTTCTGGACCGAGCTGTCAGGTCCCAAAGCCAAACGCCTTGGCATCTACAACGAGCAGTGGCACAGCTGGGCCTCGAGACGGTCGTGCAGAACTGGAATCATACATCTCGTCAGTTAATCAGCACCTAGGAGATGATGATCCAAGGGGGTAGGTCTCTCCTCTTCTTGATCATCCACACGGGGGCCACCAGGGAACCTGCTACTGGCCCCAGGCGGAAGCTCCTTGGCACAGGGCTTCTGGACTTTGACAGGTCCCGGGAACTGATGCTGGGTGTTGGATGCCAGACTGCAATCTTAGCTCCCTCTCATTGTAAAAATCAAGACAGAAAAATTGCACAACATGGTAAAAAGAAGTAAAAGAAAAAGAAGCAGCCGTGAAGGAAGAGGAAGAAGAGACAAGCAGAAAGATTACCAGAACATGGGCTTCTAGAAAACCCAACACAGGACAGAGGTGAGGACATGAGATGGCTTGAGGGAGAGAAAGAGGAAGATTTTTGGTTTTATTGAGAATGCTTTATGGAAAAATAAGAAGAGAAAGCCAAGAAGAAAGGAAAAGCCCCGTTTAAAGACAGGTTCCTGCTGTTTGAGATGGAGCATTACGAACAGGAAGGGGGAGGCAGTGACGGAGGCTCCCCGCTGCCCTGCTCGGCCCCCACAAGAAGATTCCTGTTCTCAGCATTTTGGCCTTAAGGAGACTTGAGTTTCTTAGTCCGTGGGGAGGTTCCATTCTCTGCTTTCACCACTCCATTTTCATGGTAACCTAGAAAGTGAAGGGAGACAAACATGATGTTTTTGCTGGTACCGGAGCAGTAGAAGGAAAGGTTTGAGGGCCCAGGCAACCCAGCTGCTGCACACAAGATTGAACCGAGGGGACCCCCAGGCTGTAGCTTCCCACAGCAAATGGAAACCAGCAGACTGCCCCCGGGGGCTCCTGCTTTCCCCAGGCTCTTGCTGCCAGTAGCTCTGTTTGAGATAGTTGATCTCTGAAGATCCTTAAGCAAAAGAGCTGAGATGACACAGAGTAACCCAGGAACAGGCAGAGGCCTGCCCGCCCAGAACTGAGGCTGGGGGCCAGACCCTTACTGAAACCACTGCTGTCTGTGTCTTCTGTTGCACTCAGGCCCCCTGTAGGGTAGCCACGCACTTCAGCAAAAACTCCTGGGAAGTTGAGGACAGAAGGGAGGACGTAGACAGTCTGTAGAGACAAGGCCTTACCCACATGCCTGACACTCCCCTGGCATTAAAAAAAATCTTTCTGTTGTCAAAAACACGTGCTTGCTCCAAATTAAAGAGGCACATCTGGCCGCAGCCTCACACTCCATACCCACCCAAGCCAGGTGTGACTCGTCATCACACCCTGCAGCGAACGTGTCTGGTTCTAATACACATGAGCCCCTGCCAAGCAGGCCACACCTGGAGAAAGGCAGGAGAGTCAGAAAACAGATCCTGGTACAGTCAGGCCCCAGGCCGGACAGAAAGTGCAGGGCTGGCAGTGCCCTGGGACCTGGAGGGGTGGGTGGTTAGTGAAATGTGGGAGAGGTCAAAGGAGAAGTGAGTGTCCCACCCCTGCCGCCCACCTAGCACTGTGCCATCTTGAGTCATTCCTGGAGACAGAAGAGGAGCCAGCAGCCTGGGAGGCGGGGGCGGACTACGATATAGAGCAGAGGGCAGGTGAGGACAGAGTGGCCGTGCAGCTCAGAGAACAGGCACAGAATTTGGCTAAGGTCCAGAAGCCATCCTGAGGACACGCTTCCTGCCAGTTCCCCACCCAGCCACTGCCCTGCCCCGCCGTTGCCAGATGAGCTCCTGGCCTAGTCAGGGCCAACCCCGCCCATGGCCCGTCCCTGGCCCACGCCCAGCCACGTGCCAGTCAGGTCCTGGCAGGAGCTGAGGAGCCCCAGGCCCAGGGGAAGGAGTACAGACGGAGAGCCGCAGGACAGGTCTAGGTACAGCCCAAGGAGCCGGGCCCTGGCTCCTTCCTACCCCAGACAGAATTCCCCGCTGCCTGCCCGCGGGCCTTGGCACTCACCAGATTCCCTCTTGATGAGCCTGGCTGGTAGTCTGGGGGCAGCTGGGACTCTCCGCTTGGCACTCTGCTCGTTCCAGTATTCTCGCCAGTGCCGCAGCTGGGAGTGGATGAAGCGCCACATGAGCCAAGCCTGGGCAGCACACACCAGCAGCAGCACGCAGAGCCTGCAGAGGAGCAGAGCAGGGGACTCAGTGGGGGCTCAGGCCACAGTCCAGCACAGGGGAGGAAACAGGTCAGAAACTCTGCCACCTCCATGGCCTGTCACACTCGGCCCCGGTGCACCCCACCCTGGAAGAGTACGGGGTTCATTCAGTGCTAGTCTGTGCTCTAGCACAGGGGTGGTGACAGACTGACAGAGGCTAGAAAGACCAGGAAGGTGAGAGTGGCAGATGCCTTTCAAGCTCCATAATCATAATGCCCCCCTGCCTGGCTGGGACCCATGGCTTGTCCCTTTTGTACCAATAACACAGGCCACAGCTCATATCAGCTCCATATATACTGGAAGAATTCAAGTGACTTGCTTTATGATATAGCAGAAATCATTCCAGCGTGGCTTCTCATTTGCAAGGCACTTAAATCTGAGCAACCCTGGACAAATGAGAACCCTCCCCGGCCTAAAGATCTCATGGAAACACAATGGCTTCCTTGCTGCTATGGGAGGCCACTAGCCAAACTGTTGAAAACATAGACACAAAGAGTTCAAGTGCGGCTGTAACAATCACTGAGAAGCTGGATGTGAAACCTACTGTGCACCATGAAGTGCTGGGTAAGGGAAGGGGATTAACATGAAGGCTAAGGCCCTGACTAGACTGAGCGGGTCAGGACTGGGAAGTGAAAATGGTTTTGATGGAAGCAGAAGGCTGGCATCTCTTCTCTCCTCAGGACTAATGTCCAGAGATTTCCAATTCAATATCAATGTGTGGGAGACTCAAGGGTCTGCTGCCTCCTGATCTTCTGTGGAAGTTATGCCAAGTTCAGGGGGCTCTTGGCAGCTCTCAGGGAGGCCTGGTTTATTGCCACAGGCTTCTTCTGCCCAACTCACCTGCAAAGTAAGGTATTGAAGTTCCCTTTCTCAGGATCAAAGGCCTGGTTTTCCATGCGAGCAAGTCCAAAGCCGATGGCCAGCACGGCGAGGGTGAGGATGAAAAGGCGAGTGACCCCAAACACAGCAGCCCAGGCGTTAAACCTGCTCATGGAGGTGGAAAAGGGACATTGGCCTTCAGGTTCAGTGAGGGAACCTTAAATCATTTGAGAAGTGACCCAAAGTGGGAAGAAGGTTCAAATGTGGCTGAGTAGGGTACTGGAGGGATGAGGTATCTAGAATAAAAGGCCCCAGAAAAAAAAGAACTTTGGGGCACTGCCTACAGATAAGGGGGCAGCTGACACCCAAAGAAGGACCCTCCTACCAGCCAGGTCTCAGGGGAGGCTCCTGCTTCTCACTCCGCCCCCACCTGCATCAGCCAGCCAGCCCCACTTACAGCTTCTCGTTGTTCTCATCCGCAAAGTAGAAGAGCCGGGCCATATGGAAGAGGAACTCGGTCGAGTACTGCAGCAGCAGCAAGATCAGGCCTAGGCGGCTCAGGCTGAGGAGAAACAGATGAGCCTCATAGTCCTTCCCAGAGATCACAGAGGGCAGAAGCAAGCAGCTTGCAGCCCCAAGTGCTGCTCTCCACTACCTGTTCCCTAGATGGCCTTGTCTTATCCTTTAGGATGTGGTTCTGCTGTCATACCTTGAAGAATTTTTCCTAATACTGAAACCTGTGGCCTTTCACCTGTCCTGCCAGGCTCAGGTACCCCTACCCACTCCCATAACTGACTCTGGCTGATGCTCTTCACAGCATATGTCACCTTGCATTCATCACCTGGCCCAGGCATAAAAAGTGCTCAGAACAATTTGCTGAGCTTTGCTTGTAGAAATATGAGGGATTGCCACTGCCTGATTTTTTCATTATCCAAGTCTTCACAGCTAAGAAGTGCATGAAGAAGCAAAACTCAACATAATGGAAAACTCTGTGCTAGAGAACTAACCTCTAAAAAATGAATACCCACTCAGACATCAACCCCTCTGCTCAATTCCAGGCATGAAGTTGTTACTGACTTTCTTAGGCACTTTGCTGTAGATGGTCAGCTGTCATTCAAACAAATGCAAAGTGAAATGGCAGGCCCTGTTGAACATGCAGGGCTTTAGGAAGTCAATGAGATAACATAGGAGCAACTCATTAGCTCACTCACTCAGGCAGTGAGTGATCCATAAGGATCTGGCCAATTCTACCCAATGAGACCAAAGAAGCGCAAAATCTATCATAACAGTCACTGGATCCTGGAACAGGTCAAAAGAATGATGTGCAAACTACCCGATGTCTTCACATGGCCCAGGAAGTCCAACATGATCCCGCTCGTGACCTCGCCTCAAACCTCACTTTCTGTACTCCAGCCACACTGGGCTTTATGTGCACTCCCACTTCAGGACTTTGCACCATCTTTTCCCTTCACCTGCCCAGCTCCCTCCCCAGATCTCCCATCCCTGGCTCTGGTCATTCACACCTCAACCTGAGTCGCCTCCTCAGAGAGGCCTTCCCTCACCACACCAAAGGTGCAAGGGCACAACTCGCTCCATTACATCGCCCTGCTTTATTTTCTTCACTGCACTTACCACACAGCAAACTATTTACTTATTTCCTTAATTATGGTCTGCCTCCCGTGAGAACAGACATCCCAGGAGGGCAGTGCCTGTCTGCCTTCACCCAGATATAACTACAGCTCCTAAAGCAGCCCTGGGCCCACAGGTGGGCTCAGTCAGTTTTGAGTGAGTAAAGGCCTCCAAAAGCCAATCTCTTCACCAAAACAAGACTCCACATCATCTGCATTTCAAAGGCCCATCTTCTGTGGGAAATCCTGCAGCCAAGGGCTTCTCCTTTCCCCACACTCACTTCTGAAAATGAGAACAAGGACAAAGGGGAGAGAAGGTCATGGTCCCCAAAAGAGCAGAGATGCGACTGCACCTTCAAATAGTGCCAGCCTCACTGGGAACTGGACAGGCATGACTTTGGAGGACCTGCTGCTCCCTGCCCTCTCAGTCCTATTCTCATTCCAAAACAAGAATTTACTGAACTCAGCACAAACAGGGTCAGATGCTGCCCTTCTCTTTCCCTGTAACATGTCAGATGTGGAGTGGAGCATCTCACCTCTTTGGGAAGAAGTGGTGATACAGCAGGGATCCAATAGCAGTAGGAAGCTTTCCTTCTATTAGGTCCTGCCTACACATTCTCATCTGGGTCCTCGCCACATACTGCTGGGGTCACAGGGCAGACTGGCTTCCTCAGACCTATTCTGCAGGTGACTACGGGCGTCCAACACAAAGGCGGAAGTGACTCTACCGCCCAGCATTCGCCCCTCCAGACCCATCTAGGAATTGATGCTGCTTTAGGCCTCCAGAGATAGGTGAGCAGGTTTGACAGCTGCCTTCCTCCTGACCCTGTTACCCAGAATCCATGATCCTCACAGGTGCCTGCTGCGAGGACCTAGGAGATCATGGGCACCAGGACCTCCAGGCTTCTTAGCAGAAAGCTATACAACGCTCAAGTTCCCAAGACATCGGCCTAGAGAAATTAGAGGGTATTTCTGCTATACTGCATGATAACATCCAAGAAAAACCCAAATTAATGATGGCATATCCTATTCATCAATATGAATCTTTTCATAGAAAAGACATCCAAAGCCAAACACCATAGCAATTCTCTCGACTTCTGAATGACCAAGAGGGACTATACATTTCATTACAAATCAAAGGGAAGGGGGTTCCAGGGCTGTGAACTCTGATAGCTTCTGCCACTGGTCACTGAAGCTTCCGCCCAGCTTTAGGATGTCTTGCACCTAAAAAGCCACAGATCAAGTGCCAACATCCCTCAGAAGCTTCCCCTGGCTGTCTCAAGTTGAGGTAGTTGCTGTTCTGGGTTTCTGGCAGATGACATGTCACAGTATAGCGCTTATCACACTAAACTGTCCTCCTACTATGTCTGCAACTGTCCCCTACTAGACTAAGAATGAACCGCTAAAGATAAAAAATCTTTGATCATCCATCTCTGTACTCCCAGGTCTAAGCCTAGTGTTTGGAACACAGAAGGCATCTAATAAATGCCTGCTAATTGAATGAAGGTCTGGAGAGATGCACAGATATGAGGGCAAGGAGATGTGGCTACCTCCAGAGTCTCACTCACTTTAGGAGGTATGCTCCGGCTATGTGGACCAGATACAGGCAAATGTACTGGAGCTGGCGGGGAATTTCCTCCTGCAAACAAAAGCAGACAGAGAATGTTCTCTTCCCTAACTGAAGATGCAGGAATGGAGGGGAGTATGGAGGGGCGAGGGCAGGCCAGGCCACCTTCCCCACAGCCGCAGGGCTAGGATGCTTTAACACAGGCAGTCCCAGGTCATGACAGAGGCCGGTGCACCAGGCTGCTGATTAAGACTGAGGGCGAGGCAGCAGCTTCGGGTCCACAGTCATAGGGCAGGGTTGGGTTGAGAAAGAAGGGACAGGGACTGGGGAAGAGGGCTTTTGGAAACAATTCAGAAGGAAGCTATTAAAAAAAGAAAAAAAGACTGTGGGAAAGGCAAAAACTTTTCCGTCTGCCACCCAGAAGATGAGAGTTAGAACTCCCTCAAAGCCACATACATGTCTAGTGTGGAGGCAGGCAAGAGACACTCTCATGGAGGTCTTCCTGGAGACTTCGACAGGGGCTGACTCAGCATTTTACTCAACCCGCCAACACATCCCTATCTCCACCCAATGCTCTGTGCTTCTAGAGGAGGGACAGAGAACTACTGGAAACAGCAGGAGGGGAGGGGAGGACAAATGGCTTCAAGAGGGGGAAGTGAGTACTCACCTTCCGTACCTTCTGGAAGTATAGCTCAGGGAGCGCGTGCAGCCAGTAGGCCAGCTGGCACAGGTAGAAAAACTTCACCTGGAAGCTGGAGACAAGGGAGAGAGTTACACGAGAGGGATGAAGAAAAATGTCCCTGCAGTGCTTGCTGAACACAGGAGGGGAAGGCAAGGGCCAGGCCTGGGAAGAGCGAGAAAAGGAGGCAGGAAGGTCTGCCAGCACCACACTGCTGGGCCTGAGGACCCTGCTCCACAGACAAGACCACTTAAAGGGACACAGGAAGTCCATGGAAAGAAACAAAAATGATGAAAAGAAGGCAGAGGAGGTTGGTCTTCAGCCTGGAGAAGAGAAGGCTGAGGAGAAAGCTGAGTCTAGAGCACTGAGAAGAGGGCAGGGCAAATATACTGAAGAACAAATGAATCCAAGTAGCAAAGGAAGGATCTCACTCAGCTTTAGGGCCTCTGTAGTCACTGTTCTAGAGTCTTAGGAAAGGCAAAGAGTGGTCTCTTGAGGACATG
>CM053502.1:99619645-99636849 GCA_028627145.1 Eidolon dupreanum
GTGAAGATTAAGAGTCTGGACTCAGAAGCCTGAGTTGTATCACAGCTCTGTCATTTACTTCCTATGGGATTTAGGGGCACCCCTACACATGACCTTTCTCTGCCTGTTTCCTCATCTGTAAAATGAGGGTAACAACAATTCCTGTATCACAGGGTTATTGTGAGAATTAGATGAATTAATAACTGCGAAGTGCTTAGAACACGGCCTGGCAGAAAGTAACTGCTATACATGTACTTGCTTTTGTTTTTGTTGTTGATGTTGGGAGAATTTTATTATTGTGAGAATAAAATATATAATTTATAGGCAAGATGCTTACCATGGTGCCTATAACCATGGCGTAAGCATGAAATAAATGGTGGTTTATTTAAATATTATTTAATAGTAATCACTTAGATGGAATCCCAGATATAGATGTCTCATAAAGCTCTGCTAGGCAGTCTCTTTCTCCACAGACAGAGGAGGATTTACACCCGTGTTTTCTAGTTGGCAGGCCACAGGGTTGCAAGAGCTTGTGAACTCAGATCTGGATCTCTGGTTCTCGGTAAAATCCCCTCCCGCCAGCAGGCACACAGGCCATCTTTCCAGCTGTGCTGCATTCGCGCTGAGTCACACACACATGAGTCATCTGTCTTTGCTGAGATGCAGTTACCAGAAGGTCGATGGATTTCAGGGTGGCCATGGAATGAAGCAGAAGTGACTGGGTCATTCTGAGAGTCAAATCACTGGACTGGGATAATGTGACAGTGGGCGGTGGTGAGGGGGTGAGAGGGGTGGCAAGGACAACACCTGTGAGAGGCACTGGACTGTTGAAATATGGATAGAAGATACTGCCCCAGCTTCAGAGTGCAGAGGCTGCTAGAAGACTGGCAAGGAAATGTATCATTACCTATAGACAGGCATGTGGTACCAAGAAGTAACACAGCAACACAGGGAGCCAAGGCAGATGAGGGCCTGACGCCAGCTGGGGTGGAGGTGATGGGCTAGCAGGTCACAGTGAAAAGGAAACCCAGAAATAAATAGGGGTGGTCAGGGACGGGAGTAGGGGAAGCATCCTGGGCTGAAGAGGCAGCACCTGCAAAGGATGCAGAGAATGAGGCTAAAGTGCTGCGGGAACAGGGGAGGCTGTCACAGCAGGTGAAGAGGCTGCTGTGAATGGCCCGGGTGCCATGTGAAAAGGTGTGAACTTTATCCTGAAGGCAACATGGAAACATCAAAGAAATCAAATTCAACAGGAAAATGATGAAATTTGAGTTTTGGAAAAGTTTACTCTGACAGCAGCAGATAGCATTGTGCCTAGAGATAAAGACATCAGTCAGGGAGCTGCACTATGATCCAGGTAAGGAACCACAGGGGCCTGAATGAAGACAGAGGAATGGAGGAAGGAGGCCCGTAAGGGATAGAAAACCATTAAGACTGGGTGACTGACCCACTGAAGGTCTGAGATCTGGAAGGGGGAGTCAGGCTTTGAGGACAGGAGAATACACTGGAGGTGAGAGAGAGATGGGTATGGGACTTAGCTTCTCCTTTCATCTATCTGTGAAGCTGGGGTTACATCTTCCCTGCCGTCTACATAAGGGAAGATCAAAGGAGACTAATTAGGTGGCGGCATATTTTAAAATTACAAAATTACTAAACACAAAGTTTCATCACCGAGACCATCATTATTACGCAAAACGGGAGTTAGACAAACAAGCATAATCCAAAGGTAGTGAAATAACACCTGTTAATACTGGATTATCCATTTTGAAGCTTATTTGGGGTCACCTACATTCTTTACCCCAAGTACCATGGTTCCAAAGAGATGTGACCATAGCCTTAAATCCTTCTTGAAACAAGAATAAATGCATGAATTAATACTCTTTTGTTCCTTTGCTGTTGAGAGCCACATGAATGTTTGATCATCAACCAATAAACCATGTGCAAGGCTCCATGCTGGGCACTGGGGAGACGGGAGTGAACGAGGCAGGCATGCCCCTGCCCTTTTGTAGCTTAGCAGGTACATACCAAATTCTCATATACTGAAAAACCACAGGCCAAATAACCACAACTCAACAACAACAAAAAAACAAACACCAGATTTAAAAATGGGCAAAGAGTTTGAATGGACATCTCTCCAAAGACTACACACAAATGGCCAACGGGTACATAAAAAGGCTCTCAATACCACTATCAGTAGCAATATGCAAATCAAAACCACAGTGAGACACCACCTCATATCCATTAGACTGGCTACAATTAAGAAAACAAACAAACAAACAAATAAACATAAAATAACAAGCATTGGCAACATGTATAAACTGAACTTTTGTGCACTGTTCGTGGGCATGTAAAATGGTATAGTCACTATGGAAAACAGTATGGTGGTTCCTCAAATTAAAAACAGAACTACCATATGATCCAACAATTCCATTTCTGAGTATATACTCAAAAGAAATGGAAGCAGGATCCTGAAGAAATATTTGTACATTCATGTTCATAGAAGTATTACAACAGCCAAAGAGAGAAACAACCCAAGTGTCCCTCAGTAGGTAAACAAAAAAACAAAATGTGGTATACACATATAACAGAATATCATTCAGCCTTGAATAGTAAGGAAATCCTGTCATATGCTATAACATAGATGAAGCTAGAGAACACTATGCTAAATGAAATAAGCCAGTCAAAAAAAGACAAATACTGTACGATTCCATCATATGAAGTTCCTATAACAGTCCAACTCACAGAAACAGAAAGGAGAATGGTGGTTGCCAGGGGCTGGGGAAAAGAAAATGGAGAGCTGATGTTTAATGAGTACAAAGTTTCAGTTTTGTAAGACTGGTTGCCCAACAATGCACTTAACACTATTGAACTGTACACTCAGAAATGGTAAAGATGGTAAATTTTGCATTATGTGTATTTTACCATAATTTAATAAAAAACAAATACCAGTGCCCAGGCGTAGTAAGTGCTCTGGCGTGGACTGAGGCTGAGGGGGAAATAACAAAGAGCAGAGGGTGGTCGAGGAAGGGTGGTCCAAGAGGGGGCACAAAAGTCAAGGTGTGCAAGGGGAGAGGGCTGGTAAGGGCAGAGTGCAAGCCCCTTGGGGGAAGAGCCGGTGGACTGAGGAATGGAGTGAAGTTGAAGAGCAGGGGTGGGGCAGGCCACAGAGGGGGAGGGCCCTGTGACAAAGGGCCCCCTTACAGGTCACAGCAAAGTATCTGAAAGGCAATGGAAAGCTACTGGAGGATTTTAGTCACCTCCATACTTATAAAGATCCCTCTTCCTGCAGCATGTAAAATGGGCTGGAGAGGCAAGGGTGGAAGCTGAGAGAGCAGTCAGAAGGCGCCTGCAGGGACTCCAGGCCAAGGGGGTGGTGGGTACCATGCACTAGAATAGTGGCAGAGTGGCGGAAAGAAGACAAGTTCAGATAGATGTGGGGGATGGAACCAAAAAAACAGCTGATGTACTGGCTGTGGGGAATGATTCTTAAGTTCTTTCTGGAATCTTATCTGTAACCTGTAGCCCTTCACAGTTTCACAATTCTTCAGCATGTGTTGTCTTGCTTTATCCTCATAACCATCTCATGAGACAGGCAAGGAAAAGTGATGAAAAAACAGGGTTCAGTGAATTATGGGACATGGGCCATTTCTCAAGTCTCCAAAAGTGACCAAAAGCCTCCTTGGGGTCAAATTGACCCCCTCATTCTCTCCCCAGACCCCATGTCCTTACTGGTAAGAAGCTGCTCCTTTGATCTCTGTCTCCTACAACCCCTAACTAGCAGCGGCATAGCTAACACTCCAAAGCTCTGCTCTGATTCACACACATTATCTCTACTGCTTCCCCTTATCTGCTATCTTCCTACTTTTGATCAGAGCAAGAAAGTAAATTGGTTTGGCCCCTTCTGCTTTCGACAGAGTTATGACAGTTGTAACTTTGTGTTCTAGGAGTCTATAAATAAGTTGATGTTTTTTTATTATTTTTTCTTTTTAAATGTTTGGTTGCCCATTAATTCTTATGAAAATCCCCTCACTACCAAGTTAAAGCTCCTACTCTTTTAAGCACTGTCCCTATCTCACATGATCCCTCAAAGAAAAAATAGCAATGGCTTGGCAGTAACCTATCGTGATTTTTTAGAAGAGAAAGTGTCAGCATATCTCTGAGCTATTAGACCAGGGAGGTGACTGTGGTCGTAAGTTGCAGCAAAATGCCTACAGAGACCAGGAGGGTAACACAGATGAGCAAAGTGGTCCAGGTGTCTTAAGATAAATCCTGCAACACAGAGGTCTGCTGCATTAAACAGGATAGTCTTCGCTTCCAAAAATACACTTTCCACTGTTTTTCCTTCGACATCTCATCCTCTTGGTCTACCTTTCACATTTTCACTTTGAGAGAGGAACAAGTTTAAGAAATATCCACTTTCCTTTAACCTCAAGAAAAGAAAAACAACAGTTAAAACCGAGATAAATGGTGACTGACAGTCTCAAGGTCAGGGACGCACTAGAGAGAAGTGGTGACTGTGGAAAACTGCAAAACACATGTCCCAAAGGGGTGAAGGAGGGAGTGGGGAAGGTGCTTCTCAGCCACTGTGGCCATGGGAAGGGTACAGCACAATGTGGTCAGATTCTCAATATTTCAGAAGCAAAGAAATTATCTTCACATGAAATCATCTGATTTTAAAATACTGACGACTAATTCAAAAAATTTAAAAACACTTTATGGGCCAACAAGAAACTGGCCAAAGAAAACACATCTGAAGCCGACTCTGACCACAGGCCACCAATTTGCACTCTCCAGCCTAGATGACCCTGATACTTCTCCAACACCATATTCTATGAGTCTTCTTCCTATACACCCCCAAGAAGTATGTCAATATGCCCTACTGTAGAAATAAATCTAGGTTTGGAAGAAAACACCTTCAATAATGATCTTCTCACTATAGATAAATTATCCCATCTCCCATCAAAATTGACGTTCTCTTTGCTTATCTCTGATCAGTTTTAAAAGATGGCTAAAATAATCAATAAAGAGGCTTAGTTGTTTTGACAACCTTTTATCAGATGTCCCTTTTCAGGAGTAACAGCCTTACTGACCTCCTGTTTTGCTTCCTATGACTAACAGGTATTTTCCTGTTTCCTCTGATGTCACCTGCAAGCACTTCTCCTGCATGCCTTTACATGTGTCGACTGCATATTGATATCACCGTGCAGGCTCTGACCTCCTCCCCATGACCTGAGCTGGTTGACGGCCACTTGTGTTTTTCATACCTTCTTGGAGTTCAGGCATCTGACAATGACACTTCTACCTGTGCCTGAAAAACTGGTTGTTTAAGGAACATCGATGCACAACTTAGATGCTTCTCTCTTGCCCAGTTTCCTTCCTCACCCCTTCAAATCTGGATCTGTAAAATTTACTTTTTAATGGTTTCTGTGCTTACAGCCAACTCTGTTTTCACATTATTTCAAAACTTATAATATACTGAAAGATTCAAAATAATGTGAAATATATATGCATATTATCCGAACTTAGACATGAAGAAAAACCACTATCAGCAAAATCAAGAGGCAAATGATCACCTAGGGGAAAATGTTCACAGTTGAGATCATAAACAAAGGGCTAATTTACTAATATGTAAAGAGCTCCTAGAACTTGAAGATAAAAAATCCAACAGAGAATGGGCACAGGCTATGAACAGACAATTCACAGAAAGAAAAAACCACAGATGCCCTTATCCACTTAAATGATGCTCAGCCTTACACAGAAGAGAAATGCAAATTAAAACTACGATGCGATACCATTTCGCACCTATAAGATTGGCAAAAATCCAAAGCTTGACAATGTGCTCTTGCTGAGGCTGTGGGGAAACAGACTCTCACATATTGTTGGTGGGAATGCAAAATGTACCACTTCTTTAGAAGGGTAACGTGGCAGTTTCTATCAAGATTACAAATGTGCCAGCCCTTTGATGTGGCAATTCCACTTTTGAGAATTTATCTTATAGCTAATGCCTGCCATGTTCAAAATGATATGTGCATAAGGTTATGCACTGCAGCACTGTGTTTAACAATAAACTAATGGAAACAACCCAATTGTTTTCATCTTCAGGGGAGTGGTTAAATAAGGCATAGTTATAACACACTGCAGAGTATGGCTGTGGATCAACAGCATCAGCATGATGTGTGAGCTGAGATGCACATTCTTGCACACCAACCCCAGACCTAAAGAATCAGAAACTCCTGGAATATGGCCAAGCAGTCTGTGTTTAATAGCATCTCCAGGTGATTCTGATGCCTGCTACAATTTAAGAAGCACTGATGTAAACAATGGAGCTGCCTTTAAAAATTAAAGAAGATCAAGAAGAGGTAAAACTAACTAGGAGACTTAGAAAGCAGAACAGTGGTTGCTCTGGGGGGTTACTGACTAGAAGAAACATGAGGAGGCCAGGAGTGCTGTACCTTGATCTGGATGATGGCTACCCAGGTGTGCATATATGTAAAAATTCATCATGCTGTATCCTTAAGAATATGTGCACATTACTGCATGTGTTATATACCTCAATAAAATTTCTAAAGAAAATGATGATGTTCTCTAAGTCCTGAAATGAAATGATACCCAGGATACATTATTTAGTGGGGAAAAAAACGAGGTACAGACAGAACATATAGTATTCTACTTGCTATGTGAGAAAGAGAAGAAAAATATGCATTTGTATCTGCACAAAGAAACACCGGAAGGTGACACAAGAAATTCTGTAAGAATGCACAGGGAACAATGGTGATAACCCACGGGGATGGGGGTGTCAAAGGAAGGGAGGAAGGGTGGGAACAAGACTTTCACTGACTTTCTGTACAGACTTATATTTGAACCACCACATGAATGAATCTTCTATTCAATATTTTTTAAGTAAATAAATCTTCAAATTCTTCTGGCTTTGCATGAATAAAATTTTAAAAATGGTGTCTTCCCTGCCTCATTGCTCTGTTTTCCCCCCAAAGGGCACAGACCAGACATGAAAAGACCTGAAGCTCACGTCTGGAACTGCCAGTTTCCTATCATGCAGTCCAGGGTTTCTCTGCCTCAGTTACCACTTCTGGACAATGGGCATAATACCATCTACCTTTTCTTGCAAAGCTATAAGAATGACAGACAGCTGACTTATAAACTGTAAAATGCTACACAAAAAACATGAGATCACTATGATTGCTTCCAACAGAGAGAATCAGAAACTAAAGGAACAAATAGTTACCACCCAGCACACACACAAAAGCACTCCCATCAGGGTGTTCATTTAGGATAACACAAACACCTATAAGCCATTTACTGAGCAACTTGCTCTGTGCCAGGCACTGTAGTGAGCATGTCTTACAAGTGACATCATTTACACCTCACAGTAATCCTGAGTATTATTAGCCCCATTTGCAGACACAGCAGCTGAGCCCCAGGACTCTTAACCATGCTCCTGATGTCAGAGGCCACCTCCCAAAGGACTTACCTCTAACACTTAGGTTATGAGGGTGGAAACCTCATCAATAGAATTAGTGCCTTATAAGAGACCCTACAGAGGCTCTTAGCCCCTTCTACTACTGAGGATATAACAAGAAGTCTGTGATCTGGATGAGGGCCCTTACATGACCACACTGGCACCCTGATCTGACTCCCTGCCTCCAGCTGTGAGTAATAAATTTCTGTTGTTTATAAGCCACCCAGTCTGTGGCACTTTGTTATAGCAGAATGAATGGACTAAGACATAAGTTTAATAAGGAGTATCTCTTTACTGAAGAAAAAAAAAGTACAAAGTTAGCGCTAAGTCCTGGGTCAAAAGTTCCCACTCTTTTTCAGATGGCCTCCAATAAGGCCAGAGACACTGAGGTTTGGTTTACTTTTTCTTGTTTGAATAGACAGAACCTTAGAGTCAAAGGGGATCTCGGTGACTGTTTGGCCCAAGGGACCAGGACAGAGCAATATCTCTGCTTCCCTGGTTGGGTTCCCCCTGTGCCCACCACCCCAACTGGCAAACCTAATTTTCCCACAGTTTCCCTGAGCCCTGGACTACTTGGGTGTGAGCAGCCCAGCCCTTCCTTTGCCCTTACTAGTATATTGTTGGGAATGTCAATCAACTCTCTGCACCTCAGTTCCCCTGGCTGTAAAAGGATCAGGCCAACCTACACGAGTCTCAAGTCTCCTCCAGTTGGATAGGCCACAGGTCTGGGTTGGACAGCTTTCGTCTGTAATCAAGTAAGGCTTCCATCCCCAAAGCCATCGCTGCCCACCTGTCTCTTCCCTTTTACATCCCCCACAAGCTCATCTTACAAAGAGGGGCTCAGTTTGATATGTGGTGCCAATCTTCCAAGTACATGATACAAGCACAAGGCAAGACTAATTCCTGCCAGCCAGTACAGGGAACAAAAACACACTGAGCCCTGGACAAAGGCCTTCAGCTGAATGAGGTTTTAAAACCATCTGTCTGTGGTTGTTTTTACAGGGCAGTGTGTCTCATCCTAGAAGGGGCCGTGAGAATAATGGCCTAGCTATGGTGTGGGAGGTTCCTGGGCTTTTCATCTCTAGCTGCAAAATGCCATACAGCAGCTGGTGGCCATAAAACCTGTTGGGACCAACAGAGCCTGTGGATGGGTCCTTGTCACCTTTGATTACTGCAAAACAAACCCTTCTCTGGAAGAGGACCCCTAACCTCAACCTTTTTTGCTCTAGGTATGCAGTGGCAGGCAGGCTCAGGAATATCAGAGCTACCTTGATTTCTACCCACATTGCCTTGCAAACATGTCTATGATTTCTGAGGGAGCAGCAGCCTCAGCATGAAACCACATCCACTCAATGGTATCTTCCACCTCCCCCAACCCCTCAGACTAAACACCTAGAGAAAACGCCAAATTCAAAGAGAACAGAAAGATGCAAATGAGTCAATGGACTTTGTGGTTTGCCCTGTCTTATCTTTGGGGTTAGAAGTATGAGGTCGTTTGAAAGCCCTACTTGGAGTTATTCATCCAGGGCACTTAGAGCAATGATTCTCAATTTAACCAGGAATCACCCGACTTAAAGGTTCTGACCCAGTAGGTCAGTGGTGGGGCCTAAGAGGCTTCATTTCTAACAAGTTCCTAGGAGATGTCAATGGTGTGGGTTTGTGGACAAAGTGAGGGCAAGTGCTTAGGAGGCCTCCCAGGGCCATCTGTCTTCAAGAAACACTGGAGTTGAGACTGAACACTGCCCTCGATTTTGCAGATGAGAGATGAAAACCCAGATGTTAAAAGGGGTTTGTTCTAGACAAGTCAGCAAATTAGTGGCACAATGCAAAACAACCTTGTAAACGCTTAGCCTGTTTGAGGTCACCTGTTCTATATCAGAAGGGAAGCCAGCAGGCCTTGAGTATGTGCAAAGAATCAAAGCTCTCATCTTTGTTGATCTTTTACAGTCTACATATTTCTGGCCATAATACCAGAGGCTTTGTGGTACTTTAATCAGAAAGAAGAAGCAGAGTATCTAGTGGTAAGACCAGAAACACGACGTTTAATTTCTTGCCAGAGCTGGGCAGGGTGTATGGTAGGCAGATAAAATACAGGATGGCCAGTTAAACTTGAATTTCAGATGAAGAATAATTTTTTAGTTAATTATGTCCCCTCCATACTGAAATATATTTGAGCTAAAAAAAAAAAAAAAGTATTTGTTGTTCAGCTGAAATTTGAATTTAACTGGTATTCTTGCATTTTTATTTCCTAAGTCTGGCAAAGTGGGAAAAAAGAGAGCAGGGATTAGGTAACAAGGAACATTTCCTGCTTCATCACTGTTGACCTTAAAGAAAACCACAAGGATGCTGATGCTCCACCAGGATGCACCACTTCCTACTCCAATGACTGTGCCCATATCCTCTTTTGGTTTATGTCTCTGAATGAAGCTTAACCTTCTTAACTAACTTATAATGTGATAAAATCATACATTCATGGCTGATAGTTATGCATTGAATTGTGTCCCCACAAAATTTGTATGTTGAAGTCCTAACATCCAGCACCCCAGAATGTGACCTGATTAGGAAACAAGGTTGTTGCAGGTGTAATTAGTAGAAGAGAATGGGCCCCTAATCCAATATAACTGATGTCCTTATAGAAAGGAGAAATTTGGGCACAAAGACAGACATGCACACAGAGTGAATGTCATGTGAAGATCAGTGTTTACGCCACCACAAGCAAAGAACTACAACAACTAGCAGAGAGGCCTGAATAGATTCTTCCTTAGAGCCTTCAGAGAGAGCATGGCCCTGCTGACTTTGATCTTGACTCCTAGCCTCCAGAACTGTGAGACAATAAACTTCTGTTGTTGAAGCCACTCAGTTTGTGGTACTTTTGTTACTGAGGTCCTATAAATGAATGCTTGGAGCTAGGAAGAAGGGAGTAAGTAGAAGTGAGAGCAACACAAAACAGGCAAGAACATTCATCAACATTACCATTAGCTATTTTCCATAGAAACTTGAAAACCTCAGCCAAGAGAAGACACAGGGATTTAGAAATGGTAGAGTACTTTGTATGAAAACATTCACTGCTCTACTAAAATTTAAATTTTAAACATTAAACATTTGAACAAGTTACACACTATCTAAAGAAGAAACCTTAGAAATCAGACTTCACCTTGGTCATACAAGGATACATTTCCAAGCACCTCCAGCCTTAAAGAGATTGGGGGAAGGGTTTTAAAATTCACAACCTCAACAGATCCGTTACTGTGAACTGTTTTTTTTCCCACAAGAAGTTTGTTTTCCTCTAGTATTTACAAACCAAACATTACTCTACTGGGCTGATTAAAGAGCTCAAAACAAAATTAAGCAGGCTATTCTGATTTCATTGTCTCTCATGATTATTTGCTTATTGTGTATTTCGAATAGCTCCAAATGGCAAGATTTAAACAAAAAATAGGCTATTTAACAATACTTTATCCTCTCTTTTTTTCTAAAGTAAATGAAACCTCCTCGATTCAGTATGAATTGTAATGTACCTTCACCTTTACCTAGGCCTTGTTCTGGCCTGGAGGATTCCAGGAGCAGAACTCAACAGCCCCTCCCTAGAAAAATGCCAAACCTAGCTGGCTCCAGTCACACTGGCCTTCATTTACTAAATGTGCCAAAGTGGTAGTTCCTCAGTTGACGCATTTGTATGTACTGATCCCTCTGCCTGGAATATTCTTTCTTCTGCCCAGACCGTCTCTCTGTACCCCCAATACAACCTCCTACACGTAGCTCAAATACAGCTTTTCAGAAACATCTTCTGTTATGACTTTTATTTTTCCTTTTCATATGACCTTAGAATTAGATGGCAGAGGGTATTTTGACAATACATATATAAACCCTTTAAAATTTACATACTACTTGACCCAGAAATTCCAGTAATAAAAATTTATCCTAAGAAAATAATCACAAATGCATGCAAAAATTGAGACACGAGAATGTTTTCTGTAGTACTATTTACAAAATAAAAACTGGAAACTTAAATATCCAATAATATGGGACTGAACAGAAAATTTGTGGTAATCCTTATTAAGAAACACTCTACAGCTTTTCAAAATGTATAATGGAATGGAATAATAATTAATGATATGGGGAAAAAGGTTCATCATATACTAATAGCAGAAGAAGTGGGTTATGAATCAATATGCCAAAATGTTAACCGTAGTTTTTTTTGCTGGATGGTGGGATCATTTGTGACTTTTATCTTATGTTTATCTGTATTTTATAAATCTCCTCTGAAAGGCATGTATCACTCATATAAATGTATTTTGAACAACATTTATTTAAAATTAAATTTTAAGTGGTCACAGAAAGATAAACACTATGTGATTAAATGTGCACAAGGTACCTAGAATAGTCAAATTCAGAGACAGAAAGTAGAATGGGGTTTGCCAGGGGCTGGGGCAGGGGCTTAATTGTGAGTTATTAGTTAATAAGTACAGAGTTTTACTTTTGCAGTATGAAGAGTCCTGGAGATGGATGGTGGTGATGGTTGTACGACAGTGAGAATGTACTTAATGCCACTGAACTGTACACTTAAAAATGGTTAAGATAGTAAATTTTATGTTATCTAGATTTTACCACAATTTTAAAAAACTTAAAAAATTAAAATCAGTAAATCATAAGTACAGCTGGATCTAGAGGTGTCTTAGTTACTAAGACTTTTAAGAACTAGGAGAGAGAAGCCTGACTTTGACCTGGGACCACATGGCATTGAGCAAGATAATCCACTGTGCCCACCAGCGCTGGAGGGTGTCTGTTGCTGGCCATGATGTTTTCTGTCCCATCTTTCATGAGCGTGAAGTTTTCATCCTCTCTTGCCAGTGTCCCTTCTTTGATTCTCATGTGAAGGAACTGACTTGGCTGCCCCAGAAGCGTGACTTCTCTCAGAGCCTGGCTACAGGGACTGATAGGCGTGGGGGGATGGGGCAGGCAAGTCCAGAAAAAATTCAAAGTTACATCCTCCACAGGCCATGGGTTAAGGTATTTGTCCCCAAAGTCCATCAGCTAGTCATTGGTAGAGCCAGGTAAAGAAAGGAATCTCACCTTAAAGCTTAGACAATTCACCTCTCTACTAAAAAATGAAGAGGAGAGAACTAGATTCAGCTAACAAAACTTCCTTCTCTGTTCATCAAGAGGGTACCCAATGCTTTGCAATGAGAAAGAGAAACGATGCCTGATGCCTGGTGGTGGGGCCTGAGGGCTAGATGTGGCCTGCAGCTGTATCATCACAGTGGTAGAATGTTGGATGCTGAGTTCAAATATCTAAAAAGATCACACATGTACATAGGAAAAGGAAGTTTTCCAAGTCCTTCAGAGTTAACAAGGCCAGGGAAAAATAAGAAACTAGTGCTTTGCTTACCTGCTGTAGGCACGCTAACGTTATACTGAGGTAAAATAAATAGGAAGGCAGTCTTGGCAGTGACCTGTAACATAAAGGAAAAAAGTTCCAATTTAGCGTATTGGTAGCATCAAAAGAATCAAGTGGAGCCTGCTACCAGCCCTCAGGGCCCACCCCTTTTATATGTCAGACACACAAGCCTCTCCAATGAAGGGTTTTACCTAAATCAAGAGTTAAAACCATTTATTTTTCCTTTCATTTTTCTTTAATAACATCCCTCCCAATACCTGCACTAAAAACAATCCTGGACCCTGGACGGTATTTAGACTTCGAATCACTGCAGATGGAATGAAACAAGCTGTGCATGGCTACCTGAGAGCTCACCAGCTAAGGGCAAGAATCTGTCAGCCATTCATTCATTCATTCATTCATTCAAGTATTTATTAAGTTAATTCTAGGTAGCCAGATTATGAAAGCCTAAAACTAATAAAAGATAAGGTTGCAGCCTCCTGGAAGCCTAAGACCTAGCTGAGCATGTTGGTTAACTGCACAGTGGACAGTGGCCCCAAATGTCTAAATCTGAGCTTCAGAAACAGAGAGTTCCAGCTGCTAATTTCACGTCTACCCTACCGTGGGGCATGGGGCAAAACATAACACCCCACACTGCTGGTTTATTTCAAAAGCTGCCTTTAAAATCTTAGTTGTGCTCTGCAAAAACTATGTTTGTCACCTGGTTATTAATAGCCAAATCAGTACTCTGGCAATTTAGGGAGGAGGTTACAAAATGACAGCGGGTGGGGGTGGGGGGCGGCAACGGGGAGGTTCAAAACTTGGACTCAAGAACTGGCTGCCTGGGTTCCAACTCTGCCTCTGCCATTTGCTGGCTATGTAACCACAAGCAAATCATCTTATACCTAGAGCCTCCCTTTCCCTGTCTGTAAGATCAGGGATATCTGTAGTACTCCCAATGGTCTGGGTGACAGTGTCTAAAGCTCCCCCGATGTTTCTGATACATAGGTGGAGCTGAGAAGCACCACCCATACTGTTCTGGAGCACATAAGAGGCCAAGTGAGGAGGCGGTAAGACTCAGGCCTTTTCCAGGAGGCCTCTGGAGACACCTCATAAAGAGTTACTGCTTCTCTTCTGAAAAAAAAAGGTGTGAACAATGCACTGTGGGTGTGGTAAACACACAGTGGGTGTGGCAAAAGCAGCATGAAAACCAGGAATGATGGGATGCACTGCTGCCCCTCCAAGTCACTGGGACTTCAGAAACACCCAGAGAGAGGTTACTATATCCTCAGCCTTCTCTATCCATTGAAGAGCAAAACTTTCCCCGTCAACCACACCATTTCTCTACAGGGGGTCATTTGCTCTTTGTACAGAGTGAGGCACAAGCCTTCCTGCGCATGTGCTATTGTCTCAGCCATGTTATCATGCTTACAAGGAAAAAGTCAAATGAGACTAAGTATGAGAAGGCGCTCTGGAAGACACAAAGTCCTTTCCAAATATACAAATCTTCTCTACCTCCACCCCCAAATCTGATTACTGTCGTCCCCAACACCTTTTTCAGAGTAATCCCAACCTCCCTTCCAATCCAGTCACTTCTAATTTCTTTAGAAGAAATGTACTCGTTTGTTTTAGCCAAAACATAATACTCACTACTTCCTTTTGGGGGTTTCTCACTTTGTATCCCATTTCTATACCCTCCCCAAAACCCAAAAAAAATCCTATAGATCAGAATCTCATTTATCTTTCAAAACCCAGCTCTTCTGTGAAGCCTCCCCCACCTGCTCACAGGGTATGATATCTTCTACCTGAAGTGCCCTGTACCACATCCCACTGTGCCATCGATTCCATATGCTCCTTTATAGCTCTCCTCAGGTAGCACTCCTTGAAGGCAGAGACCGTGTTGTCTGTTTTCATACCCTTTTCAAGTAACTAACCCACATGCACACAGTAAGTGCTCAGTAACTACTCACTGGATAGGAAAAAAAATAAAAAGGTGAGTCTGTACTGGCTTGCTTCACTCAAATGTATCTGGTCCTCAGCGCTGTCACCTGTCACCCACAGCCTTCTCCCTGAGACTCATCCAGCTGCTAAACCACCTGAACGTGCCACCACCACCACTATTACTCCAGCCACGGTGGCCTCTTCTTGCCTGGACTCTGCCCATGTTGGTCATCCTTGACCTGACCCCCGTCTATATTATGTGCCATGACTCCTTTGAGGGTGGACCTCATCTTCTCAGGATGAAATCAAATGAGAGAAGATCGGAAAAAGCTTTACAAAATGAGAGAAAGGAAGGAAAGAGGAGAAAGGCAGGGGGGCAGGCAAAAAGGGAAATTTACCCAACACTGTACTGTGCCCTAGGCACAAATTTCTCATTTGGTTTCATTCAGAAAATACACTCATCTTTTAAGTTCATGGAGTGGAGTAGAGGGGAGGGGGCCTCGTGATGTTTTGGCTGACCAGCATCCACTCCCCCTTCTTACTGGCACAAGGGTTTCCTGAGGCAACAATTCTCCTCAGCTGTGTGTGAGAGCAGGATGCATGTGCTGGGGGAGCGGGGGGGATGAGCGGGGTGGTCACTGAGGTGACTGCATTCCTCCTGGAATGATGAAGGGGCCAGACACCCTCCCCAGGACAGAAGACCAACCAATCAGACAGCCTCTCCTGGGTTCTGAACCTTGAGTGGGAATGAAGTGAGTGCCGGTCAGTGACATGTGCCTACCCAGATTGCTCTGCTGTGGTTCCCACGGCCTGCCCCTAGAGCGCCCCATCAACCATGTGAACCCCCAGAGAGCTTCCTTAGGTTGACCAAAGTCCATTTCTACGATACATTATAATGCCATGTGTAGCATGCTGGTGTTCAACCCTGAGTGCACGTTCAAATCCCTAGGAGACCTTTTAAGCTCTCTATGCCTGGGCCACCCCCAGCCAATTAAGCCTGACCCTTTGGGGCATCAGCATGTCAGCAAGCTCCCCAGAGCATTCCAATGTGCAGCCAAGTCTGAGAGCTACACATGCAGAACCTGTCCCTCATCATCCTCTCAAAGCAGCCCTCTCTGTCCAGTCTGTCTTAGAATCTTTTCTGCGTCCTTCATAGAATTTATTTAATTTAATCGATGTTGTAAGTACATTTTTATTTTAACTTCAAAAGATATACACATCCTTTAAAAATCTGAAGCAATTTGGAAATATGTTAAAAACAAAACAAAACAATATTCATTCTACGTTCTTTGCTTTCCTTCCTTTCCTAAGCTCATATTCACATCTCCCTTCACATGTTTGAGGCTAATTCTCTGAAAGCTTTTTCTATGCATTTATTCATATGGAATTTATTTCATTTCATTTCGAATTATAATTTGGACTGTGTCTATACAACTTGACTCAAGGGATTAAAGAGTGAAAAAATTTTTAAAGAGCTACAACTTATTAAGTAATATTTAAATCACTTTAGCTCTGTTGATCAAATGATTGTTGCTGTATCATATAGAGATACCCACTATGTGCTCAGCACTGGGATGGAGCCCAGGGAGAAAGAGAGGACACACACAAAATTATAAATGTGGACAGGCTGAGGGTTAGGTAACAGCACAATACTGGCTCTCCTATTTATCGCTATATTCATTTAACAAGCCCTTTCTGAGTGCTGGCTGTGTTCCAGACACTGTTTCAGGCTATGGATTGAAGATAATGAAGGTAAGTAAGATCCCTACTTTCCTAGAACTTATACTGCAGTGAAGGGACACTTTAAAAGCAAATGCAGATAAACCCTATAAAGCTGTGTCCTTACAATGGATGGATTTTAAAGTGTATAAAGTATACCTCAATACAAAGTGCTACAAAAATTTTGGCCCTAATAGAGCTCATATTCATGTTTGCCCCAGAGCAACTGATCCTCATTCTTCAAAGATTGTGTATCTGAAGGAGGAAGGAGTGATGAGCCCTTTATGTCCACTGATTTAAAAAAACAACAAAACTTGCAAAAAAAACCCCCACAAAACTCTATTTCTTCAGCATAAGAACCACTCTCTGTGCTTTAAAAGGTCTTCTGGAACCCCAAAACTTCACTCTATAACTCTCTCCCAGCCTCAGACCAGGGACAAAACAACCAACCAACAATCTCTTCTCTGCAAGCACTGGCTGGGCATTTATTTAAAGCACAGAGAGCTGAGAAACAGGCACCCATTAAAAATGTCTTTTCAATTATTTCCCATCCCTCTAAAGCTGTTTATAGGAAACGTTTTGAGTTTAATAGCATTTTAAATGCCACGTTCAGCGGGTGAAAGGTCAAAAGTGACAATGTGCTAATACACTAATGCAAAGGGAAAACACTAAATTATGTAGGAGGGACTCTCTCTCTCTCTCTCTCCTCCC
>CM053502.1:99637349-99711423 GCA_028627145.1 Eidolon dupreanum
GGCAGCTGGGTGACCTCAGGCAAGGGATTTTACCACCCTGGACCTGTTTTTCATCCATTAACAACAACAATAATAACGGCAATTAATGTTATCAAGTGCCTAATCAGTGCCAAGAACAATTCTAAGTGCTTTATATAAATCTTATGTAGCTCCCACAATGACTACAGGGGTGGATACTAACAATATCCCCATTTTACAGAAACATGGAAAGGACAAGGCCAATTGAGGTGGTGAGAATGCATGTCCTTAAAGGTCCTCTCCAGCCTCAGCTCCAAAAGGCTCTCATTTCCTGAATCCACTTATTTGTCAACACCAAAAACAGCCTGACACTGACAACTGGCTGAGAGGTCTTCCCAAAAGTTTTAAATCTATTACTGTTTCTCTATCTTGTGAAGATGAGGTCTAGGTATCACCTATGTCTGACAGAGTGAGAAAGTAAGTTAACCTCTCAAGTTAACCCACCAGCCTGCCAGCCACGGACACTAGGCATACCTTGGATTCCAAATCCCCCAATCTGTTCTCTTTTCACTGCAAGTTGATATGTGGGCACCAAAGGTAAAAGAGAAGAATTGTGATGAAAGCAGTCTCAACATTCCTTTTAGAAAGTATTCAATCCTTTGGTTCAGTTTTTTCTCAGGAGACACAGCCACGTGTTGGCACTCGGAAGGGGCTACATTGGTAGATGAGCGACCAAGGACAAGATAGGGTATGAGACCTGTTTTCACAGAAGCAGCTCTGCTCCAAACTGCTTCTGTCCCCTGAACACCAGCACTCCCACCTAAGGGCTGAAACACAAAGAGCAGTGTGTGGCCAAACCAGAAACCCCATGATTGACCCGTTTCCTTCTTCCTTAGGAGCACAGGTAAAGCCAAGTGAAATCTCTTGCAACTCAGCCTGTTCTCAGGAAGCCAGTCTTGACTCTGGCTCTCCCCAAATTGATTTTGCATCTTTCTGCTGAGGCAGTGGATAGGAAAATTTCAGTCAGACAGGAAAACGTTTGAAAGTTACGCCCTATTGGTGGAAGAGTTTTTTTCCTTTTCTTTTTTTTTTAAATAAGAGAGTCTTTTAGCCCTTTTTTACTGAAGTGTTTGCTCCTCGAGGTTCTTGCTTTTTGAGAAGCCCATGCATTCAGCTCATCACCTGAACACACGTTGTTTATGGCTGGGACTCAATGTACGTGGTTTGCAGCCCCTCCATCGCTCAACAGAAGGCAGATACAGCTGAAACAAAGACGCTTTTCACTCTTGCTTTCTGAAATTCTCCGTTTTGGATGACCAGAGGCTGCTGGGAGGGCCGAGAGTCTGAAACCAGGGGGCTGAGTTCTGACACTACCTTTCTGTGTGGCCTTTAGTAATGCCTAGAGATTCTGGTTTTCTCTCTGGAAAACTGCCTTAATATAAAAATTAAGCAAAGCTAAATGCACACACAACAGATTCTCTACAAGCCCATGTTCATATCCTGAGTTGACTCACTATTTATATCATGATCACGTGATATAAATAGTGAGTCAACTCAGGATATGAACATGGGCTTGTAGATTAAAAAGTGACAATGCACATATATGAGAAAAACCTCTAATTGGAATAGTCCCAATAACATTACACAGCTTTATTATATTCATCTGTCCCAAAGTCTCAACTTTTATTGGGATAAAGAGGAATTTAGAAAAATCACTTATAGTTTTAAAAATCTTTAAACTTGACCTTTTAAAAAAAGATATATACAAAGACTGAACTTGCCATGCTATCCATCCCCAATTTGGGAAGTTAATCAAGTACTGAAAAACAGGAGGTGGCGTATGGACAGCCCTTTCCTACATACTCATGACTTTATTAAAACTTTAAGAAGACTTCATATTTATATCATCCATGCTTTTATAGACTGAACTTGACTTACTATGTGTCTTACAGACAGTCTTAGATAAAACATATACATTCACATTAAAATAAAATACATTTCTTCTCCGAAGGCCTTAATATATAAATACTCTTATCTTCTTCTTAGGAGCCCTAGATCAATATATCTAATACCCTTACTTGATTATATACTTCACTCTCCTTCATCTCCCCTCAATAGCTTTCCTCGTATTTGGATTGTAGAGCATACTTGTAAACCATTCCTGACAGAAGCTAAAAACTAAATAAAAACACAGAAGTGCTCATGCAAAATAACTTTTTAAGAATATCAATGTTTTTAAAAATGTATTTGTCCTGTACCATATGGCAGAGTTCAGATTACTAGTTGCTTTATGGATATTCATAAAATACACAGGACAAAACATTTTTACTTTTGACCAAAGCCACCTGTTCAGATGCAATGACATCTTAAAAATAAGTTAAAAATCAAAAACAGAAAAAAGAAAGGGTGTCAGAATATAGAATTTTAGGTTGCAAGTGATTTTTGGTGAGTTAAGATTAGGTAACATTTTAGAAAAGAAACCACTGCATCAATATATCACAGTGCCATTTTAGCTGCTGTTTTTGAGGAAGCTTTAGCTCCATAAGGCAGGAAACACAAAGAGAGAGGGTAATTTTAATTGTCACAGATGTGTCTCCGACAGCCAGTCACTAATCATTGGCAATCATCAAGAATAGGTGCCAGGGCCCAAGAAACTTATGGCATTTCCTGGTATCTGGGGAAATGAAAGGTTCATTTCATATTCAAGGACCCCAAAGACCCAGTGTAGCTATACCAGGCAGATCCCAGTATAATTTGCCTTCACTTTCTTGTTTACTCTTCAGGAAGGAAAGAATAGACAGACAGTGATCTACTGCAACCACTTTTAATTATTCTCTACCATCTGGAAAGTTACCTAAAAACATCAGCATATAGATCCCTACATTTTGACTGAAGAGTCAGGCATGTGAATTAGAGCTTGCCAGAAAAAATGAACTTTGAGTTCACAGTGACAGAGCACGAAGCGGTCTCCAGGGGCCATAAAGGAGGCTTGTTCACACGGGGAGCCTTCAGATGCCTCTGGGTGTTGGTGTCTATGCACAAGGAGAGAGGCTCTATCCCTGCATGTCCACCTCCACTGATATTTACACTGACCAAATGAGGGCTGGAAGGCACATAAACGATTTTTTAAAATAAGCCATTCTATAGGAATTTTAGATGTGTGATCTCTGTTGTCCCCCTTTCTACACACCCCTACTCCACTGAGGGGTGTGTTGATGAAAGAGATTAAATGACGGGGCCCAGTGAATTGGCCACTATGGTACCATTCAAATGCCACTAAGAGCCTTACTCTTTCACACACAGCAGGAAGTTGAGGTCAGGCCCAGGAGCTCAATCACGGCATCTTGATTCTGTCTCACCTTTATTTCCTAACATCCTGTGTTACAATGTATCCTGCTCCTAGGGGCCAGGCATTACAACCCCATTCTGGCTGGCGTCCAGCCCATTTTACATGAACCTACAAAGACCCACCAAGGACCACTAGCATGAAGGCACCTGATAAGTGAAGCTTAATGATGATGATTTGATTCAGCTGAATTAAATCAAGGCCAAAAAGTTAATGAAAAACACCCACCACTCAAATATCCTTGTTCCTCAGCAAGAAATATTCACAAGCGGACGTTCCAAATTATCTTCAAAGTGGAGAAGGAAAATAACGTAAAAGGCAAAAGTTTCCAGAAAAATGTGCTATAGACAAATATAAAATACAAATCACCCCCCAAAGGTATGGCCTGAGGTAAACACTACCCACACTCTGCCACAAACCAGTCCTCCATACCCCTAAACAGAAGAAATAAAGTCTCATCAAATGAGATTTAGGGTGAAATACCAAATTCAAAGATCTCCCTCCCTCCTCACACAGATATAGCAATACATGTTATTACAAAATTTTGTTTTATTAACTGAAAGTGGTAGTTTAAATACATGTAAAAATCCATGATGCTTTTTCTCAGCCTCTCAGCTCCCCAGGAGACTAACTGGAACCTCACACACAGAGAAAGGCAGCCCAGGAAGAAAACCAAACATCAAAGGGAGAGGCTGGACCCCAGTCTGAACTCGCAGCTGATCCTCAGAGGTTGACTGGAGTATGCAGGCACCCTCATCAGGGGCACAATGTGCAATACCCCACTTGCTGATGAATCCGAGCTTCAGCCTCTGAAGAAGAGCCTGGGGACCAGGTGTCCCTCCACCCCAGGCCTGCTGAGCAACAGGGGAATACAAGAAGGAACAGAACTGCCTGGGACACCAGTAACCTTAAGTTTTGGCCAAGAAGCACAGATTACCTTTATGCAAGAGAATCACACAATGAGAACAGGATGAGAGGACACAGACACACACAGATATATAAAAAGGGAGAGGGAAAGAGGAAAGACTCTCCTGCCAAGGCCCTGTAGGAGGGGGAGGGGAGGGAAGTGGATATGTTCCTTTCACTCTCCAGATATCACTCTGTCCCTTCACTGTACATGCACCCTGAGGCAAAGATCAAGGATGCAGAGGGTAAAGCGCCATCCTCAAGTACACCTGCCTGGCATCTCAGAACTCCACAGCCATGCCTTTTCAAGCTTTGCCCTATCAACTCCGAGACAAAAAAATGCCCCCTACCCCAAACACCATCCCAGGCAGGAAAGGGACCACAAAAGTTCAGAGCCCAGTCAGACAAATCAGTATGCAAAAGCTCATTTCAACACAACAAAATCATCATTATTAGAGGTTACATACAGGCAATTCAGAGGATCTAAGCCCCCCACCCCCATGTAGAACATCACCAACGAGGTTTTGCCTGACCTGTATCCTGAAGGACCAAAAGAAGGGAGGAAGGGGCCTATGTACACTAAGGTAGAGAAATAGGAGAAAAGTGACTCCCAGGAAAAGGGAAGGTTTGTGTATGAAAAGTGATGAGGCTAGAAGGCTCTATGAAGGGCCCTTTATGGCAAGTATAAAAAATTGTACTTTATCATACATATGTGAGGTAGCTACTTATGGTTTTAAACAGGGAACATAATGAGATTTCCATTGCAGAGAGCTCATTCTGCTCAGGGTGTAGAGAATGGGCTGGGGAAGGGAAGGTGAGCCAGGAGGGTAGAGACCAGTTAGGGAGGAGGTTCCTGTAAGAAGGGACAGCACAGGCCTGGACAAAGGTAATGGGAACAGACACAGGACAGTGTTGAGCAATTTTTAGAGAAGACTCAATGGCTCAATAAATTAAGGTGAAGGAGTGGTTAAGAGTGGTGTTCTGGTCTTGTTCAAGAAACAGATGCACAAGCATATAATTTAAATAAAAGGCATTATGATGGTTATTCATAGTGGTGTGGATGGTAGTATCGTCAACTGAGAGAGAAAACAGCAGCAGTCCAGGATCTGGGAAGGAGACCAGTCAGAGGCCGGAGGAAACCGAGAGGGGCCCCAACAGCCAGGGGAGGAGATGTTGTGAGGAGTCGGTGTTCAGCACAGGCAGATCCTGGGGTGAACCAGCCAATCTGGGGCTGATGTAGGGGCTACACAGGGGCAGCGGTCTTAAGACTTTTTTTTCTGATGGGCTCCAAGTAGCTGGAATGGTGCTCAGCATACAGGAGGGCCTCAATAAATATTTGTGGACTAAATGACAGCTTAAAGAGCCATCATATTAGGAAACCAAAGGTCCCTGGGGACTTTGCTGAGCAAACACTGGAGAAAAGGTGGAAGCAGAAGCTGGTGTGCATGGTGAACTGGAAGCAGCAGACTGGAGACCGAAGTTTGGACTGTTGGTTGGGACAGCGGGGAGCTAAAGGGGATAGGAAGTCGGGGAGGGATGGGAGAAGCCTGAACCTATGAGTGTTGAGGAGAAAGACTACAGAGAGAAAAGTGGTTGGTTATATAGAAAAGTAAAGGGGGAATCAGAGAGGAATACATCAACTCAAGGGGTATTTTTTTAGAAAGTGAGATCTAGGACTACAGGAGGGTGCCCAAGGGGGAACACTGGCCTTGGGCAGCTTCCCTGACAGGCCCCACTGCCTCCCTGTTCCCCAAGCCCTCTGCTGCCTCTGAAGTTCTGACACTTGTCTAGATATAGAGAAGATGCTCAATTAATCCCCCTGGAATTGATGTAATTCAGAGGAGGAAAACAGGAAGTTGAAGAGGAGTTAGAGGACTTGAGAAGAAAAGCAAAAACAAAATTAATATCCCCCCTCCTTTACAGTAACAACAGGACTAGGAAATCTTTCTGCTGTCTAGTTAATGAATTCTTTTGAACCAGTTCTACACTGCCACTCTCAGCATGACTTTACTTCCTTCCACTCGTTTCCCAAGAAGGAAAGGTAGGGCCACCTGGATGGACTGACAAGAGGATGGCTGTTCTGTGGGTTCCGAGGTGGGGAATTGTTAGGGTGCTGGCCAGAAGGTCATCAGGAAGCCTCCAACTTCCTATCTCTCTCAGCCTTTACTGTCTCCAGCCAAACTGATGAGGTTCAGAATCTGTACCTGAAGACATGCAGTTAAGCATCTGGACATGGGCCAAGATCCGTGTTCTAAGGTCTGTAGTGACTGCCACCATAGCTACAGGGGCTTTCCAGAGCTTTCTCTTGGATCTTACAGTGGTCACACCAGGATTTCTAAAGAGATACGTCAAAGAAAGCATTAGATATGTGTGTGTGGCAGGGGGAGGGCGGATATGCATGTACACAAAGCTGTCTGGTAAGACACTTTCAAACCCCAGAAACATGTCTTTGTTTAGCACTGTCTTTAGAAAAACAGATTTAAAAAATATAAACCCAATCCTTCAATCACCAATTATTGAGCACATGCTCTGGACAAGGCACAATGCTATACGAGATACAAAAACTATTAAGACACACTTCGTTACCTCAAAGGCTCAAAGACCAAAATCAGGAACTAGACTATCAATCTAGTCCAACTCCCTTATTTCAGAAATTATAAAACTGACCACCCTTTATTGAACAATGACCACAAACCAGGAAAGGTTGATGTATTTCATATGATTACCTCATGTAACCCCCAACAAACCTGTAAGGAGCAGCAACAACTAATGTGTAAGATCTTATTAAATGCCTGCTGGGCACTGTGCTAATAAACATCAAACAAGATTACCTCATTTAACCTCCAATTCTAGAAGCAACTACTGCTGCTACTGCTACTACTATTTACTGAGCCCCCATTACAAGCCAAAAACCACTCTAAACACTTACAGAAATGAACTCATTTAATCCTCCCAGAGGCTTTACTGTACTGAACAAGTGAGACGCAGAAAGCTTAAGACACTTGCCCAAAGGCACACAGCTAATAAGCCCCAGAAGTGAGATGAACTCAAGATCCACTGGACTGTGATATCTAGATTCTTAACCACCATGCCACCTGTGCAGTGTGCCTAAAAACTAATAATGATCAAAGGGAGGCTCTGAAGACTGAAGAGTTAGTTTTAGGACAAGAAAAGATGTCATGAATCAGGATACAATTAGGCAAAGGACAAGTGGAGGCTCTTTTCCCTTCCTAAAGGCAGAGACCATTGTTTTATTCATCTCTGCACGGCTCCCAGGGTCCTTGTTAAGTGCTCTGGGTTTGGAGACCTATGGATCTCCTCTAGGAAGACTTCTGGGAGAGGATGAGAGTTAGAACAGAATCATTATAGTGCTTAGAATGTACAAGAGGAGGTCTCCGAATGGAACAGTCTAGCCGAATGTAGTTATGGTGGCTTTGGGGGACCATTCAACATGTGGGCCAACTTTAGATCTCAGTTGTCTCCATTTTTTTCAAAGAAGCAAGTCTAAAATGGTAAGAGGAAAGGAAATCTGGCCCCCGGACCCTTTAAAGCTTTTATTCATTCAAATATACACGTATTCTAAAAGCTACTGGGCCCCAAAGTCAACTGTCTTTGTCTACCGAGTTCATCAGTGGAGATGTTCTCTATTTCAGCACAGTGTGCATTTCAAACTTTGCTTCCCTGAATGATTCAAGTCCAGATAAAGAAAATCCATTGCTTCCCTCAAATAAGGGAAGCATCATTGTAACATAAAAACTCTAAGTCTTTGTTTCTGGCCACAAAACTCTAAAAGCTGTCCCATATTTCATAATTTACCAATTAAATTTTATCAGTTACCTACTGGACAAATGAGTCTGAGCTCCTCCATGTGAAACTGTCAAGAAAGTAATTTCCTGTTAGATACAAATATTCAAAGACTAGTGGTAATTGGACATAGTGATTAGAATCCCATTTATGTTATACTGGTAACACCTTAGTCCCTGAGGGCGGAGAGTGCAAAGCCCTAGGGTAAGAGAAGGAAATGGTTTAAGTGGTACTTGAATATTATCTAAACTAACCCCCAAAAGACAGAAGTGGAGGCTTTGACATGCTACCACTTTTAAGAAGCAAAGGGGATCCCGGACTCACTAGAGATTGGGACAATAAGTAGCTTAAAGTTGCCGTGTTATACTATTTGGCTTACTGTAATCAGGAAACATCCGTCCAAAAAGCCTGCTGTCAAAGTTTGTAGTATTTCAGGAGCATCAGTCTCTCACTGTGTCACCCTTTCCAATTGCCTGTGGGCATAAATGAGGCAGGATTCAAAGAGGAGATAGACTAGAATCTATCAGTGCTACTGGGCTGGGTAATTCTCCACTTGCCCCTCCAGGTCCATTTTCCACCCTGCTCTGTGTCCAAGAGATGAGAGCGGATGACCTTTATGGAAGTACATTAATGGGCTTCCCGGACCTCTGGCTTCAGCTGAATCTGCAGGAGATTGGACAGCAGAGGAAGAGTGTTCATTACCTACCACCCTCTTTGCTGACCAGATGTGGCAGTGACTTGATCGCTATCAAAGGTCCAGCCCCTCTCTCCTTGGCCTCAGATTGCTGGCATTACCTCAACTTCATCCACTCTCTTGCTTACATCTTAAGAAGTTTTGTTTCCACTCCACCCCTGTCCCATCAAGCTTAGGGTTATCTCCCCACTTTTGTAAGCCCTGATGTTTCTACCAGCCCTTGTCTCTTTCCCCTGATCCTGTCCCCACCCTTAATAGTGCCTTCAATAACCTTTCTTTAATTACCCCATCTGTCTCCTGTGGGACCCTGACTGATGCAGTTGGGATCCTCAACTAAAAGCCTTAATACTAATACCACCTGATAATAATTAACCTGGTTAATACAACCACTGGCAATAGGGCACTTCGAACCAGCAAAATTCTCTCCTATACATACTTGCTTATAATATTCCTTGGAAAACTAGTAGGAGGCGGACAAACAGTCACTCCTTAAGGGCCAGCTAAGTTCCAAATGGCCAACACTACTGACAACTTGGATCAGAAAAGGCTTTCTTTGCGTGGAACACCCCGGGACTGGCTTCTCACACACTCTGATCAAGACAAACCCCCCACTGTGGATCAGTGGCCACCTGTCTGAGTGTGTCAGGGAGACTTTACTGAGGACCAAGGAGGGGGACACAGACACTAGAGGATACCACTGACCTGAGGCTACAGTAATGAATCCCAGGCCTGGCTTCATGAACATTCAACATGATTTTGGAAAATCACACCCACTGTGAATGGGGACTAACTTTACACTGACAACTAAGATCTTTTAAATAATATCGAATCTGCTCCAGTGGGGAAGTGCAGTTGCTCTGCCTGTTTGCTCAAAGCGCTTAGTAAAGGGTTACTTGGGTGGCAGGGATGAGCCAGGGAGTCCCTAGCCCAGTACCTCCTGGAACACAAAGAGATTCTTTTCCCTTTTATTTTTTCAGGATAGAGCAGAAATTAGAGTGAGGGTAGGCATTAGGGGGAGGGTGGATGAAGGAGGAGGGAGAGTCTGCAAACAAACAGGCCATTTATCTCTGGGGTGTCTTTCTACCTTTTCCTACAGCTGAGTAGCCTGGGGGCAAGTTGTCTGCCAAGCTTCCCCGCCCGTGTAAACACTCCGGCACCAGCTGGGGTTTGGAATCTGCTGAGTCTCTGCCAGCTGGCGACCTGGAGATGGTCAGATTAAAGGAATGCTTAATGAGTGAGGGGGTGGGAGACAGAGGCTGTATTTACATAGAGGGGGTCTGCAGGGGTCAGTAAGACACTGGCCAAAGGGGCCTCTGGAAGTGGAAAAATATGAAGGGAAGAGGAAAAGGGGTTTCAATGTGCCCAAGCACCATGCTCCACCCAAATGGCTCAAGGCTGTTATGTTCATTTATTTTTTTCCTTTTAAAAACTGACTTCTTTGTCCCCATCTCAGTCCCCTGCCCCCTCCCCCTATCTCCCAAACCAATTACACACAGCCTTTTGAAAGTTTTGCAGCTGGCTGCTTGAGAAGGCTCAGCGTGATCAGACAGCACGGACACTCAATCCTCCACAATCCCAATTTGGGAACGTTAACACGGAAACCCAAGCCACGTGCTGACAAGCAGGCCTTGGGCCACATTCAGCCCCAGCTGAGGCCAGTGGTGGGGGGAGGGGAGAGAGCCAGCAGGCAGCCATCCTGGCCTCTAGCCTTACAGGGACTTCAGGTTCCCCTATGCAAAGCCCAGGGGGCAAGTATTCAGAGGAGATGGCCCATCTGACAAGACCACCAGGCCATCAGGCCCTTCTGCTGCCCTGCAGGGGGTGCAGGGCTGGGGGGCGGGGTGCAGGGAACAAGAAGAGACTGAAGTCAAAAGTCCTGGTGGCCACACCTGCTAGGAAGGCCACCTGCAGCCCTACTGAAGCACCTGCAAATATCTAAACCCCAGATGCTATATATATTACCAAGAAGAGGAAGCAGGCATCGCTCTAGAGCAAAAGAATAGAAGTACCAGGAAAAGGTGAGACCTGCTCTTCAGCAGCTCAGCCACAAACCAGATGGAGCCTCAGGCTATGGTAATCTCCTTCACAAGGCCTCGGGGTTCTTATCCCTTAAAGGGTGTTCTCTGAAGTCCTTTTGCTCCCATGCTCCCACCTGCTACTGGGACAGGGATTCACCTACATGTGCAGGGTTCAAGCCCGGCCCTTCATGCTCCCTTAAAAATCTCTGTCACAGTGGCCACTTGTATTCCAGTGACACTCAAATCTACTTTTCCTATTGAGATCTTTCTCCTGGGAAACAGTCCTGCATCTTCACCTAAACAGCACATCGTTAACTCCCATTTGGCATGCCAATAATCAAACTTTGCATCTTTATTCCAAAAGCTGGTACCCAGGAAACATCTAGATTTGCCTATACCCCAGGCTGCAAGTAAGGACTCCCCACCTTCCCTTAAGGCCACCTAGGACTTTTTCCTTTCTTATGTTATTAAATCCATTATTTTCATTCATATGGTGCTAATCAAGACTTTACACTGTCATCTCTCAGCAGCCTGTAGAAGAGGCTTCTAACTGGATTCTCTGTCTCTGGACTTAACCCTCCTTTCTCCCCCACTTAGACAGGAAAACCAGGCCATCATAAACAAAAGGCACCCCCTTCATGGCCGCCCACTGCTTAAATAGCTCTTTAATCTGATGTTACTGAACCTCCTTTTCTCTCCACCTTTGATTATCACAACTCGCAAAAATCTCAATACAACAGCCCTAGGTGTGCTATAGGATATTCTGGACCATTACTTCATGAAATATTCTCTAAGGATAACAAATTTGTTTGGTACAGATATACAATATTCATTACTACTATATTAAAGGCTCTGACAAGTCCTGACGTAAAGAAATCCATTTAGCCTAGCATTTCCCAAGCCTATCTGGTCCAGGAACTTCTTGCAGCATTTCATCTATTAACTGCTTTCTTAGGTCCTATGAGTGACTTTTCTTGCCTTGAATGCCAGCCCTCTGTTCTGCCCTCCATTTGTGTTTCTGCTTTAACTTTCCTGCCAGAGCCAGCTCTGTCCTCACCTCCTCCAGAAGCCTTCTCCCCTATCCTGCCATCAGCGCCCTTGCTGCTTCCTTCCCTCACACCTGAAGAACAAGCTGCCTATACCTCTTTGTTGAGAGGCAGGAGGGCACAATGGTTAATAGCCTGGATTTTGAAATCAGAAAGACCTGTGTTAAAATCCCAATTCTGCCCTCACTAACTCTAAGATGGAGTTGTTCAGCTTGCTCAGTGTAGAGAGGTAACAGAGTTTATTAAAGATTGTTGAGGGGATTAGTGGGATTAGAAGGTCAAGTCCAGCACAAGGCCTGGCACATCACAATATTCATTCAATAAGTAACAATTAGTCATTTTTCTTTTTCTTTTTTCTTTTGGCCTTGTCATTTATCATTTTCTGTGTATCTTCCAAATGGGAAGCCACCGGAAGCCCCAGGGCTAAGTACTGTCCATTCCCTACCCCTCCACCTACATATATCTACCACCAGCAGCTTCACCTTCCACCAGACAGTAGGTAAATGCATACCCTGGGCAGAAGAGCAGAGCCATCAGCCCACGTCTATCAACGCTGAGCAAGAAGCTATAGATCGAAACATTCTTCGAGGCAGTCAAGTACCATAACTTCATAAAAGCATCCAAATGTTACCATCCTCCAACACCCCAACCACCTGCTTACTGCACCCTTGGAAGGGTGAGAAGGCCCTTGGGAAACCAAAGTGAATGGGTGTCACCCAAAAACACACTGGGTGGCCTATTTCCACAGTCCCACAATTGGGCAACAATAGGATACCATGGGAAGGTTTAAACTTCAAATTTTCAAGTGCCGTTTCTAAAAGCTTAAATTTTTACCACAGGCCATTTCATTTCATATTGACTTGTTCGGTTAATATCAGGAACTGAGAAGTTTCATGTCTACTTCTATTAAAATCCTGACCTGCGCTTTTCTTGATGCGTTTTGTGTAGTAGTCTTCTCTGAATGGTTTAAAATACACTAATTTTACCCACTGAGCCACTCTTCAAGGCTTCTACAAAGCAAAGCTTTTATTTACAGTAGGTAAGAATGACATCTCTAAGATCAAGGGCACAGGCTTATCTTCATAACATCTCCAAGCTGCCCTTCTGTACCCTCTTCCTCTTCTGAGTGCTCTCTCTCGCTGTCTCTCCCACACACCCCAATTTCCATTCCATGCTCCAGCTTTTCTCCCTCCCTCTCTCCATTCACCTTTCCTGCTCTCCAAGCAATAGGGTCTGTCGCTAATCCAAACCTTCCATCTTTCCATCTCTAAAATGAAAACAGCTTTAACATGCCTTTTCTGATCATCAAAATGCTATATAGTTTGTTGAAAACACACACACACACACAAAACAAGCCTGGAGAAAAAATAAAAATTAGTTGAAATTCTATCACACAGAGAAAACCACAAATTGTATTGTGATGTTATCCTTAGAGATATCTTATTATAAAAATAAAACGAATCCAAATTTTTATAAAAAAAAGGCCCACACAATATGCCATTCTGTAATCTGCTTTTTAAAAATCACAACCATATGATTTGGACATCATTCTATGACGCTGCATATGGAATTATGTCATTATTTTAAATTGACCTAACAAATCCTTTAATGGTAGGCATTTAGGAACAACCTCATCTTTTTAAAATGTTAGCATCTCAAAATATTTGGATATAATATTGGGTGGGGGGGAAGGAGAATTTGGTCTGTGCATTATTACTACAGTCACGTAAAACCAGCGTCCGGGCATAAGAACAGAGTAAAAATTAAATCAGTCATGCTAAAGTGAAAGAGCTTGAAAATATCTGTTTGTAAAAGTGATATTCAAACAACAAAGAAAGTCCTTCAACAAAAATAACTCATAAAATGCAAAATCCCCATTTTTTAAAAAAATGCAATGACAGTGAGGACACAACCTCAGTGTAAAATATTTCAAGCTGCTGATCTCCACTTAATGTAATCTCATCTTCTTCCAAGCGGGAAAAGGAGACAGCAGCACTGAAGCCATTTGATCTTTGAGAAAGGGAGAGGTGAGAGGTGACTCTGGGGCTTGAGGCACTTGAAGGAGGGCTTTCATGAGGAGAATCATGCATGGGCTGGGGGCTCAGGCTCAGAGCTCGCTCAGGAGAAACCCCAGCAAACAGACTCAACCTGCACATTTCTTAACAGTCTTGGTGACCCAGACATCAATATTTGAATGTAAAAGTATATCTAGTGAGAGATAGATGTACAGACTCTGTATAACTATAATATGAAAATGAGTGGCACAGAAAAATGGCTACCCAATGACGGCTGCAACAGTTATTCAATTAATTAACATTCATGAATAACATGGATGGAATCCTTAATGTCAGGCTCTGTAAAAGTGTTGTATGTACATTATTAGCTTACTTGATCCTTCCAAAAATTCAACAAAAAAGGCAAAATTATTTTCATTCGCATTTTACTAACTGAAAACCTAGGACAGTTAAATAACTTAATCAAGTGATCTAGTATCTATGTATATATCTGTAAGAATCAACCAATTTGAATTCAAATCATACACTCCCAACCTGTACCCACTTCATAGTATTTATAAGCCCCACACAATCTGGCACCATGAAACGGAGATTCAGGGTACACATCCAGATGGCTAAGACCTCAAACCTCCAGTCTGTTTTTCAGGGGAGAGAGCCTGTGAGTTAATCATAATAAACCTTCTTCTCTGTAAGGAGCTCTATGTACTATACAAGAATGCCACGACTGTCTCACTTTCAAGAGGTCTCCATGGAAATGCACAAAACCAAATGTGACCTAGAGCCAGTCCTCTCCAATACGCTTAGTTTTACACATGCCCCTAGTCTGGGGCTTTGGCCACGTCACCCTGGTCATTTTTTACATGTAAAACAGACTAAAAGCCCTTAGCAATAATCACAGAAGTCATTCCTGAAGGAAGCTGAGCTTGCAAGCTGAAAGTCGGTATATTTAGCTTAAACATGATGGATGGGAAGGTCTAGGATACTATATTTGGGCAAACCCATTGATTTGAGGTTTGGTGAAGTTCTGGGTTTGGCAGAAATGTCTTTCTCCCACCCTGCTCCTGCCCCAGGCCACGTGGGCATGGCTACAAGGCTTGGCTCTCACACAGGCAAAACCCAACAATTTCTCCCTAGGCTCTAGAGAGCAGAGGTGGCACAACTACTCCAGGGAGTAACTGGATGAAGTGAAGAACAACCAGCAAGCAGCCAACAAGAAGCCAGAAGAGAAGGAACTCTGAAGCACTGGGTGGTAATGTAGTCCCATTAAGAGGCACAGAAGTCCCCCTAGGATCCATCCCATAAGGGGGTACCACACGACTCTGGCCATACTGAACTGTAACCGCTGATGACAATGATGGATGGTTTTCTTATCCATTCTTCTTTCTCATTAGCCTGAGCAGGGAGTGTATTATTTTTTATTTTTTATTGTATGTATGTATGTATGTATGTATGTATGTAATTTGTTATGGAGGGAGTGTACCTTAATCAGCTTCGTGTCCCAGGCACCTTCAAGAGGTAGATGTTCAATAAATGTTTATGGAATGAATATTAAAGAGTCATGGAGATTGGTGACAAAACAATGTGAATTCACTTAACGGTACTGTACTACATATTTTAAAAAATGGTTTCGTTACTAAATTTTATGTATATTTTGCCCCAATTTAAAAAAAATAATAGCACATATTACAGGAAAAAAGGTACTGGCACTTAGTTCTAATGCTCACTGTATGAAACTTGGTGAAGTCTGGGTTGAAAAATTTGAGTTTAAGAAGTATGGGGGACGGTTTAACTGGATAACTGTTATCAACAATGAGTCATGATGTACTGAAACAAAAAGTCACAAACAGATGACAAATATGATACTCAGCAGGTTCTTCCCAGCGGAAGTTAATAAAATGACTTCTAGAAGAAGTCTTCTCTTCTAGGAAGAGTCAATAAGATGTATAAGCAGCTTCCATCCAGGGAACTCCACTCCAATAATTCCAACAAATACACTCTTCCTCACACACTTCTGACCCCGACCTTAGATTTAGTACTCTTATTTACTGAGAGAGAGAGAAAGCTGTTCAGGAACCCACCTTCACTCACACCTCCTTATAGGATGGGAGGGTGGCGTTTCACAAAGGGAGATCTGTGGGATATTAATAAAAACTACTTGAAAGAGGTGGTCAGACAGGTCTGAGAAATGATGGATGCTACTTTAACAAGTTTATATAATACATGAATCTCCAAGAAAGGGGGCATGGTAGAATGAGTTTCACATAACTCTCTGATCGAAAACTTCCCAGCGGCCCCATTACCACCCCAGGGATTTCAGGAGACATCAGTGTAATGGACATGACAGGTTATTTGGAACATCCTGAGCTCAGATACTAGCTTCCTAATTTACTAACAGTGTGATCCTGGGCAAGTTTTTACAATTCTCTAGACCTTATTCTCTTTCTCCTTAAAATGGAGTACAGGACTTAGTCTCTGAAGTCAGAACTATGGACTTTGAATTCTGGCTCTGGCATGTATAATAAGGGGAACCTGGTCAGGTTACTTAGTCTTTCTAAACTTCAGTAAAGTGGGAGTAATCAGAGATCCATCCCACTGGCAGGACTGAAGGAGAGAATATATATGAAGTGTGTATTACAGTGCTGAGCACCAAGTAAGCCCTCAATATACATTTGTTATTTTTGACTCTATAAACTGTGAAGTGCTCACCTCTCGGCTTAAATAGTTCATAAGACCTACTATACTGACCACAAACTTATCTGGATTTAGTTACATGCTGATATGTAGTATCTACTGAGTCAAATATAATTCTCATCTCAAATTCCTTTTCTTCCAAAATAGAATTGGGGTAGCTAAGTGAATTTAAATGATATGCACACTTATTATTAAAAAAAAAAAAAAATTAAAGGGAAACATATCTTTGAAAGCTAAAGTCTTCCATAACCTAACCTCCCTGAAATATAATCAATGTTGACAGTCTGCTGTGATCTTTCTAGATTTTGCCTATGCATATATAAACAGCTTTTTATTAAAATGGGTTCATCCTATACAAACTAATCTATAACCTATTTTTTTCCCTCAAACATCAGTCCATCTCAATACATAAAGGTTGACCTTATCCCCTTTTAAACTATAGAGTATTCCATCATATGGCTATACTATAATTTACTCTAAATCAGTTGGATAGATGGATATTTAGATGGATATTTAGGTTGTTATCAAATGCAAGATGACTTTAGGGCAAAAGCTCTGTCCTGCATATTTTGGCATCTCCATTGAGTTAGCACACTGCACATGGTAAAACTTCAGTAAATACTTGCCTCTGGACCACAGATGATTATTGGGCTGCAGTCTATTAAATATAATTCTCAATAGCCAGCATTTTTGTGTGAAGCCTGGATAGTAATGAGCAACAATTGCAACGCTGGCCCTGAGATATAACTCTCAGATCAAAAAGACAAACTATTCGATATAATTTCAACCTTGGCTCCTTTTCCTGTATTAAAATTATAATGGTTACCAGAGGGTAGGGAGGGGAGAGGGAGGGGAAGGGGGGAGGTAGATGGGGTAAAAGAGGTCAAATATGCGATGACAGATCTTTGGGTGGTGAACACACAATGCAATATATATATGCCTAACTGTTGAATTATACACCTGAAACTTACTGGATTTTGTTAACCAATGTCACCACAATAAAAATAAATAAATAAAAAATAAAATAAATAAAAGCAAAAACATTTAAAAAAAAAAAAAAAAGATGAGTCTATGGCCATGCTACCCTGAACACGCCCGATCCCGTCTGATCTCGGAAGCTAAGCAGGGTCGGGCCTGGTTAGTACTTGCATGGGAGACCACCTAGGAAGACCAGGTGCTGTAGGCATAAAAAAAAAAATTAATTAAATTAAATTAAATGAATAAATAATAATAAAGACAAAAATTATTTGATGACCCAGCAATTCCACTCCCAGGTATATACCCAAGAGAAATGAAAATACTATGTCCACATAAAAACTTGTACATGAATGCTCATAGCAGCATTATTCATGTAGTATGGTGAAAACAACCCCAATGTCCATTAGTTGATGAATGAACAAAATGCAGCATTTGCACACAGTGCAATATTACTCAGCCATAAAACAGAATGGAGTACTGATACATGCAACAGCATGAATCAACCTTGACAATCTCATGCTAAGTGAAAGAAGACAATAACAAAAGTCCATATAGTATATGATTCTATCTACCTGAAATGTCCAGAATTGGCAAATCCAAAGAGACAGAAAGTAGATTAGTGGTTGAGGAGTAAGGGAGTGATGGGAAGTGTCTGCTAATTAGGTGTCTTTGGGGGATGATGAAAATGTTCTTCAATTAGATAATAGTTGCAAAACATGGTGAATATACTAAAAACCACTAAAACTGTACAATTTAAATGGTGAATTTTATGATATATGAATTATTTCTCAATTAAATATGGAAAAATTTCTTTTAGAAACTGGTTATCAATCGGTGATTCTTTACCACTTATTTACCAAAGACTACTACATGAGAACCAGCATGGCACGTGCTATGCCAGGTGCTGGAGACACATGGTGAGCACGACCTCCACCTGCCCTAGAGTCAAGTGGAGCGTGTCAAGGCCACACACCACTTAGGTGGGGGCAATAAGAACTGTGACAGCATGTCCAGGGAACGTGAAGTGCTGAGGGTGAAGTAAGCACCCTGTCAGGGGCAAAGGGGGGGGCCGCCTTCCAGAAAAGTAGGCTGTGACCTGAGAAATAAGGAGCAGAGGCCAAGCGAAAAGTAGGAGAAAGTCCTGAGGGAAGAATTTGCATGCAGGGCCAGAGGTGAGAGAAACATCATGGAGAGGCTGAAGGATAACCTACAGGCAAGAGTCCCGTTATCCAAACGCACCAAACAATGTCATCTGAGTCCTGCTATGCATTGGAGACTGTGCTAAATGCTGAGATTACAAGAGTGAACAAAGATCAATGCAGACACTGGTTCAGCTTTCAGTATATAACTGCATATTTTTGCAGATACATGATAAATAGTCTACGGCCGATTCCTTGGTTTGAACACGGTATTTAAAAAGGACACCAATGATTTGTCAATATCAAAACACACACACACACACACACACACACACACACACACACACACACAAATGCACTTAGGCTTGGACCCAATCATCCAATTTCTGGGAAAATATGCTACAAGATAGGCCTGTATAGGTACAAAATGATGTACACCCCAAGCTATTCATCGCAGCACTGTTTATAAGAGCAAAAGATTAACACAACTCAAGTGTTCATCAAAAGGAGACTGGTTAAATGAATTATAGTGAACCTGTACAACGGAAGACTATGCAACCTTGACACGAATGAGGAAACTCTCTGTGTGCTGACATGGAAAGACCTCTAGGACACTTTGTTAACCAAAAAAGGCAAGTGCAGAACAGTGTAGATAATATACTTCATTTTGCCTAAAAGAGGGGGCAGGAATATACACATCTACACATAAGTATATATGTAAATCCCCCCATATATTTAATAGCTGCTTATATTTGCACAAACAAACTCAAGAAAGATACACAAAAAACTGAAAGTAGTTACCTGGGGACAGTGGAGAGGAGCTGGATGAGAAGAGCTGGGGAGGAGACACTTCTCAATGTATTCTTTTTTAATGATTATTTTTGATTTTTGAACAATGTGACTGTACTGCCAAAAATTGCCTATTGAAAAAAATTTCCTTTTTAAGCTTTAAAAGGCTAAGATTATAGGTTCTTCATCTGTATGCTCATGCTAAAGTAGCCAGCATTCCTAATGTGCTCACAGTCATCTCTTAGTGGTTTGCTGAGAACCCAGAAGAAACAGCTTGAATGGAAAAGTTGCAAATGACCAGCAGCAGTGGCAGAAAAGCAACTCAGGACACACACTATCCTGTGTGTTGACTAGACCATCCTCAATCAATTCACACGAATTACATGTCAGGCACAGAGGGGCTGGGGATACTGAGAAAATGTGAAGCAACTCCCTTCCTTTCAAGGGGCTCACAGCACTGCATGGAGTCAGCCTCGGCCCTACTGCCTGTAACATTCCTACTACAAATCTGACCGAGTCACTCCCATGCTCATAAACCTTCAATGGCTCCCTACTATCTAAGCCAAGGAGTAAATTCAAACTTTCAAACTTTTGAACATGGGCCTCTGTGGCCCGAACCCTGCCCGTCAGTCCAGACTCATCTTCCATCACTTTCTCCCTTAAGCCCACCTCCTCTCTTTGTGTTTGGCAACACAGAGCCACATGCTACCATGCCTCCCTGGCCCCATCTCTAACCATTACATATGTCCTCTCTCTGCCTGGTACACCCAATCCCCAGCAAGTCTGCCTAGACAACACACCTCAGGCCCAGCCAGAACTTCTCCTTTTTAAAATGAACTGTCCCTCGCCCTCCCAGGGGGGTTATGCTCCTTTCCCTGACTCTCACTCCGTACTTGGCACACACAAGAGCAGCAATGACACTGTCACCTCCCTAAGGACTCGTGGCTCCGTGATGGCAGAATCTTCGCCTTTTCATCTTTTATCCTACCCACAAGAACAGTGGTTGGCAGAGAGCAAACGCTCAGTCTAAGTCTGGCTGAATGAATAAACAAGAGACATACAGAGGCAGGCAGAAAGCAGGGATGAACTCTATTAGAGAAGAAGGGCCAAGGAAAGCGTTCCCAGCAGGTGATGCCCATGCAGTATCAGAAGTGAGCATGAAAGGAGGAGGCATTAGACAAAAGGGGGAAAGACTTGGTTCAGATGGGAGGACAAAAGCAGGGAGGCATGAAAGAGGAGGAAAGGTTCAGAAGCCACAGGTATGTGGTTTGTGATGAGGGGGTAGGACAGGGGCAGGGCCTGAGTGAGGTACTGAGGACAAATGTTGGTCAGACTAAGGAGGAGCCTCAAATGCCATGCTAAGCAGCCCAGACTTTAGGTGGGAGGCATAGAAGGATTTTACATAAGCGACAACCATGCTCAGCTCCATGTCTGAGGACAATCAGTGGTAGCTATGTGGGAGAGGGACCAAAGAGGAAACAAGAAGCTGAGGACCTCTGTAACCATTCAGGTGAGAGATGTCAAGAGCTCAGCTAAGGTCAATGAGCAGGAAGGGCAAGAGGGTACTTGGGAACAAATCGATGGGATTTAGTGACCAGATGTGGAGGATGAGGCAAGGGAGAAATGACAACTGTGGGTTTCTGTTCTGACATATGCACTTGTTTTACTTCCCTCTTCTGGAGACTATGTAAACTACTGTCTGTCATGGGGGTAGGTAGAAGGTATTTAATAAAATTGTGGATGATCACCAACAGGCCTTGGTAGGAAAACCCCTAGGCGTCAACAAGGGTGCTAGAAATCAGATGAGGGGAAAATCTCATGACATCTGTCTCCAGGGGTCTGGCAAAAGTTTAGACATGGAAGGCACATGACAGATCAGCTAGTTCTTTTTGTAAAGCACATTTCAAAGAATTATTTACTGACACCCCTGTCAGAGCTCCCCAACAAAATGTGGGTGACCTTGGTACATAGTGAGTGCTCAACAACTTTGTGAATGAATGCTACACATAGGCCATGCCTGCGTTACTCACTCTTCCACCAAAAACCATAGTAGTGCAAGTCATGTCAACAAATATGTTTGCACGCTTCCATCTGAGATTTCAGTGTCTTGCACAGAGTAAGTATATTTACTGAATGATTTAAAAAGAAAGAAAATTGAATAGCTAGGTGGTTGAATAGTTTTAAATGAAGATATTTCCCAGGATGGATGATAAGAATGTCAAAGAAATGTTTCTTTCACATTTCTTGGGTAATAAAGTACCCTGTATAGCAGACCAACTTTGCCTTTCATTTCATGGTTCTGTAACTGTGGCTTGTCAGAAATTTCTGGGGCTGAATCATTCTGGAGAACCAAATGTTCCATACTGCTAAAGATTTAGGTATTGAAACTTTAACATTAATCACTACATATGAAAATATTTCTAGAAATCTTTCTGAATATGTTGCACACCTATACTTTTCCATGAAATCATAAATAATCATTAGGATCAGGTACTTTACTAATCTACCATAACCTCAAAATCTACTGAAGCTGTTTGTTCATATACTAAATGATGCCAGGTATTCATGCTTTTTTTTTTCATTTCTTATGACTTCTAAGTATTTAATAATGGATAGCCCTCCCAGTTGTCAACTACCACCAGTCTACCTACCCACATTAACTTATTCTTCTGTAATCTTGAGAACGAGATAATCAAGTTCGACGCAACTCTACGTAAAGTGTAGGTGGGATGTGAGCAAGGGACTGGGCCACTAGCTTAGGCGTGGCATACACAGTGTCAGGGCCCAAGTTTAGGGCCACTACCCTATTTCTCAGCTGTGTTTCACAAAGCAGTTCCACATAGTCAAGTTATCACTCCAACACTTTCCAAATGTAGTAAGAACAATAAGTAACATGTATTGGGCTCTTACCCTGTACCAGGACTTCTCTGAAGTGTTATATTTATATTAACATTTCTAACAGATTTTGTATTAACCTTGCTAATCCTCCCAACTACTCTGTGACATAATATTATCCCCATTTTACTGATGAGGAAACTGAGGCAGAGAGGTTAAATAATTTACCAAGGTGATACTGCTAGGATATGGCAAACCAGAATTTTATTTAAACTCTGGCCATGTGGTTCTAGGGCCATGACCTTAGCCACCACAATCCATGGCCACTAACAGAACTTTCTACGATGATCGAAATGTTCTATAGCTGTGCTACTGAGAACCTGAAATGTGGCTAGTGTGACTAAGGACCTGAATTTTTTATTTCACTTCATTTTAAAGAATTTACATTTAAATAGCCAAATGTGGCTATTTAAATAGCTACCTACTGTATGGCAAGGGCGAGGGCTGCTTTTGGTGAGTCAAAATTGTGATATTTCAAACATTAAATGTAATGGATAATTCCTACTTGAAACTAGCTTTAGAAGAAAGTAATAAAGTACTGATGCATCACCTCTCAACATTTTTTCCACCCGCACTATTTTTAATTCAGTCTCCTAATTTTGAGGAAGAACACATTTGGTCAGAGTAGTTGAACAAGCCTTCCAGATGAAGTGGGAACTTGTAGAAGTAACAGGATTAGTTGGCCAGGTAAAGCAAAACAGCACTGTTGGGGTGTGGGTGTGGGGATGGCAGATAACACGTGACACTAGGTTCACCCTATTCTGAGAGAGAGAAAAAGCCACAGATGAGTGTATATGTGTGTAATAAGCAAATCACCGAGTATGAAAATACACTCAAGCCTAGGACCCCAGACCACACTCAGAGAACTAGCATGATAAAACCTGACTTGGCAGAGCAGAAGGCAAGGGCCATTCTGACAAAGGCAGTGACCTCTTCTTGCTCATCCCGGGCCCCCTGGTCGGCCCTGGAGGGGACAGAGGAAATCACAAACCAAGCCGACCCCCTCAGCCACTCCTAATGATTCCTTTCTAATTTATGGATTTTCTGTTTCCCCACTACTGGTTTTGCTAAGCTATATAATATGTCAAAACCAAATTTAGACTAGAAACTGATTGCAACTCAAACAAGAAATGAAACCTAGAAGTGGAGACACTAACTCAACGGAGGCACAACTTTATTCTGACTAATCTTAAATCTATACAGCTGCTGGGGAGAGGTGCCTCCTTCCCTCTTCTCCCAATTTCTGAGTGACAATTTAAGTTTCACACACATATTCCAGCCCTTCCCTGCATAGCCATGCTAAGAAGGCATAACTAAGCCAGAGGATAGCTGACATCCCCAGGAAGCAAGTGGGGCCAAGAAGGGAAGGGGCTGATGTGGTCCCCACAGCTACTTACTTAATGGCAGAGTCTGGGGAAGAACCAGGCCTCCCAGGTCCCAGTCCTCACCCGTCCACCAAACACCTCCCTGCCCAGCCACAACTCATGTCTCAAGGACTCTGGAAGAGGAGTGCATGTTCACACTTCATGCCAAACCAGAGACCAAACTACAATTTAAAAAAAAAAAATCAGCTATCAACCATTCCTTTCCATATCAACATCCCTCTTCCAAACAACGGTCACAAAATCCATATAAACAAGTTATTCCTTGCCCATCGAGGTCAAAAGTTGATCCAGTACAAAGTCAGACTACAAACAAAATATACTCAAAACTCCAGAAGTGTTGGGTCTGAAAAGTTCAATTCTGCTCCAAGCTCAGAGGAATTCTCAGCAGGAAACCAGGCATTGTGAAGCAAGCCTGCGATTTCCTGCAGGACTCCAGGAATTGCTGGAGGGAGGCTGCTGATTGTAGGAATGCTCCTCTAGGTCAGGAGCCCCCTGACTGACTGCTCTTAACCTTCAGGAAAGGAGCTGATAAGACATCCCTGGCATCTCTAAACCTAAAGCCACATTCTACAGGCTCAAGACTTTCAATGCTATCTTTTGGCAGATTCCAGCACAGCAGGAGGCAGAGAGACCAGACCATAAACACTTCTTAACTAACCAGCTGTGATCCTGGGCATTCCTCAAAGCAAGCAGGGAGGTCACCAGAGGAAGGAGGGGCAGGTTTGTAAAAATTACATCTCTACCCTTTATCCTAAGGTAGGCACACCCTTCTCCCTCCCCCAAAGCCACAGAAGTCTTCAAAATGGTGGTTGAGCCACTACAAAGTCTCTATAAAAAGAGTATCTACATCGTTATAATAAACATTAAGGAATGAACTGATTAAACTAATAACACCCTGCCCTTGCAAAATTCAGGACTTTTATTTGAAAATCATCTTCCTACTTCAAAGACAGGGCAATTGAGGCGCAGAGGATTTTGTCCTTCTCACCCCAGGTGTGACTATCACCTCCGTACACTCAAAAGGAACATTACAGATCATGTTGGAATTTGATGGTAAAAATCTTAAGAAGCCATGTGGAAGTTCTTCTAACCTCAACTAAGGTTTCAATCAATAAAGGCCTCCTGGTACTAGAAATTGCACCTGTGCATGGACGCACACAGATGCACATGCACACACACACACACACACACACGCATACTGCCTTTGGTCAATTCATTTATTCACTAGGCTGTACAATACAAGAGTCGCAGCTATGCCTCACAACATATCTAGAAGTGACCTCCACTCCTCTCCTCTGACTACTGACTCAGGGTGGTAGGTCTCAATTCAATAAACCTCTGCCTTTCCACCAATAGCAATCACTCGAGGTTGTAGCCCAACAAACACTCTATAAGTGTGTAAGTTGCACCTGCCACTTACATCAGGTTCAAGACCTGACTCCTATCCACAATAGTTTATCAGGTTTAAGCAACCACAATGTGACCTCTTTGAGGACAGGGACCCCACCATATTCACCTGCATTCTCAGGGCTCAACACAGGCACACAGCAGGCACTCAGTAAACATCTGGCAAATAAATGAACCCAGCACACTTAAGAAAGATATATCATTTTCAAGTCTTCTACACAAAGGTCGTGTCTAGAATTCCAGTAGGCAGATGCGTAAGTAGAAAATGCAGTGGACTTGAGTCAGAAGATGTGGGTTGAAGCCCCTGTTTGCTAAAAATTCACTCTACTGTCCTGGGCAAATCTCCCAACTCCTAGGGGAGGGGGAGTCTTATTTCCCTCTTCTGTAAACACAGAAGGTGGCTTCTTGGTTTCCATTTCATCCTGAAACTTGTAAAATGCAAAGAAAAGATATGCCCTTGAGCTATGGCCACAATATTTATTAACTTGATGATAAGGACAATGAAAATAAAACAGCCAGAGGCAGCTATTCTTAACACAGATGTTGGCTAATAACTGGCAGTAACTTTAACAGCAGGTAAAGCCCATTTGCCTGTGTTCACATGTGATACACACATTTGAGTAATTCTCTGTAGTCTCTTAACGGGAGATGCAAATTTCAATGATTGTTCCAGGCAGAAAAGCCTCCAAGTGGAACAATGACACATAGACATTACTTCCAGGTAATAAACAGATTCTACTCAGACAAAGAAAAATAAAGCAGCCTGTGGCTACATTCCTGTAGACGCGCTCCATTTGTGGAAGCACCGGGGCTGAGCTCTAAATGTGAGCCAGACGCGGCTGAATTCTCATTTTGGCTCCGACTCTAACTCGGAGCGGATGGTCCTCAGCCAAGTCTCTCCTTTAGAAGCCAGGCTCTGGATGGGTATGACAACCCTCATAAACCATCCAGATTACAGGGTGAAGCTAGTAAAGCATTTCACAGATATAAAGTGTTGCCAACTCCTCAAGACAATTGAGAAAAGCTGTCAAGAAGCAACGTGGCTCGGGTGGAGAGCCACAGAACAGCGCCTCACCTAATCCTGGGCTCCCAAAAACTCACTGGTGGGCTCCAGAGGCCTCAGGGACCCCCACTTACAATCTGGCTACATTTCCTCTAGTGAAAAGCGAGGAAAGCTGTGTGAACCTACACTGTCCAGAAGAGCCTCCTGCAAAGCTCTCTAAACCACACAACTAACTCACAACGTTAACTGGTTGTGACTAAGTTAGGTTTGATTCTCTTTTACGCGGGGACATTTGACACAGTGGAGGTAAAGCATTAGATTTATAAAAGATAAAGTTCTACTCATGAAATAAGAAGCTGTGTCAGGAACCATGTTAGTCGTTTTACTGTTTTATTTTCCTTTCCTTAACCATTAGGTAGGTATCACTGGATACCAGATACACAGCACTGGATAAAAAGGTTAAGAGATTGTATCAGGAAAGTTCCCACCAAAGCCTAATAGTGCTCTCTCTGATTAGAAAGCAATTCTGTAGTCTGAGAACTCTAATCCAGTCTTATCAACCCTCTGGGCTTTGTCATTTATCAGGGTGGGAACGGGAGGTACATCAGTTATGCCACAGAGTGATTTCTGAAGCCCCTGCCCATGAGGAAGCAGATCATAAAGAAGCTCATGCCTGCCAGAGTGAAGTTTTCACCATAGCAACACATGTAACTCTACAAACAGTCAGGACTAAGGCGCTCTGTTGCCACCGGTCTGGACAGTGCCCCCAAGAACTGAGCAACTGAGAGAGTTCAGAAAACAGAGGGGGCAAGAGAAAAGTGGCCCCCATTTGGCTTGCGGGGCAGCCTCCTCATGGTTTTTCCTTCTCCGCACAGCTGACAGTGGCAGCACAGCACCAAGACCTTCCAGCACCCACAGCCCGTGTTCTCGGAAGATGGATGGCAGAGAAAACAGAGGTAGAGCAGCCGCATCACAGGCTCGCTGAGGAAAGGAGGGACTCTTGTAGATGAAAGCTGACAACTAGCAGTGGAGAACTTGGGGAAAAGGGCTCATCGCAAAGCATGTCACATCTAAAACGAAATATAGTTGGGGTGCTCAACGAGCTGGTCTGATGGTGGAAGGTCTACTCGGATCCAACAGCGTGGCTGTTGAGACTTTGGGTTAAGTGCCTGTGTGCCAGACACAGGGCTGGGCATCTAGACAGGTATCAGTCTTTATCTTGCAGTCAGGGTTAATAATGCACTAACGCCACCTTCCTGGATATCACATTTTGCCAAGGAAAGAAATAAGGATAACAGATGTGCCTTATGTCCCATAGGACAGGGTGATGCTTGAGGCTAGACCAGGAGAGGAACTAGTTCCAAAGTTTTGCTCTGTTACTCAGATCACTGAGCAATGCATGTAGAAAACCAACCACAGAACAAGGGCACCCAAGAGAAACAGTAGCCCTTCCCAGTTTCCCCTAATTTCTCTAGAACACCACTGGTGGACCATGTTAGAGGCTAGAGAGGAAGATGCGTAAAGCCAGGAACTATAAAAGCTGCAAAGAAAGGTCTTCAAATGTGCACTAAAAGTTAGTCAAAGAAAGACAACATATGTCCACAGCATCTATCTGTGCCATTTATAAACTTTTTTGTATTATCAGAATATTATCGGGCCTGTTTTATAATGCTAATATTAAGAGAAAGAACCAGAAGCCTCACTTTGGATTATGATGCCTAAAGGTGTATCTGGGAGGATGTGAACTGGTGCCATAGAACCCACATGCAACATGTGTGACATTATGGGCTTCCACTGTGCATGCTGCAAATACATCACCCTGACAAGTCAATTAGATATAGGGAAGAAGGAAGTTTCTGGAGAAATGGTTGCCCTACCACACCTGGCTCCAAAACAATTAAAAACCAAACACCAGCCACTACCCCAAAATTCTCCTAAGTCCTAAACCTTTAAGTTATCACAGACCAAACAGGAACCAAACTTACAAATGATGGGCCCAGAATTTTAGAAACATTTCCTTGTTGCAGGGCCAGCAGAGCTTGCAAATGAGCTTTAAAGTAAGCAAAGATTCTGTCAAGAAATGACATTTTAGAGGTAATGTGTAAGTTGCTTTCTCTCTGTTCCATACACCACCCCCCTTTTCTCATTCTGTATGTGCTAATGAGAGTTTCCTTCTTTCCCTGTTTCAGTTTGAAACGTGGCACTGAACGGGACACTGGAAATCGAAGGGAAAGGGAGTAGGGGGAGAGATTGCTTCAAATCTGACACATGCATCACACACACCCCAACTGGCCACCCACCCTAAAAGACAGTCAGGCAGGACTCCACCTAAGACAGGACTGAAGGACTTAACGGCTAAGCAGAAAACTCCCCCTGTATCACCTCTCCCAAAAGCAGAGTTAAGAAAGAGAAAGCTGGAAGGGAAGGAGGGGGAAAATAAAGCTCCACATTCCTGACATTTTTTAGCCAAGTGCTGTGGCTGCACATAACAGCTCTATTCCAAACAGCCTGCAGGACAGAAAGAAAACCTGAGTTCAGGGTAAAGAACCTGCCCCTGACTTGGAAATGGGAGAAGGAAACTTAGCATGGCCCAAAAGTAAAACAAAAAGAAGAGGGAGATTTACCCTTTCATATGTATTCCCAAAAGGAAGTGATCCCAAGGGAAGGAATTAGAGTCATCATCTCCCAGGGGACAGAACTGAAGTACTGGGGTCTCTGTGAGGGGAAAACCAGTCAGTTGGAGAAGTGGCAAGGCAGGAATAAGATGGAGATCAGTTAGGATGCACAGGCTGGTGCTACCTATGGTCTGAGGAGAGGGGCCCAGTTCATTGGCAAAGGCTGGGCAGGGGACCCCAGAGGGAGGAGTGGCCAGGAGACTCACTCTTTGTGGGAAGAATTATAAATGAGTTTTCCTGACTAAGCTTCTGAATGAAGGAATTCTAGCTGTGCCCAAGTTAGAAACCCAAGAGCCTGCCATCTCTCCTCTCTTCCAGTTTCCTCCTTCCCTTTCCACCTCCTTCTGTCCACACTTCTAGGAAAAAGCGTGTTAATGTTGGACTGCTCCCTCTCTCTATGTGTATCCCTGTATATATACGTACACACCACACGTCCAGGGGAGAACCCAAAAAACTCTAAGTGACATTTAGTAAGTCCTGTGCTGGGTTATGAGGCACGACCCCTGCCTGGCTTTACTACAAATGTAAAGATGCCCACATGTGTTTCTCTGAGGACCCTAGAAATAAATGAGCTGTTTCTGCTCTCATTTGGTAGGGAAAGCAGAGTTCCAAATATCTGAGTTCCCTTCCAAATACCTATCTCTGTGGAGACTCAGTAGGTATAGACAATGAGAATCTACTATATACATAGCACAGCAGAACACACATCCTTCATAAGGGAGGTGCTATACAACCCTCCTTCTCCGGGACCAGCACATACCAGCAATCCCACAATGTACCCAGAGGCACAGGTCCAAGGTTCGACAGGATGAGGGTGGTAGGAAGAGGGAGCCTGCAAGTATGTCAGCCAAGGCCTGTTCCACACTCCCTAGTCCAAATCCAACAAAGGGTGGAGAGAAGTGTTGTTGTTGTTGTTGTTGTTGTTGTTGTAGTTGTTGTTTCCTTCTTTGGGCCTTTCTCTTTTGTTAGGTACTCGGAGAAAGGGCTCCTAGTATTTTTCAACTTCCAGAGTGCCAGGTTTGATACACTGGACTTTCCAAGACTATAGAGGCAGGGAAGGCAGGATATACCAAGCTTAAATATTAGGCAGTTCCTTTTAAACAAAGATAGAGCAGGTAGAGCCACAAATCTCAACAAATGCCAGAAATACAGCAGAGAGAACCATAAGGCTATGCAAGAGACTTCGCTGGCTGCAGAGCGTGTGGCTATGAGGTCTACAGCTGTCACGTGTCTTTCCAACCACACCCTACAAGACTGGTGACACGGCACTGGGAGGCCTCTTAGAATAGAGGACAGCAAATAGATACAAATAAGACAGAGGATATTTGCTGGACAAAACATATTCTCTCTTATTTTGTTAAGCTATTATTATGATAAATAATACCAGGACCTCAGGAATAAGAGACTTGTTTGTAGAATATGTTATGGCTTTTGTTGCTTACATGATCTCAGTTAAATCTTACAATAAGCCCATGAGGAAGATAGTTTTTACTAACAATGGGGAAACTGAGTCTGCAGGGAAAGACTAGTGACAGAGAAGCGACTGGGACACAGGAACAACCCTGGCTTGACAAAGCCCTTTCCAATATACCACTAGAGCTGCGGGGGTGGGAGAAAGGAGGGAGGGATTGAAATAAAGGAGCACTACCAAGACCTGAAGAGCAGATCCCAATCCTAGTCTCAGGTTTATTTCCTACAGACCCTGAAGCCCAACCAAGGACCATCTAACCTTGACTCGGCCATCACAAGAATATCTCCAGCTTGAGGGCAGCTTCATTGGCCAATTAGGACCCTTGTCATCCATAGAGAGGGGATAATTGGGAGCCCAGAGACAGAGACACAGAAGGAGAAATTAGCCACACTAGGAATCCTCCATCTACAAGTTAGTTTACAAATGGTTACAGCTTCCTAATCCCATTCCTGAGAATGCAGATAAGCAACCCTACCCACAAGGGAGGACAAGACTCTGCCTCAGAGAAGACCACTGTGATAGTGAGGGGAGTGTCACTGACGTATCTCACTCTTGAGACAAGATATACCACAGCAAGCCCTATACTCAGTTTCCTCCAGTTCTTCTCGTTTTTGAATATCAGTTTTTTCCCTCTCTTGGGTGCAGGAAGTCCTTTTCCATCACACCCCTGGGATCTTGACCCCCCGGGGCTTACTAAAAGTCACAGCTCTGTGAGGCCTGTGGTAGCTCGCGGCTGTGGGGGGTTGGACCCCGTCTTCTCCCGGATACTCTCACAGCTCTGAGAGCATCACCTTTCTCCTAAAAGCAGAGGGTATCCCGGTCCCTATCCTTGGCCCTGTAACGGGGAGAAGCTCTGGGTCCACCAAAGACGGATGTAAAGGAACAGTCCACAGAGTGATAAAGGGTACATGAAAACTGGCGTTTTAGGCAAGAGCAAAAAAGGTGAAGGGGCCGCGTGGGGAAGGAGGCAGAAGGGCACTGCTGGTATGGGGCCAGGGCACCACGTGAAGACTCCTAGCAACGTTCCAAAACTGAAGATGCAAAAGACCCTGAAAATACGGTGGGAGGTGGAAAAGGGTCGGGGTCCCTCCCACTGGAAAAGCCCGGAAGAGCTGGCAGCCTCCTCTTGGGAGACGGAGTTGTGCAATGACTGCGGGTCTGGGAGTCTCCGGGCTTGGCTCCCGGACACCAGAAAGGAAACCCCACTGGGTCGGGCCAGGGTGGCAGTGCTGCGGTTGGTTCGCGGCCAGGCGTAGGATTCAGAGCTGCAGAGAAAGCTGCAGGATATGGTGGGTGCCCATGGGGTCCGCGGAGCCGGCGGGGGTGGGGGAGGGAAGTGGTGCCTGGGCTGACTAGGAGGCCAACGGGGTACACTGCACAAAGCCAGGGGTGCAGAAAACGTACATGGCAGCCCCGCGTCCCAGCTCAGACGAGGATCCCGGGGACCTGCAGGGATCTGCCGGGCGTCACACAAGAAAGGGCACCCCCCTTCCCCCGTCTCGCTCACCTCGAACATAAGCCCGATGAGGACGCAGAGCACCAGGCAGAAGCCGATGTCCGCATGGTTGTGGATGACGAACTCCTGGCTGAAGAGCGGGTAACTTTTCGTCCTCCTGCGGAAAGCCATGGCAGCGGGCGCGCAGCGGCCGGCCGGGCCCGCACCCTGCGCTCAGGAGCCGCGGCGCAAACTTCTCCAGCCCCGGCCCGGTCCGCCCGCCGGCCCGCCGCGCTCCCGCCCGCCGGCCTAGCGCCCAAGAACTTCTGGGGCCCGCCCCCTTCCTCCGTCCGCCCTCGCCCCCACCGCCCGGAACCGCCCCCGGCCGCAGCCCCCTCCCCAGCCGCCGCCCGCACTCCGCGGGCTGAGCGCTCGGCCCCGCCCCCCGCGCGCTTAACCCTCACGCCGCCGGGGACGCTCCGGGGCCGCGGCGGGTGAGTGCGGCCCCGGTGGCCCTCGCGCCCGGCTCCCTTGGCTGCGTGCCCGCGCCGCGCTCGGCCGCATTCTGGCTGCTGCGGCCCGGCCGCCTCCCGCGCGGGCCAAGCAGGCCGCGGGGTCGCAGAAGCCTGGCCCTGCCCTGCCCGGACAGGAAGTGGGCCCAGGTTTCCCACTCCTCGGCGCCCGCTTCTTCCTCCGCGGGAAGGGAAGGGCCGGGGAGGCCGCGGGCCCGCCGAGGGGTGGCCAGGCAGCCGGATATTCCCGGGATTGCAGGCTGTGGCCCTGGAGTGCTGAGAGTAGGCCAAGTTCGGTGCTGGGAGGGAAGCAGCAGGCCGGCCTTCTCGCTGTCCGCAGTGCCCTGAACGGATGAGGAATGAATGGACGGTGAATCGAGTATTTATCGGGAGCTTGCAGTGGACTAGGCATGGGTCAGATTGCTGGGATCATGCTGCAAACAAAAAAGACCCAGCCTAGGGGAACCTGCGTTCCAAATGCGGGCAGTGGGTGGACTGGTGCACTTTTACACCCTTGCGTTAGTGTAAATTAGTTGTACACGTCTATCCAAAGACTGCCTTCAATATTAATTGATCTGAAGAAGTGAAAGAATAAACACTGAAGAAGGAAAATAATTTTCCTATTGAAAGTTTCTGTTTAATATTACGTTTTAAAAAATACTCCAATGAAAGACAAAAAGCATTTTTAATAATTTATATTGGCAAATATTGGCCTTATTCCCACCAATAGTAAAGGAGTCACTTTTTAGGCGTACAAAAATACAAATTGAACAAAGAATTATTAAATTCCTATTCACTCTTTGATTAAGTCCATAGTTATTTCACTTCTAAGTAAATGCAATTTCTTAAAAATAGCAGTGTATAAAAAGATGGAGACTACTTAAGGGCGTTCTTAGATAAATTTTAGATCCAAAGTTTCTTGATCCTTCAATATTTAACATACTGTCTTTGATCTTTAATTCCTTTAACTTAAGAAAATAAAATTTTTAAAAAAGTAAATGGAAAAAAAAGAATGATGCCTATATTGGACTAAACCTCATTTAACTTCAAGACTGACCTTCCTTAAAGTTGAACCTCAGTATTATGAGAGGTAGAAAGATCAAGAACTCTGGAGCATCTCAATTTTCCATCTGTGAAAGCTATTGCAACTGATCTTAAATGAATCAGGAGGCTTTTGCTAGAAATAGATGATAAAGATTTATTCAAAGGTCTTAGGGTTTGCAAATCAGAAACACAACTGGGTAGAATCCAAAATGTTCCCAAAAAAGAAAAGCAAAGGGATCTTATAGTAAAAAGTACTTTCTTGAGAAGAATCAGTCATTCTTAGCCTCTGTAATGGTCCGAGGTGGTAATCCTCTAAATGACTGGTGGTCTGGTTAATGAACCTGGACCGAGTGGTCTGGATATGTGAACATTCTTTTATCCTCTTTCAGGGGGTAATCAGAGGGTTGGATGTATATCCAGCATTGATACAGGACTGCAAAGTTCAAAAGTTTAAATTTCCAGGTTTGTTAAAACATGAATAGAATCATTTCCTCATACCTCAATCTTCTTGACTTCAGTAATTTAGCAGCTTGACTATAGTGACTCCATTTTATTTCTTTATTCTTTAGTATTCAAATTTTCAAAATGCAGCTACATCTATTAGGTTGAACCCTATGACATTGATTTTTGTATAGGTCAAAACTGGAACGTCAGCATTTCAGATGGTTCAAACTAGTAGTTCCCTAGTGTAAGGATGGGAACCATTTGTAAGGATGTTGTGGTGTGAATTTCTTGCAAAAGTGGGATGTTGTCAGCCTCTTAGCATTAAGGGTTGAAGCTGAAAGTCCTGGGAGAAAAATATTATACCTCGACATTTATACATGAGAAACCTGAAGCAAAGGGAATGGCTTAGCCAGTGCTTATGCTGCTGACTGCCAGCCCTGGGCCCTTTCACATATAATTGAACAATTAGATAAAGGATTCTGAGATGCATGGTTTAATGTTTCACTACCTTGAAACCCCATAGAGGAAGAATTGATGCATACTTAGCCATCACAGCCATCTCTAAGTCCTAGTTTCAAAGCCATCTTCAACCCCAAATGGATCTCTTCCCAACCCCTCTCATCCAATTAGTCACAGAGCCAATGAACTCTTAGCTCAGAATCTCTCCCACCAACTCCCACCTCCACCATTCTTCACCTGGCCCACCCTCACTACCCAGGGATACTCTGCCTCTGATATCATCCCCTTTAACACATTCCATTAAAAACGTCAAGTGAGCACCTACTAAGTGCCAGATACTGCTAGTTACCAGAGACAGATAAGACAACCCACGTTTTGTAGTTTTAAAATATGTCCCCAAGTTCTTTGGTATTACTCCCTTCAAGAGATGGCTATCAATCCCTCATCCCCTTTGAGTGTGGGCTGGACTTAGTGGCTCACTTATAACAAATAGAATAAGTGATGGTGCAACTTCCAAGGCTAGGTAATAAAAAGCATTTTGTTTTCTCCTTTCTCTCTTGTCTTGGATCACTTGCTCTGGGGTAATCCAGCTGCCATGTTATAAGGATACTCAAGCAACTTTATGGTGAGGTCTACATGGCAAGGAACCAGGGCCTCCAGCCAAAAACCAACATTTACTTGCCAGGCTTGTGAGTGAGCCACCTTAGAAGCAGATACTCCAGCCCTGGTCAAGCCTTCAGATGACAGCAGTCCTAGCTGACCTCTTGACTGCAACCTCGTGAGAGACCCTGAGCCAGAACCAGCTGGGTAAGCCACTCCCAAATTCCTGACAGAGGCAGTTATGAGATTATAAATGTTTGCTGTTTTAAGTCATTAAACCTTGTTGTCGTTTGTTATGCAGCGAGAGGTAACTAATAACCCTCCTGAAGCTTATAATCTTTTAGAGAAGACAAAGGCATCATTACAATTCGCTGTGATGATGGTGAGTCAAAGAAGAACTTGAAATATATATAACCTATGAGTGCTAAGAAAACCTTACTTAATTCTATCTGAGATATAGGGAAGAGGACATTTGGACTGGACCTTTATCTAGAAGTATTTTACCAAGAGAATGCACAAGAGGGGTGGGAGATGAATTATGAAGACTTAAGGAAGAGCTGGATTGTAATGGATTTTGAATGTCTTGACATAAAATTATGACTTTCGATGTATACATATATCAAATTTTCACATTTTATACTATAAATATCATACAATTTTAGTTTTCAGTTACAACTTGATAAGCTGAAAAAATTTTTTTTCATTGTGACTATTCTGCAAACAGTGGGAAGGAATGGAAAGTTTTAAAGCATAACCAAATTTGTCTTTAGAGACATGTAAAGGGTTAATTAGATATGGTAACTACTACAAGACATATAGGAGTTGGAGTAGTAAAAACTTTGGATGACATAAATGATGGTGGGACCATTAAAAAAATGGAACCACAAAGGAAGAACAGGCGAAGAGAGAAGAAGATGGCTTCAGCTTTAAACAAGCTGGGCTTGAGGAGTCATGGGACATTCAAATCGACACTTTGACAGGTCACTTGGAAATTGCTAGGTTGGATTGAGGGAGGGAACACCGGAATTAAAGGTATTTGTGGTTCATCTACTGTGAGACTGTTGAAGACATAAAGTTAAGTATGTGTTCCCGGTAGAGTGTGCTGAATGAGAAAAACCCTGAGGTCTACGTAATCCTAGGGCACTCCAACACTGAGAAGAGGGGAGGAGGAAAAGGGAAAAGTGAGTAGAGGAAGCCATGACACATGCATTTCACAAAGGCACATTAAATCAGGCAGGATGAGAGTAAAATGAAGCCTCTAGATGCAGGCATCCTGGCCTTTGAGTGCCCACCCTTAATTGGACATTGGAATAGGCTTAACAGTGGGTAGGAAATGAGAACAGGAGGAGTGAAAGCAGTCTATTCTTTTAGAAAATTTGGTAAGAAAAAGGGAAATGGATAGTGTTTGAGGGGATATAGAGGACTAAGGAAGGATTTTTGAATTATACTTATTTTTGGGCATTGGAGAATGTTTGGAGACAGAGAAGAAACAAGAGAGAGAGAGAATTTGAAATACTGAAAATATTAGAAATATAGGAGATCACTGATGAAACCAAGGAGGAGAATAGAGAGTGACTCCAGCAACAGGAAGAAAGAAAACTCCTGGGAGGGTCGGGGAGGAACCTAGGAGTGGGAGAATATATAGTTACATCTAGAGGTAGAGGAGATAATAACCTCTTGTGTTTATATTACACTTTACAGTTGCCCTGTGAGGGAGGCAAGATGGTTATTACCAGCCCCTTCTTACAGCTGTTCTGAGACTCATGAATGACCAAGGGCCACCTAATTAGTGGGTAGCTGAACCAGAACTCAGATCAGAAGGTCAGCATGAAGTTCCCTTTGCTGGACCATTTTGTACCCTTTCAGGCTTCATAAAGTATGGCACTGATGAAGTAGGCACCATCTGTCCCTCTCTGTGTCTGTGTTCCACTCACAAGGCCCTTGTTCCATGTCCCTTTGCCTAAAAGGTAACCATCCTTCAAGAGAAAGAGCATGTACCTCTTCCTTCACAAAGCTGCCATCAAGGCAGTAGGCTGGAGGTGTGCTCATAACACCATGTGCACACCTCTCAGGTAGCAGCAGATTCTCCTACAATCCATGTGTTTGTGAGTTTTGCCCCACTTTGGATGGTTTGACCCTTCAGGGCAGAAATCTAGCCATTCACCATTATATTCCAACAGCATCAATTATCCCACATGGTATGTTTTCATTAAGTGTTGGTCGAATGAATGATTGAATGAGAGATGCTGTGCCGTGATTGGCATAAATGTGACCACTAGCCCCAAGAAGTGAAAAATGTGTTTTCTCACATAACAAGATGGCCCCTGTTAGTTTGTTCCCAGGGATAAATGATTCATCAAAGATTAAAGTCTTATTATCCTCCTACTTTGCCACTCTGTATTTGCTTTTTTCTTGGGCTTATCCTTTGTCCTCAGTAAGTGGCTGCAACAGCACCAGGCATTCTATGCTTCATACAAGACCCAAAATTCAGACAAGAAGAGGAGGGGCATTTTGAAGTGTGAAGAAAACTTTCCCAGAAACCCCGGAATCCCTTATACCTCATTGGCCAAAATTGCATCACATGACTGCCCCTAAACCAATCATTGGCAAGATGAATGGACCTGACATGATAGGATTAACTTCACCAGAAAGTCATCCTCAGAGGGACTGAAGAAATTGCCAGGCTTTTCTGAAGATCCTGGCTACCCCTTACCTAAACAAAATAAAAATTCTACTGGCACAATTGCTCTAAGTATTCTCATAGGTTAATATATGTAATTAATATCTGCAAGTTCCAAATGTAGCTACTAAAAGCATATTTTAAGCTTAAATGTGAACTTGTCCTTGTGCACCAACGGCTCCCATACTCATGTTCAACACATCTTGTGATAAAACTTAATTCAGCTCTATCCTGCTAGAACTCAAGCTCCAAACGCAGGGATCTTTGTTTTGTTTCTGTCAGTAGTGCTTAGAACAGCACCTGGAATATAGTAGGATTCAATAAATATTTATTAATTGAAAAAAAGAAATCTGATGGCAAGGAAAAAGGGAAGGGTTGGCATGGAGCTGGCACCCACCAGCATCTACGCCATGATTTTTTCAAGGCTCTTTACTCTTTATGTTTTTGCTTCTTTGCCTCACAGGACACACGGAACTTTTGCCCAAAATGAGCCTCACTTTCTGGTTTCTGTACACTAGGCACATGAGCCTTGCAAATATCACAAACCTAATAGTCACTATTAGAGTGTCTGGCTGAAAGAGCCACAGCTTGATAAAGTGAAGTAAGTGCTTGTGCTCTGGCAGTCTAGCATATCACGTTAGGCTCAACAGCATCTTTTACCAAAGGATGAAACTTTGCAGCCATCAGACCTCCTTACTCCCATGTTACAGCAGTTTAGTGCAATTAGGCATGTACCAAGGGCAAGGTGGTAGGAGTGGTCAGCTGTGGGGGCAGGCACCAAAGGCTTGCATCATTTGTAATGAATTTTAAAACAATGATAAACCTCTAAATGCAATGATATCCTGGGTTAAACCCTGCAAGAGAAAAAGGACAATAATGGAAAGACTGCTAAAATCCAAATAAAGTCTATAGTTCGGTTAATAGTATAATACTGATGTTGCTTTCTGTATTCTGATAAATGTGCTGTGGTTATATAAGCTGAGTGAAAGGTATGTGGGGATTTGCTATTCTATTTGTGCAACTCTCCTGTAAATCTAAAATTACTTCACATTTAAAACCTTTTCAAATGATAAAACTGACTAAAAATTGGTCTGCCTTTTTACTATCACCATGATAATTGTAAAAATGTTAGTGATAAAAACACTTTCCCCTTCCCCAAAATCTTTAGGTCTAAGTTCTAAGCAATTGTAATTACTGTTGAGTCTTAATATAAATGTAAGGTTCAACTTAACACATTTTTTATTATTTATTTTACAGATTTAATAAACATTGCATTCCACATGCAAGTTAATCCTAGGAACTCTTATAGATACAGTTGACCCCTGATATATGTGGTCTCAGATGCCCACATTTATTTTGAGTAAGTTCATATCCAATTTGGAATTGTCCAGGCTTAATTTCATCACAGTCATGTCTCCAACCCTAAAATACAGAATCTTGTATTCGGACTGCAAATTTGAAACAACGATAGCACAGTGATTTTAAAGACAAAGAAACAGAACTTGTTACTTCTTTAATTCTGTCATTCTATGTGACCACTTACAGCTTCTATCATATTTAAAATTCAAAATGGTGAAACAATGCAAAATGCCATGTCATGTGTCGTGATGATATTTAGATTCTTTTTTCCATATAGAGGAGCAGGTTATTAAAAATAATCAGTTCCATGCATTAAATATGTAATAAACAAATGTAATTAAGATTCCAGGTATTATAAACTACTTTAAAGATCATATATCCTCTCCCCTCATTTCATAGACAGAAAAGAAGGCCCAGAAACTTGCTGTAGTCAATAAGGATTTAGTGAGTTGAGGTGAGGATAGGAGCCTCTGTCTCCTGGCCCAGTGCTCCTAGCACTGTCTCTGCATCTCATGCTGCTTCCCTTTAGCAGACAGACAATAACTCAGAAAAATCAAGTCCCTTGTCCAATGTCAGCTGGTGAATCAGAGGCAGAGTAAGACATGGGAACCAGGACTCCTGACTGCACAGGGCTCTCATCACTGCCCCGTTTCCTCTTTCCAGCTCTCATTCAGCTAGAGACAGATTAATTCCAGATGACTAACAAATGTTCCACCTGACAGTCAGATGGGACGAGGGGGCCATTTTTAAGAAGACACTCAGCTCAAGTCGACATTGGAAATGAGTAAATTTCAGTCAGAATTCCCACAAATAGAAAAACTCTGAATACAACATTTGGGGAGCAAGGGGACAATTTTAGGAGTCAATTTTCACTGAGTCCTCCAATTTGAGGGTTATCGTTCAATGGACAGTATACTGGGAATTTAAACTATCCACAAAAATGCTTATCCTTAATTTTTCTTTTTTCAGGGAGAAAGCAATAATTATCAGAATGGCACTTTCATGATGCAGCAGGCCATCACATTGAGGAAAATCTCAATAGCAAGAACTCTGTGGAAAGAAAGTTTTCATGAAACACTATTACTAGACTGCCCTACCTGCCTTCCCGGGCAGCTCTGTTCTGGACTGGAGTAAAAGGTAGACAGTATCTTGATTAAATTTAAGCACCTCCCTGTAAACCTTTTTTACCAGCCCTTGAAATTCATCCTCTCTCTGTTTCTCAGATCACAGCCTAGTGTTAGGCATCATTCATTTGTAAATTGCAGGCATGGACACTATATGCAACTACTGGGGTTCTGTCTTTGCATGGCTCCCTATCACAATAATTGATTAGGTATGCCCTGGTCCCCAGTGAGCTACAATTGACCTCCTTCCACGTGCTCAGAAGGATGATGGTTGGGTGGATAAATAGATGGATGGATGGATGGATAGCAGGTGGATGGGCAAAAGGGTAAATGAGTGAATAGTTGGATGGGTGAGTAGATGGATGAGTGGATAGATGAATGGATCAATAAGTAGATAGGTGGATAGATGCGTGAGTGAGAGTTGCAAAGGGGATGGTTGGATATGTGGAAGAGTGGATAGGTAGATGAACTAATGGGTCAATACGCAGGAATCTATACCATCTCATCTTTATATTGGTGCCCAAGTTACCTCTATAGTGAAGGATTCCCAGGGAGATTCTGCTTCACACAGGAGATATGTTCACAATCAAAGCTATATTTAGGTTAGGTAGAACTTTGCCTTTGGGTAGACTTTAAGGCCCTGAAAGACAGGAATCATAGCTTTCCATCTATGTGCCTTAGTAGCCAGCTCATTCCCTGGTGCATAGTAGGTGCTAAGTGAATATTTGTTGATAAAAATGAGTGAATGAATAAATGATTTAAGAAACACAAGGAAGGCTCCTCCTGACCTTGAAATTTATCTCCGCATTCTGATTTTCTGTGTTTATATTCCAATATTAAAATTTCATTCTTTCACAAATCAATTATGCACTCAGAAAGTGTCCAGTTATGATGCAAAATATTCTGAATGTTAAATGCATTAAACCCTTTCCATCTGTTGTTTCTTTAGTAGGGATTAGCTGGTCACATTGATGTCTCCCTTGATTCTTAACTGATGAGGTTGGACATGGGGCAGGTCCAGAGGTTTCTCTGAGTGGGCTGAAGTCAGAGATGGCCCTTTGCAGTAGGAATCACCAGGGCTGTGGGAAAAGACCAAAAGATTCTCCTCTCTCCTGACCTCCACAGCTAAGCCCTGGCCACAGCGCCTTCTCAGCAGCCCCTCCCCCTGATAGGATGAGAATTCCTCACTTTGTCCCACTGACTTCTACAAGCTGGGTGGGGCACTGAGGTGAGGTAAGAAATGAAGAGAGAAGAGGAAAAGTGAGAACCAGAAGGTAAACATGAGAAAAGGGGAGACACAAGACAGTAAAGAGAAAAAAAAAAGAGGAAGCGAGGCTGGATATGGGCAGGGGGTAGATTATATTTGCAGCACAATGCCTCTAGTAATAGTATCATCATTATCTTGCCTGAACAGATGTGCAAGGATTCCATCTACTCATTATACAACATGAAAATGAAACACATTTCTATCAGCCTCATCAGAAATCTTGGCAGATGCTGTCAGAAGGTGCACGCTGCTTCTGAGATGTGATTTTTCAATAGTGTATACTGTACTTTTTTATTGGGGTTGGAAAAAGAGGAAAAATGCATTGATTGTACTACTTTTTAAATTATTATTACAATTATTTTGAAATTCCTCTTTCCAAAAGCGTTTTGCCTTAGACCACACTGAGCTCCTTCAAATAGCCATGTCAGCATGACCTGTGGTCTGGAGCTGACCAGCAGTCTCTGGGTCACATCAAAGCCCTGTGCCAAAGGTTCATTCCTTTGAAATAGACCCCTCTGTCCCATCTTGAGGGCATGTCCTTTGTGGCTCTCACCTCCCTTTACTCCACCATTATTTAAAGCTTCTATTCCCCTCTATTTCATTTCTTCCCTGACTTTAATGTCCCTGTCTCGCACTAAGTCGTCTGAAGTGCGTAGTTCAAGCAAAGAGCATTTTGTTCCCAGCTGAACGAGGCTCAGGGAGACCGGCAGTGCCAGAGACAGGAGTGGGCACCGTTATTCACTGAACTAAAGCCATGCAGTGTGCTAGTTCCCCATGACAAACACCACCTTTCCCTGGGAAGGCAGCCAAGGCCTGGAGCCCTGTGTAGGAAATCCCCTGTGAGAGGCCCTTCCTGAGCTTCACAGAAAATGGTTCTTTTCATAGGCTCTGAGTCCCCTTCCTTTCTAGCCATAAAGGCCCACATCACGTCCCCTGTCCCGGCCTTCCACACTCTGTTCACATGCCAAGTGCCCCCACCCAAGCGCCTCATGGCTCCTGCACCCCTTCTGCTTCCCCCCGCCCCACATCAGCTGGCTTCCCCAGACCTCAGAAAGCCTCTTCCTTTCCCTGGTTGGGCTGCCGACTCCCCTCCATCCAGCTCTCAGTGCCTCTGACACGAAACTGTTCTATGCCATGACCTAGCATCTCCAGAGGCTCCTCACAGGTTGAACAGAAATGATTTGTTGACTTTGTCAGATGAGCAAGGGGGCCAAATTCCACAGATGTCTCTGTCCCTAAATCTCAAAGTTCAGACCTCCTGCTGGATAGCAGGAGTGAGGTGATGGAGACAGCCTAGGACTCGGGAGAATAGCTGCAACAATCATTCTTTATGGAGCAATTACTAGCTGGCAGGCAATTATCTAAGCCTTTTTCATGGATTTATGTATTTAATCCTGTCAACAACCTTCTGCAGTAGGCACTATTACTAGCCTTATTTTACAGAGGAGGAAATGGAAGCCCAGGGATGGTGAGTAACTTGCCCAAGGTACCAGGCTAGTAAAAGGCAGACAGACCGGAGGTTTGCCTGGAGCATGGCACTTTGCACCCACCTGACCGCCTCTACTGGCACGCCCTGTGGGTAGCAGGGTTCTTGGATTTCTCTGCCTCTCCTTAGGTGGTTCATTTCAGGCCAGCCATGCTCATTTTTTAAAGTCTCTTTTCCCTAATCAGAAAAATTATGGCAGTGAGATGATTTCTTGGGGCACTTCCCTAAGGTGGTACTATGATATTTTTTCCTTAATTATGAAGGTACTCAGAAAGATCTCCAAACTTTCTGGACTTAGGGCCAGTCCCAGGTAAAGGGATGAAATAGGTGGCAGAATTGAACTTAAGTGACCCCTAAAGTCTCCATCTGTGTAATGTTTCCTCTGTCCTGACCAGGCCTTTGGGTTCCCAGGGCGGAGTTCCAGGGCGAGTACAGAGTTTGTCTGTCACTCAGTGACCTGGAGGACACACAGACCCTGCACATCAAGATGAGTAAACCTGAACCTCTTATTTTTTTTTTTAAATGTCAATAATAATTTTTTAAAATTGAGGTATAATTGACATAACATTATGTTAGTTTAAGGTTACAATGTAATTATATTTGCATGTATTGCAAAATGACCACCACAATAAGTTCAGTTAACAACAATCACCATACCTAATTACAAAATTTTTTTCATGAAAGGAACTTTCACGATCCACTCTCCCAGCTACTTTCAAATATGTAATACAGTATTATTAACTATAGCCACCATGCTGTACTTACATCCCCAGGACTTATTCATTTTATAACTGGAAGTTTGTACTTTTCGACCCTTTCTCTCATTCCCCCTGCTTCAGGCAACCACCAATCTGTTCTCTATATCCATGAGCTGGTTTTGGTTTTTGCTTTTGTTTTTAGATTCCACATATAACTGTGATCAGTCAATACTCATCCTTTTCTGTCTGACAACATAATGCCCCCTAGATCCATCCATGTCATTGCAAATAGCAAGATTTCAGGGTTTTTATGGCCGAATAATATTCCAGTGTGTATATATACCACATTTTCTTTATCTAGTCACCCACTGATGAACATTTAGGTTGTTTCCGTCTTGGCTATTGTAAATAACACTGAAATGAACACAATGATGCAGATATCTTTTCAAGTTAGTGTTTTGATTTTCTTCAGATAAAAACACGGAAGTGGAATTCCTGAATCATATGTGAGCTTCTTAATAAAAGGGAGCTGTCCTTTGAGTACATCTTCATTTGTAACAGGGGTAAACACTCACTAGTGCTAAGCTCAGTTGAGCTCAGCAGTTGCTCTGGTCCAACTCTCTTGGGCAAGAGGGGAGTGACAGTTCATGCTTTGATATGAGACATGTGAATGAAAAAGGGACTCTGTAATAAATCTGACAAGTTCAGTGATTGAAAGCAACCTCACAGGGTGATCTGATCATAAAATCCTAACTGGGCAGGTAGGTCATGGTGGGTAGTCATGCCTTAGGCATATAACTTTTTTAGTAAACAGTGTATCTTTGGCTTAATCAATCCCTGTCCACTGTTCTTGTGCATCTAGGTTAATACACCTTTGAAATGCTAGTGTAATCTTTTTCAGACCCCTTGGTGGTATAACCACCCTCAAGGGACCACATAACCTTGTTAACGATCCTGTACCTTGCCTTCTCCCACCTCCATGTAATCTTCCTTATGTTCCCCCCTTAATTCCAAATGTATAAAAGAAACTGCAAAACTGTCACTCTCCAGAGCATTTGAGATCTTGCTTCCCAGGGTGTTGTCGGTTTGGCTCAAATAAACCCTTACGAGAATTCTCTTCAGGTTTGGACATTTTTACATCGACAGAGTCATAAATATTATTTCAGATGCTAGGGGCCACACGATTAGAGAAGTCACATTCTTCTGCCAGGAACCTCTTAGTGATGGCTATTGCCTGTAGAAGGAAGTTTGCATCCTTTAGCGTGGCTTCAAGGAGCTCCATGAGCCCACTCTCACCTTTCTATCTTGGCCTCTGTCTTTCCTAGAAACTCATGAGTACCTCTCCTGCCAATATGACTGAGCTGATAGCATCTTAAGAGTTAACCCTTACCTTTGGTGGAAGATTTGTAGTCGATTCTAAGATGCACACTTTTTCTCATTTTAACGTCTTACTGATTTAACTTTGCTCTTACAATTGATGGCTTGTGATTATTTATTTGGCAGCACTTTTTCTTTAATAGTGGTTCGTAAAATAATGGTTTATCTTGCAATCAAAGGCACCTAAGGTTTGATGAAGTATGGTAAGTACTATTTTCCAGGTTTGAACTCCAGAAGCTCAGCCAGAGTCTAGGAACCTGTGTGCCCATTCTCTGAGTCTTTTTCTCCCAAACAGGCCTGTGTCCTGGTGAAATGGGGGCAATCTCTGGGGGTCTTTATAGCCCCTTAGTTATAATTGTGGCTGATACTTAAAATGTTTAATGACCAGATGAATTAGAACAGAAGACAGGTGAAAACAATTGTCATGTCTGTCCTGGAACTTACCTGATCCCCACGGAGACTTAAAAAATGAGCATGGCTGGCCTGAAGTAAACCACCTAAGGACAGGCAGAGGAATCCAAGAATCCTGCTACCCCCAGGACATGCCAGAAGAGGCAGTCAGGTGGGTGCAGAGTGCCATGCCCCAGGCATACCTTGGGTCTGCCTCTTACTAGCCTGGTACCTTGGGCAAGTTACTAACCATCCCTGGGCTGGAGTGACAGGACTATCAAGTGGAAAAACTGGGATGCTAATACAGGTCTCTTTGACTTCAAAGCCCTTGCCCTTTCACCTCCCCATTTGACATTTTAGAGGAAACACTGCCCAACTCAAGTCTTGAAGGATTGGTTTCCCTCATTGCGGTAAAACTACCTTGAGCGCAGGGAATGAGTGAGTCATTCTTTATTGACCCTGCCAGAGTCAGTGCGTGCTAGTCAAAGTTAACAACTGCCCCTGGGAGCCTGGAGGGGGAAGCTGTGATTTGTAGTGTTTTCCATGTACATACTCCCATCATGTCTGACTTCAAGCTCTCAATGTGGCATTGCCAAACAAGGAGTGGAAAAGAGATGTGCAGAAGTATGGTAAGTACCATAATATGATATATTTCTACCACACAGACACAATAGATGTGAATAACCTCAAGAATACAAATCATGGTAAAATGTAGTGAAATAATTGGGAAGTAAATGAGTTCGGATTATTTATTACCTTTGTTTTAAATCTATTTTATTCAATTTTAATTTTATGTAACTTAGTCTTTAATAATTATGGTGTTTAACAGCCGGCTTGCAAATTTCCTGAAAATTTAACAATTAAGTTCATGACTGGTTTGAGCTGGCTCCAGCACGCTGCTGCTAGAGTCTAGTCTGAGGCTTTGCTTTTAATAGGCACTGGAATGGTGGTGCATATGCTAATAAAAAGAATATGATTATTCACTAACGAACTTTGAATAGAGCTGGTAATCCAGATCCCATATTCTTTCTTGTGGCTGAGAATTTCTTGGTTCCATCGCTCATACTTTTAAGGCTAAACAAATAAATACTAGTTGAGGGTGGAAACCAAAGAACAGCCAAGGCTCCAACTAAGGGCTGTGAATGCAGGACTGCCTAGTGTCTGGGTGGGGCCCTGTGACTGCTTCCTGTTCCAAACGGTCCTGTGCAACTGGACTTGAGCAAGTCTCCGAGCTGTAACTGTCTTCTCTCCTTGCCCGCAGCAGAAGTACTGAAGAAAAAGTACCAGTTGTATTATTATTCTATTACATTCCAGAAAGGACAGCCTCCCAGGAAATGGGGAGCCGAGAAATAAGTAAAAATTGCAGTAAATTTCAAGTAAATTACAGCTTCCTAAAGACTCAAAGAAGTCCTGCACTTTGGCTATCTTAACCTTTTGTTATGGATGCAGTGCTGATGTCACTGGAAACTGGAGTAGGCAGGCACAGCTTGGGGAGGGAGAGGGACAGCTGGTGAATCAGCTGTGTTGCATTACACTCAGCACTCTCCCTGTCCTGGTTCAGGGATTGTACCATATATGGACTCAGGCTTGGGAAGGCGGTCCCGCTGATTTGCTACAGGGCTCCCTTAAAATTGCATTTTGGGATTAGGTCATTGTTACCAGCAAAAGGGAGACCCCAGAAAGGTTAGTCAGCATGAAGAAATCAGGGCCAATTGTGGTCTGGCAGGGAAAAGATGAAAAAGAGGGTGCAGCCCCTTTCTAGCCTAGCTGCCCTGGGAATGAAGGCCAGAGCCTGAGAAAGCTGTGGGAGTGACTCTTAGCAGTGGTTCCAAGCGGAGGGACTCGCCAGAGGACCAGCCCCCTTCTGCAGATGCCATTCTGCCTCTGGCTGGCCTGGGGCTGTAGGCCTTTTATCCTGAAGCTGATTCAGACAAGACCGGTAACTCCACATTTCAGATGAGAAAGGCATCTTCCCTGACTGTAAGTAAAGGTAGCTATGATGCTGCTGAAGCTACAGAAACCATACTGGCCAGATGAGGCACAGTCCAGGCTCTGAGTGATCCTGAGGTCAAGATGGGTTCACCCAGGTAGAACACAGCTAGTTAACCTCCAACCCCCCACCATCAGGCGGGACTGGGTCAGTCCAGTGTGACACAGCTGGGGCCGTGGGAATGCAGAGAAACAGAAAAGGAAAGGGGGTTGGGGAGTGATCTGGGAAAGCAGCTTTTAACAGATGGCCAATAAATTAGATTTAATTTGTAAAGATTAACCAACTTTTTTTGTTGTTTCAGCAATTTGGTTGCTTTAACTTTTTCTTTTTTAAGGACCAGCTTGAATGATTTCAGGATGCTTCTCGGTGGACCTCTTGATTTGGTTCAAAAGACCAGAACCATGGAATACTCTACCGCAGTGAGAATGAACTACTCTGTATGCAAAACCCAGACAAATCTCACAGACATAATGTGGAACAGAAGAAGGCAGACACAAAAGAGTATTGTGAAATCCCATTTATATCAAGCTCTAAAACAGACAAAATTGATCTGTAATATTAGAAGTCAGGATAGTGGTTCCTTTGTTGTCCCTAGTGACTGGGAGGGGCAGGAGGGCTTCAGGGGTGCAGGTCATGTACTAATTCTTTGTCTAGGTCCTGCTTACACAGATGTAGACACACTGAGCTGTCCACTTACGATCTGTGCACGTCTCTGTATATTATATTTTAATCAAATTTACCTTAAAAAAAGGAACCAGAATGGAATCTTGTGAAGTAAATCTCATGAAGAAAGAGTGAATGAATTCCTGTGTGTCATCCAAAAATAGCCTCTTCAGGTCAGTGAGGCAGGATGGCACTAGCACTGGGCTAGGTGTCAGAAAACCTGATATCCAACCCCACTTCTCTTATTCTTTGGCGCAAGGGTCTTGGGAACTTAGCTTCCCTGCTTCTCACTTCCTCTGCTGCAGAACAAAGGGTTTGGATTTGATTAAATGATCTTATAGAGAAGACTCCTTTCTCACCTGTTTCAGGGGAAATGGAATGGATTGAATGTTCATTTTGCCTCTCGTGATTTTCTTATAGAGGAAACAGTACCAGTTGTATTAGTATTCTGTTACATTCCAATTAGGCTTGATGAACTCACAGATCAGTTTTCACACTGTCAAAATACATACACGTGTGTACACTCACATACACACACACACACATATATGTACACCTAGGAGTATTTGGCCCTCCCAGCATTCTCTTATTACCTATCATCAGCCTTGAATTTCCCACTCATCTCCCTCTTCACCTTCATTTCTGCCTTCCTTGATCTTAGTGTGCACGTCCTAGAGCCACCATATAAAGTGCCACACACTGGATAGCTTAGAACAACTGGAATTTGGGGGTCTCCCATTTCTGGAGGCTGGAAGCCCAAGAGCAAGTGCTCCCTCTGAGGACTCTCGCGCTCTTTCCCAGCCCTCAGTCCTGGGTTCTAGTGGTCTCAGCTGTTCTATGGCTTGATTAACACGAGAAGTGCTTGCAACAGTGCCCAGCGCAGTTAGCATGTGATAAACATTAGCTACAGGGACAAAACATCAGATAGTGTCACCTGCATTTTACAGTTAAAGGAACTGAGACACACAGGGTAGCACAAGGCTAACTCGAGGCAGATCCAGAACTGAAACCCAGGTCTTCTGGGTTATGACACTGACTTGTTAGGTTATCTGGCATGATTTGCTGTCCAGTCTTCAGTAATAATAGTAAAGACGATAGCTACCTTTTACTGAGCATTCACTAAATGCCAGCTAATTACCTATTAGAGTGGTATTATCTTCCATTTTAGAGAAGTATAAGTTGAGGACTAGATATTCAAAAAACAAAGCTGCATCAGCCAGCTACTGATGGGGAGCAACCCCTGAGTTTTAACCACTTATGCTCCATAACCTCTGGAAAGTAAAAGACCACTGTAGCTGCTTGCTCTATAAATGACTAGGAGTTGCCAGGATGAATTGGGTAATATTTGTAAGTTCCCCAAGGATTAGGAAGAAAGCCATTTCTAACCATCCTTCATCCTTTACCCTGTGGCGTCAGGCACTGGACTCCCATAGGTGTCCCGTATGCTTCCATGGATGGATTTGCTGATCAATCCCCCAGAGCTTAAGAAGCCAGGCCCAGGAGTGGAGAGGCTAGAGGAGCCAGATGAGCATTTGATAGCCAAGGCCAAGGCTGGGTGCCAGTAGGATTGTCTGATGCTATCCAAAAGATAGAGGAGGATCCAGTGGCAGAAACCAGAGGGAGCCATGGTATCCCAGCATGAAGGCATTGTGACACCTATTACATTTGTGAAAAGAAGAGAGAAAAGAATGTTACTTCACACAGGGGTCACTAGTCCTAGAAAGGGGAATGTTGATTTTTGTAGGTGGTTTCAGATTGCTGCTTGGGAACACCTTCCTAGTTGAGATTTCAAGCAAAGGCCAAGTGTTAGCAGCCCTTTGGGGGTCTTCACCCAGGCTGGTGTGACATATATGCTGGTGCACACACATGGTGTGGCTGCCAGCTGGGACAGACAGGACTGTTTAGGCTTCTGTCATTTCTTTCTCATCCTCTGTGGACAGCTCCCCTGATTAGGGTCATCACCAATCACTGTGCCCTGCCTCTGCCTCCTGGGGCCCCATGGTGGACAAGCAAGGTTAAATCAATCAGTTGAGACAGAGAATAGAAGTAGGTATGGTGGCAGAGAAGGAGGAGTGAGATTATTGTCAATTTTTTTCCAACAGAATTTAAAGAGCTTTGTTGAACACGATTCTGTTTTCATGTCCCCACCTGGGTGAATAATTTACTATGGCTTAAGGGTCCACAAACACAACAGCCCTGACCCTAGAATGGACTTTGAGGTGGAGGCAAAATTAAGGGTTGCCCTCCTCCCTTTACTTCCATTTGGACTGCTCTGCAACTCTCAGGGCATTTAGAAGGTAATACATTAAGAGTTTTCCCAAAAGAATGAGGGCCGTGGCTTGACCAAAAGGTGTTTACTCCCATGGAGGTGGGATTTTTATTGCTGGTTTCAACATCAAGGAGGTGTGAACGTTATGTACAAATCCTGACAATCAATACCACCTGAGGAAGGCCAGGAAGGGGATCCAAAGGCCAGTACTTCTCACACTTCAGGTGCACAGTTTGGAAGCACCTGGGGTCTTGTGAAAATGCAGATTCTCAATCAGGGGTCCCATCTGTGTTTCCAACATGTCACTGCTCGTGATAAAATCACTCCGGACTAAGAAATACTCCTGTACTTTTCTTGACATTCTCCTAAACAAACACACCTCCTCCCGCCAAAGTCATAAAATAAAAACAGGGAAATTGCATTTCCTGAAAGTGTTTTACATAATCCCCCAAATTAGGAAGGAATTGTGATACTGTATTTGGAACTTTAATCTGCCCTCCTCTGCCACCAAGAACGGCCTCATACTTGATCAGGTCAGAGGGTAGGGCAAAGGATGAGGATTACATGGAGAATCTTGGGCAATCTTACAGAACAAACAGAAACGATAGTATTAAAACTACTTTTTTTTTTTTTGCTCTAAAATACATTGTTAAAGCTAGCTTTAACTGATATAGCTGCATAAAATTACTAGATGATTAAAGGCAAATTTTATTTGTTATTTATGTTTTTCTGTATTTCTCAAATTTTTTTTGCAGATGAACTTGTGTTGCTTTTATTTTTTAAAAGCTAAATTTAAAACATACTGTACTGTCAAAGTTCATAGGCCTTTCTCTGGTGCTAGAAACCAGAATGGATTCTTTAACATCTAAGGGCTGATACTGTATATATCGGTACACTCTGCAGATAACTGAACCCAGACAGTCTTCTGGGGTTAAGGGGACTGAGCCGCCGGAGCAGGTCAGCATTGCATCACTATTTGGCACTGAAGGGAGGAGAAAGAACGTTTATGGATGAGCACCCAGTCTCTGCCTCTTGACGTCATACTGACCGCTTGCTAGCCCAAACAAGGTCTGATTTATTTTAGTTTCTATGTCTGTGCAAGTCCCATTTGTATAAGTGACAGTCTGACATCTTGATACATGTTTACAAATCAATGAGCAGATGACCTAAATCAATGAATTGTGATCTTGTGCATTTTATAGATGTGAAAAAGCAAGTTGGGGAAGGGAGGCTGGAGAGGGCAGAAGTAATCATGGAAATGGAATTTTCATAAATCAACTTTCTGTCCCGTGGCATTTCCTTTAAATCAGAGCGACCCGATCCTAAGTGCTAGTGCAGCATAACTTTGAATAAACACAGTCCCCTCTTATCAGCACAATGCTTTGTATACAGTAGGTACTTATCTTTTTGAATACACTAATATTTCTTTCATAATAGTCTGAGCATAGAGCACAGAGAAATTTTAGGAAATTGCTATCTTTTCCCACCTTTGCAAAAATGTTTGCATCTGTGGTCACCCTATACCTGTATGTAAAATAGAATGAAAGAATATTGAAGCAACAAGATTTAGGAGGATAGAAACAACAAAACAGATGACTAAGAAACAGGAAAAGGGACAACTCTAAAGGTAGCAATTTTCTTTTATATGTAAAGATATAAGATGGCTTTACAGGTTTCAAACAAGGGATTCTAATGTTGGGGGCAATAAAATTACCAGAGGGCCCCTTCTTAGCTCACTGTTTGGGAATGAATTCTGTCTTCTTTTATTTTTGTGGCTGATCTCTCTACTGTTTTTTTGCCAATCCCACTTAGTTTTGAATAATCTTTATCTTTATGCTCTGGGCTGCAAAGGTAAATATAAACAACATTTGCATTTTTTTTTGTTTCTTTGTTCCTCTATGCCCTTTATTTCCTTGACCGTGACCATTCCCATCAGGTGTCTAGTATTTTAATGGCTTCCTCTATTAAAAGGGAAAAATTCCTTTATACAGAAGTACTAACATCTGATAACAGTTTAAAGGAGCACAGATAGCTTCCATTCCAGGCAAAATGATGAGCAGACAAAATTTGTCTTCTAAGGATCTCCTCAACTATTTTTGATCCTCTGTTTTCAGTTTCAAGATGCTCCTACTTCAAGAGCAACTTTTTAAGGCTCTCTATCGACTCAGGGAAGGCTTCCTGTCTACAACCTTGCTCTAACTCCCATACTTCCCCCTCTTACCATCCCATCAAAACTTACCCAACCTTGTCCCAGTCTTCAGCATCTTTATTATAAATTGACCAATTGTACCAACAGGTCCCCTTAATAGTGAGAATTAGGGACAAGTGCATTTTCAAGATGATAGACCTTCAAATCATCCATTATAAGTCACCCTGCCCTCTGGTCCAGGGCCCAATAAAGGACGATGACAGATGAGTTAAGCTGTGGCCTAAGTGGTCAATTCCAAAGCACCTTCTTCAGGCCCTGTGGACATCAGTGACTCGTCAGCAGTATTGGAGAAGCAAATTGCTCATTAAGTAAAGCAGGTAAGATGAAAACACAGGTAGAATTTGCTGGTGTGGATCACTGTGTTTGCATTGTCAACTTCTGATCCAAGGTCCCTGGCTGAGCAAATTGAGACTTGACCAGTTAAATTTCCCTGCAGTGGATTCAGCACATGCCTGAAGCCTCTGTTGTAATAAAGTGCACCCCCTGACCACCTCGCTAATGGTAAGTGGGATCTGCAGCGTGCACACCATGTCAGGAGAACCAGAAGACCAGATGTGGGCCTCAGCAAGAACCAGCCCTGAGTTCCCACGGTTTTGCCATGTCTTACCTCAGTCCTACACCGAACTCCATAATTGATTATGGAAAGCAGTCTGTCACAGAGAAAAGCAGCTGGGAAGACTCTTGTACATCCTGACTCCTGGGGTATGCTAGCCTTAGCATCCAATGAAAACAGTGCTTCACTCATTTGCTGTTGGAGGCAGCATCAGCTGGAGTTCTCAGACTCAGGGTGAGTGAATGCAGACTTGAGAAGGCAACTCTCTGCAAGAACGGGTAGTCTGCCATCTTTGTTATGCCAGGCTACAGTGGTATCTGGGTTGGAACTGCAAAACCCCCAGTTTAGAGTATAGGTTGGGGTCCTGGTCAGGAGTTTGAGATATAGTAGGTCACACAACCCCCCAAAATTTTCCAGGCGATCCTCCTAACCAATAGTCACCCAGATCTGACTTATTCTTGGCTCATGGAAGGCTACTAACACAAATGGATCTCTCCATCTGATTGAGGATGTTGGATTTAGGGCAATTGGAAAAATATGGGATGTGGGAAATGGGGGGAGGGTGTACCACTTACTTTCTGATCTGAAGGTAAAGGTGACTGAATCAAAAAAGACTCTAAGAAGGTTAAGATACAAGCAAATATAAATGTTACCAGTTTACGCCTTGAATATTTATTTATCAGTCTAAACTTACTTATCTCGAGAGGCCATATATGACGTAGAGACATTAACACAGTTGTAAAACTCACAGACTTTAGCATTAGACAAATCTGCGTTTGAAATCCAGCTGTACTCATTGTGTGGTCTTGGGCAAGTTATTTAACTTTTCTAGGTCTCAGTTCCCTTATCAATAAGAGGAACAGTTCTCACACTCCCCAAATGTTCCTCATGCCTTTTTGTCTTCAACTCCCTCTCTCTACCCTTTGCCCCGGGCAACTGCCAGTCTATTTTCTGGCTGTATAGTTTTGCCTTTTCCTGAATGTCTTATAAATGGAACCATCCAGTATGTAGCAGAAAGCTCATCACTTTCAAAGGCTGATGTATATTTGGCATCCAATAAATTTCTAAGTGTATTTAAGGAATCAAGTTACAATTTTTGTTCCAAATCAGATGATGTATTTCCTGTTGACTTATAGAAGAGGTATTATATTTTGGAAATGCCCCCTGACTTAGTTCCTTTGTAGGTAAGTAGCTCTTTCTCATATACTATCTATGTGTCATAAAGTCTCAACCTTGAGGCTAGAGTTGGCAAGGAAGAGGATATGACGTAGAGGAAATCTTGGGTATTCAGAAAGGGGAAAAAAAAGGAAGTTTCCTTTTTTACCTGAAAGTATGGTGGGAAAAGGAGATAGAGACACGCGAGGCAAGAAGTGAATGATATGGTTCTCCATCTCTCCATTTTAGAGAAGTCAGGGGAATTGTGGAGACAAATGCCAAGGGTGGGACATTTTTTTTTCAATTCATGGCTTGGACTATGGGATCAAATTTCCTTGCAGCCCACCCTGCACCAAACCTGGGACATGGCCACTTGTAAGAAAACTTGGCGGCATGGTGACTGTCTCATTTCCCATGTTGTATGGAGGGGACCCTGACTGTCCCTCATGGAGAGGAGAGAAATCAGCTACGTTGAAAGTGGCCTACTGTGACAAGGGGAGATGACTTTATATAAGAAAGCATGAGTTACTCATCTATACCAGGGGCGAGAAAGAGGACATGGCCTAAAGGGGTCTAACATGAGCAAGAAGCTGGGGGGACTCAGGTAGACAGGAATCTCCCCAAACCTGAGCAAGAAGCCAGATGTTGAAGCACACCTACAGTCAACTTTGCTGGGTCCAAAGGTCGGCAGGGAGGGCAGTGGACAATGGTAGGGATTGGAGCATCCAGAGATACTTGTTGGATTCTAAAACCCCTCTAGTCCTATGATAACTCAGTGACACATCCCTTCCCCCAGCCCCACCTTGTGGAAGCAGAGGGGGTAATGAAATTGGAAAGACTAAGCATTTTTCCTCAAGTATTATTTGAATAATTGCAGCAGACTAATATGACTCAGTGGGTGAGGGCTCGTGAGAGTCAAAATCTGTTTTCTCAGCTCACCTGAGCACAACGCATGTAAGTCTCCAGCCCCATTAACCCCCATTACAACTTTACGGCTACTTTTTCTTCACTTCTGATTAATAACTTATTACCTCTTGACCGTGGTCGCTAATGCTGCAGCTTTAAGAATCTTGGTCTTGCAGCTTCTACAGAAGCTGGACAATTTAAGGAATAGTACATTCATCCCTCTGTAAATAATGATTTAAAAAATCATTTTTTTACCTCATCACGGGAATATAAAGTACAGTATAGGAATATAGTCAATAATATTGTAAAAACTATATATGGCATCAGATGGGTATTAGACTTATTGGGCTGATCACTTTGTAAGTTATATAAATGTCTAATCCCTTTTAAAAAATTGTAACTCAAATAGGTACTCCATAACTCACCTTCAAGTTCAGGATTCCACCATTCAGATTTATTCAAATGGGCTCTCTCCTTTTCCTTTTGGATATACACAAAGGTATGCCATGCCATTAAATGCATTTCCACAGAGCAAACATGAGGTTGTATAATGAGCAATTGGAATGGGATTTGGCTGCTAGGAGAAGATTAAGAAAATGATTATAAATAACAGGAAGAACAAATGCCTTTTATTTGAGAGCAAATAAACTTTAAATGTTAGAGCAGGTTACAATGCCATGGTACTACTTAGAAGTTCCTACTGAAACAAGCTTAACCCAGGAGAAACTCCAACACCAATTATATTTCCCATGTGTAACTGTGCAGGAAAAATATGAGATTTAAGAAGGTAGGAAAGAGACTTCTTTGCAGACCTCTGTTAAAACTGGATGTTGGAACACAAATGCTCTCTGAAGTATGTATTAGTTGTACCCTTTCATCACTCTGAAGCAAGGAAATCAATCTAGGGAAAAGGTGGGAGTTGGCATTTGGAAATACATTGAGAAATTATAAATAATGAGAGCTATTGATAAAGCTGATATTTATAGCTCTATCAAGATTTTATGTTATTTACATCTGTATTACAGACATAATCAAATCCCACTAACTCATTCCAATTTATTAATGCTTGTTTCCATTTTCAAAGTCACATGAGACTCTTGTTGTAGTCAAATAGACATGAGACAGAGATGCTCGAGAGGGTCACTTGGATCAAGATTTAAAATATAGCCATTTAAAATAAAGGCCTCCCAAGCCAGACTGTACATTTTGACACAAATTGGATCCAAATCAGCATCATTGAGGATGTATTTTTGTTATTTATCTACAAACACAAATTCTTATGCATGATGTCACTAATTTGGGGAATTTCTGATTCTGAAACTCTGAAAGAATTTCCCCCAAATTTCCACCTTCAGATTCTGTACCTGGGAGAAACATAATCAAACAATTGCCTTTGTCTTAGCCCTTCAGTTCACTTCCCCTAAGTCTTAAATTCCCCTTCTTTGGGTGAGCCCTTTAGTTTCATTCATTCATTCATTCATTCATGCCCCCATCTTACTAGTTATCTACTACTGTGTAACAAATTACACCCAAGACTTGGTGACTTAAAGATACACATATTTGTTATCTCTTAGTTTCTAAGAGTCAAGAGTCTGGATTTAGCTGTGTCATTTGCCTCAGGGGTTCTAACAAGGCTATAATCAAAGTGTTGGCCATGGCTGGTATCTCAACTCAAGGCTCACTGGGGAAGCATTCACTCCCAAGCTCATTTGGCTGTTGGTAGAATTCAATTCCTTGCAGGTCGTTGAACTGAGGGCCTCAGCCATTCCTGAGGCCACCATCCTTGCCACATGAGCTTTTCCGACATGGCAGCTTGCTTCATCAAAGTATATAACCTGAGAAGGAAACTGGCAAGATGAAAGTCACAATCTTTTTAAATCTAATAATGGAAGCGACATACCCTCAACATTGCCACATTAAGAAGCAAGTTACTCAAGGTAAAAAGATTATACAAAGGCTATGAATACTAGCAGGTAGGGATAACTGGGGCCACATTAGGGGCTGCTAATCACATTTGTCAATAATTTATTGAGCACCTTCTAGCTTCTTGACATTATACTAGATGCTGGGAATGTAGAGATGAACATCCTGCTCTCACTAAAACTCACAGCATATGTGGGGGAAAGGAGCAGACATTAAATAGACTATTGCAATTGTGATAAGCACACTAAATTAGAAATACAGGTAATAAAGGGGCCATCCTTGTCTAGGTTGAGGAAGGTAGGATGTCAGGCAGGGACATTTCAATGGAGACTTGAAGAAGGAATGGCCCAGAAAAAGAGGAGGAAGGAAGTTTTCCAGGCAGAGGAAATGGCCTGTGCAAAGATCCTGAGGCAAGAGAAATCATATTGCATTTGAGGGAAGAGTAGCTAGAATATAAAGTGAGACAGTGGGAAAAGCAAGAGAAAGAAGTGGGTCCTTGTCTGCTATATTAAAGAGTTTAATCCAGAGCCAAAGATCAAAGGGAAACACTTGAGAAGTGACTTGGAAGATCACTTTGGCCACTTTTTCCTTCTCCTGCAAGTCTTCTCTCTACAAGCTTGCAATCAGTCTTGAGGCTGTGACCATGCTTGGATACTCCTGAGTGGCCTGACACCTCTTCATCCTGCAGCAATATCCTGCTGATAGTGTATCATATAGTCCCAAAAGCTCTTCCTCCTTCCACCTACAGGATTTTTCTAGCAGTTTTCAAATGGAACCAGATGTAGACCCCTAACATATAAAATAATCAAAAAAAAAAAAAAAAAAAAAAAAGAACCACGTAGATTAAAGAGAGTTACAGGAGAAGAAGGGACAATTAGGCGCATCCTCCCCCACATTCCCAAGGGCTTCCCTGAGAAACCTCTCTGGAGCTCTAGGACTCTGAAAATCCCAGTTTGAGGAACATGTCCCCAGGCCACAACTTGACCAACCGTTATCCCCAAGGACTCATTCTTTCAATAAATTTTTGTTGAATCCTTATGACCAATCAGGCATGAAGTAGCCACTGAGAATACAAAAGTCACTACAAGGTAAACTCCCTGTCTAAAGAGGGTGCTCATGTATGTGGGTGAATGACTCACTGCATTACCATGTGATGTGCAATTACAGAGGACTGGGCAAGGAACTGTGGTGGCTCAAAGGGGACACAGGTAGGGAAAACTTCAAGAGTAGCTGAAGCTTGAGTGAAAAGAAGTTTGCAGGTCAACAAGAGACCTAGTGGTACCTATCTCTGAGGATTTGCCCTCACATCTGCAATCACTCCCTTCACTCTGCCCATCTCATACCACACTGTCTAGATGGGATGCCCTTCCTCATTATGCTAAAACAACTGCCCTAGGCATTAAATAGCAAGGCCTTGATTGATTCCCCAGGTTCTCTAACAACCATAGTGTTAAAAGCTTGAATTGGATTTTTAATTTCTTGAGGTTTCTGGATTGAAATAGAAGATGAGCAACTTTACACAATTCTATACCCCAAATTGTCTTTCCCTGCTTAGAGGAGGGACTGAGCAGAGAACGCTCTTTGTATCCCACCTCAGAGCATTTTCTCCCTATCAATGCTACAGCCTTTGACCTGACTGCTTTCAGAGTCCTAGACTGGGTTCACCCATCAGGTCAGGCATGCTCTGTTGGTCTCTAGGATCTTCCCTGCTGTGCCTTGACAATCCAGAATTCTAGGGTGAGATGGCTTCCATCTTCTGGCTAATTATCCAGGGATTTGACTGACCATTCATAATGACAACTAAAAGCTCATACCAATCCTAAAACAGTAAATTCAGTGAATTTAAAGTCTTGAAACGGTAACGGGTGCAACAGTAGGCCAAGGCTATGCAATATCAGAACAAACTGGCCATTGAGAGGAAAAGGCTTCAAGACCGGATGTTGGGTTGTGAAAGCCCAGCGGTCTGTTGTTTAATTGTTTTATCTCTCAGTGACTCATTCAACATCTTTTAGCTCAGCCTCAGGCCAGGTTTGGATAATAACAGCAGTGAGTCCAGCTCAACTTTTTTTTCCTCCTCCATAAGGTCTTCCCTCCAACAAAAAGTGACCTCTGTCTTTGTTCTACAAACTCAGATCACCTCTTGATTTTTCCACATGTTATAAAGTACTAGCATAGTATCTCAGGACAACTACACTACTTATGTTTTATTAGAATTTTATATTATGTTTCTTCTCAGGTGTTGCACTTTGTCTGCCAGAGTAGAATATAAGTTCCTTTCAGGCTCAGGGAATGCTTTACCCATGTTGGTATTTATGGTCCTCTCCCACCTCCAGTAAACTTAGCACAGTGTCATACAAGAAGGTACTCTAGAAATATTTGTGTGAATGAATAACCAAAACCCTCCCAAGGTATACACAGCCAGTCTCATTGTCATGAGGGTAACCTAGCCAGGGCATATGTGGGGGAAAGAAGTTCCTGAGGCAGTCTGGGTGGGCCACATCTGGTTCATACCTAGTGGGCAATGTCCACAGACCGCCAGACCAGGTATATGTGAAAGTAAACATCTTTATGTTTGAAAAAAAAAAAGTCCCTGATTAAACCTGCATGGAGGGTGATTACCATTTACTTAACCCCAATTTGGACTATATATCACCAGTCTTCACTTGCACTGTTTCTTTTTGTCATAAGTTAACCATTTTTACCACATTTTGCTTATTTACCCAAGAGAGCATTCCTAGAAAAAAACACAACCTGAAGATTCTACTAAGAGCAGCATGGTTTTTATTTCCTTTCAACTGTTGCCATTTGCCCAGACTATAGGCAATTAGAGTTTCATCTTCTTCCACCTAGATGAAAAGGTAAAGAGTGGAATATACAACCAGAGTGCCATGATGCTCTTACTCAAAGACAGGACTTGCTATTTAGTGCAAGTAGGAAGTATGTACTTTCAGCTCTGGATAACCATATCAGGAGGGGGTTAGGCTTCTGTTCTTAGGACAGTCCCTCATGGCTTTATGACTGTTGGTGACTCATTCAACCATCTGGTAACTTTCTTCCTGCCTTTAAAGGTGAGGAGAGTGGGGATATTATGAATTGTTTCTCAAGCTTAAGAATATTATGATAATAAATTACATTTTGTCCATACCTTTCAGGAAAAATTTACACAAAAAGTGCAGATTCCTGGACTTACCTTTTCCATAAGCTGGATCCTCTTCCTGACTCTCCTATTTCTGGCAACAGGAACATTCTCTACCTGACACCTTTCCAGAGGTGACTAGTCAAGTCTTATCAGTTTTCCTTTCCAAAGCTTGTGCATCTGTCACTTTTTACATACCTCATTCACTTACTTAGTGACTATTACCAAGCATCAGTGAAACACGAGCTATTGTATTGGTTGCAGTGGATAGAAATAAGAATAAGACTAAGAAATATATAGAAGTAAGATGGTTCTCATCATTAAGAAACTTATAAAATTTCCTAAGGGTCACAGTTATCAACTATTTCTTCGTTTTTTCCCCTCACACACGAGAAATTAAAGTTCCAAGTCTATTCTTCCATCTGTAATATCTTATTCATTTTCTCTATCAAGCACTCCAATGCCAAATTAATATTTCTAAATAAACAATTTAATTACGTCTTTTTATGAAGTTAAAACTTTCAATAGCTCTTCACTGCTCACAGGGTAGAGATCAAACTCTTAATTTAACTCTTAAGTTCAAGAGCTTCTAAAATCTGAAATAGACTTATTTCCTGATCTTACTTCCCACAACTCTCCAGCATAAATTTTCTGCTTGGACAAATTAGTCAATTTACTATACTAAATGTATACATCCTTTTCCCATTCAATTTAGTTATTCGTGTATTCAAGAATAGATTGGATATCTTCTGTGTGGCAGTGCTATGATAAGAGATGGTGCATGGTTTCTGTACTCAAAGAGTTTTTTTGTTTAATCAAGGCTACAGACAAATGAAATGACCATGGCAATGACAGAAGAAGAACTGGATATAAAGAAACATTGAATATGATGGGAACACACAAAACCACACCTAATCACCACAAAGAATGTTAGAGAAAAAGACATCTAAAATGAGTAGAAGTTAGGCAATAAGTTGAGGAAAATGTATACTAGACAGAAAAAGCAGTGTCTTCAATGTCCTAGTGGTGAGACTGTGTTGGGTTTAAGAAACACAGAATTTGAATCAGAACGGAATGTAAAATACAAATGTGTGTGTGTGTGTGTGTGTGTGTGTGTGTGTGTGTGTGTATAACAACCCCAAATCTTTTGAGAACTCATAAACCAGGCTAGCAGTTTTAGGCTAGACATGTTTGAAGCAGCAGTGTCATGACTAGACTTGGTTGTCATCTCGAGAATGCCATACCCCAGCCCAAAAATGAGAAATAGAGTGTTTGGCAGCATTAAGTAAGGCCTTTCCAGGATTATTGTTAATGATATTGTTAAATGTTTGATCAATTTCCCTGCATTAGTCCTGGAAGTATGAGAAACCCAACTGAATCATTCTTTGAGAATTCAGGCTCTTGCAAGGCCTTAGAAGAACAATATGTAAGATTTGCCTAAATCAATACAGAGAAAAGTATAACACCTGATTGTTATTTCATATCAAATTCTTGCCATAAAGACAATAGCCACTACTTGTTGAGTGCTGAGTACATGCTCATATACTCATGACTTAGTGTGAGACACTTATTATTACATCCATTGGCAATGAGAAAACCAAGACTAACAGTTTAAGTAACTGGCTCGAGGTCTCAGGATTGTTTGTAAATATTTGCTTATACTAACACATAAAACTGGAATTTGAACCCAGTACTATCTGACCCTAAAGCACAGGGAATTTTAAAGTTTTGTTTAATTGAAATTTACTCTATATTAATCAAAGATATTTTAGAATATTGCCCTTCCATCATCCAGAATTCTGATAAATTCAGGTGTATAGGCTACTTCACGTTTTGCCTAGAGTGGTAGGTACATAACAAATACACAAAGTATTGGATAAAGAAGTGAAGAGTAAAGGAGGACTACCGCAGGGCAGAAGGTGGGGGTGTTTTAGGGTGATTCGTACTGATGAGACAGGGATGGCAGAATTTAAACCACACAAAATGAGTAGAACTAATGTTTCTCTCACTGACTTTAACTCAGGCTCACGCCTGATAGTAATAACTAGTGGGTTGGAGTGAAATTGCTTCTCTCCTAAGGCCCATTTGAGAGGTGTAATGATTGGTTCCTTACACAAGTCTCCCTTGTACAGAGAAACACAAGGACACAGAAGTGAGTCCTCCAAAAACAGGCCCATGTCCAGGATTTAAAAACCACCAACCAACCTGTACCCAGAAACAGTCATTCATTTAGACATGCAAGAACTGAACGAAACGTTCCAAACCAAACGGCACAGGGTAACAAACAAACAGCAGCAGCTCGCTCGCATGAGGTTTCCAGGAATTACCCTGCCCAATAAAGAAAACAATGACCCAAGTTTGCTTGTTAACCAGTTCAAGTCTGAGAGGATAACGTTGAGCTTTAAGATTGTTTTACTATTTAATAATGGAAAAAATAACAGAAATGATCCAAGACCTTGAAAATAGGTTAGAAACTCAAAGAGGAACCAAGATATTTCGGCTGATATTCTACCACCTACTATCGATCCAAGGAAGTAAACAACAGATGCTTATCGCAACATTGCTTGCGATTGCAAAAACCCAGAAAACAACCTACATATCCATTAATGGAAATAACTAATATACTAGTGCGGTCCTATTGTGCAACAATACCATACAGCAAGAAAGAGGGAAGTACTAACAGGTACTAATAAGTACTCAGATGGCTAGCTCTCCTTGTCATCCAGTTGAGTGAAAAAAATGTAAATTGCAGAATACTGTGTGCAGCTTAATAATACTTAAGTATTAAAAATCGTATTAAGTATTAAAAAATAGAAAATTTGAGCAACTTTATATATTTTCTGAGAGTAAAAGTGTTGAAAAATGTTCTAGAAAGACACATAGCAAATTGATTAGGATGATCTGGAGAAGACATAATAGGAGATGTGGGCAAAGTGAGGACGTCTATTTTATTTATAATATTTAATTGTTTATAAGGAGATATATTCATGTATCAGTTGTTCAAATAAACCTGAAAACCCTGAAAAAGAATAGGCCTTAAGTTTTCTAATATAAGGATCTCACACAAATGTCTGCCAAATTCTTGTAAAAAAAAATTCCTAAAGAAATTTAGACTCCTTAAGAAAGAACTTCCATTAGTGGTATTGAGACTATGAAATCATGTTTTCCATTTGTTGTTGTTTTAAGGCTACAAAACAGATAACCAAATAAAACTGTGAAGACTCTCTTACTAAAAAACTTCATTACTAAGAAATATTTAATAAGTAAACTTAGGAGTAAATAAGAACACCCCCGCCCCAAAATAAAGTAAAATTGAGTAAAAATATCCAGGGTTATGCTTAGTCTTCAAATACGTGAGCAATCATTGATTGGAAGACACTAATGGGAAAAAAATTATGTTCATAATAGCAGCAAAAAAAGCATAAAACACTCCAGAATACAGAGGCACTGTATTACCAAAACTTTATTAAGAAATATACAAGTAATTTGGAATGAATGGAAAGGTAGATTACGTTCCTGGCTCAAAAAACTGTTGTAAAGAATGAACAAATTCTTCTCAAATTAATTACAAGATTAAGGTAATCCAACTGAAAAATCTCAATGGAATTTTGTTTTGTTGTTAGAATTTGAGGACATGATTCTAAAATTCACTTGGAAAAACAGATTGATGAGAAAAATCAAGGTTTTTCTTTTTCTACTATATATTAAAATATAGCACAAAACATCAATTTTTAAAATATTGTGCTAAATTGTTGTAAAGATCAAAAGAAGAGTTAATGAAACAGAATAGAATATTTGTCCTGAAACAGATCTGTCTATCGATATTTGTATTTGAGATAAATATCATAATCCAATGATGAAAAAAAGGATTATTCAACAGATGATTCTTTAAAATTGACTACATGAAATGAACAACTAAATTAAGCTTAATTCCAGTGTTTTTGCTTAAAAATTTCCATATAACCAGAAGATATATAATTTTAATTGAAAATATAGATTAAGATGTAGTTAATATTTATAGAGAAGGACATTCTAAACAAAAAAGAGATCATAAAAGGAAAGATTGTTTTGAGCATATAAAACAGTAAAACTTTATAGGTCTTCTGAGTTACACAATTATAGAGAAATAATGGTAACTCCTGGAGCCTGCACAGCCCCACATAGTCATTCTTCTGTATATCAAAACACAACATCATCCAAATTAAATACAGGCAGAACCGAAAAGCACTTCCTCAACATATGTGACAAAGAGGTTCAGAGTGGTCCTTTTACAATACAGGAGGTCACTTTCCTCTTCTTTTCAATCCTTCCAATAACTTCCATCTAACTCTAAGTAGAGACCAAAGTCTTTTTAGTAGCTTCAAAGTACTCCATTCCACTCCAGCCACACTGGCTGCCTTGTACCTTGAACCAATCAGGCACACGCCCATTCCCTGGCCTTTGCCCTTGCTCTTTCCTCTGCTTAAGGCTCTCACCCCTTTATTTTCTTCAGACCTCTATGTCGCTTTTCCCATAAGGTTACATTCTCCTCAGGGGCTTCCTTTATTTCCCTCTGTGGTACCAAACCCCACTGACATTCTATGTATTTACTTGTTTCTCTGGTTTTTGTCTCCTTGCCTCTTGTATGTAAGCTCCATGAGGGCAGGGGTTTTATTTCCTTTGATCACTCCTGTATTTCCAGCATCTAGAACAGTGCCTGCATTTAGAACTCAGCATTTACTTGTTAAATGACTAAATAAATAAACTTATTAATTAGTACTTTTATTTATTTATTTTCTTCGGGAAGCTTTTTTTTTTTTAAATTAAGTTTATTGAGGTAACATTGGTTAGTACAATTATATAATTTTCAATGTTAATTGGTACTTTATTACAATTAAAAGAGAACCATTTGAGCTAATTTAAGATTGACTAAGGACATGAAGTCAGCAGGACCTGTTACTAAAACCAGCAAAAGAACATTATCAGAATCTGAGATCGTTCTCTCTCTCTCTCTTCTCCACTTCATACTTATCTTTCCTCCCAGAGGCTCATTTCTGTTTCTGAGAGCACATGGGTCCCAGAAGCACCCAAATTTTACTGTAACTTGTCCAGCTACTTGGAGAGAGGATGGCTTGACTCTGTTGTTCTATTCTAAATCCCTAGGGAAGGCTGTGTACACTGACATCTATCCCAGGACCAATTGACCATGATTAGGGTGGAGGCTGGGGTCAGAAATTCACTATAAAACCATGGCTGCCTTCTAGAACCATATAGATAGAGGAAAGGAAAATTACTAATAAGGGGTGTTAAGTGGATAAGCCAATAGCCATCTACTACAACATACGATTAATCCTTTTGGATGAATTATAAAAAAATTCCAATCTCTTTTGTGAAAAAGAAATACAATTGTCTAATATATTTTAAAAAGCATTGGACTTCATTTATAGCCCAAAAATAATCTATAAAATGATGGTATGTTGCTGGGGAAATATTTGCCACAATCTAACAAAAGCTTAATATCTTTAAGAGTTCATAAACATTGAAAATGAAAGATATTAACACTGCCTAGAAAAGGCAAAGAATATAAAAAAAGCTGTTCAAAAAGAGAGAAAGCTTAGAAAGACATCCATATTTATGGATTGGAAGATATAGTATTTTTAATATGTCTGGACCATCCAAAAACAATATACAGATTTAATGCAATTCCTATTAAAACCTCAATGGTGTATTTTCCAGAAACTGAATAATTCATCCTAGAATTCATATGATATCTCAAGGAACACTGTGTAGCCAAAACAATCTTGAAAAAAAAATAACAGCATTGCTGGTCTCATATTTCATGATTTTAAAAACTATTACAAAGCTACAGTAATCAAAACAATGTGTAACTGGCATAAAGATAGACATGTAGACCAGAAGAATAAAAGCCTGGAAATAAACCCTCACATGTATAGTCAAAGATTTTTCAACAAGGATGCCAATATCATTCAATGAGGAAAAGTCTATCCTTTCAGTAAATGGTGTTGGGAAAACTGGATATCACTGCAAAATAATGAAGTTGGACTCTTACTTTTTACTATGTACAAAACTCAACAAAAAATGGATTAAAGACCTAAACGTAAGACCTAAAACTAAAAAATCCTAGAAGAAAACAGGGGAAAACATTCATGACAGTGAATTTGGCAAAGATTTTTTGAATATGACACCAAAAACACAGGCAAAAAATGCAAAAATAGACAAATGAGACTACATCAAACTTTAAAACTTCTATACATCAAAGGAAGCAATTTACATAATGAAAAACAATATACAAAATGGGAGAAAGTATATGCAAATCATATATCTGATAAAGAGTTGATATCCAGCATATACGAAAAACTTCTACAACTCAACAAAAACAAAAAACAACACAATTAAAAATAGACAAACGACTTGAATAGACATTTATTCAAAGAAGATATACAAATGGACAACAAGTATATGAAAAGATGTTCAGCATTACTAATCATTAGAGAAACGCAAATCAAAACCACACCTCATACTCATCAGAATGGCCACTATGAAAACAAAACAACAAAAACAAATCCCAGAAAATAACAAGTGTTAGTGAGGCTGTGGAGAAATTGAAACCTTTGTGCACTGTCAGTGGAAATGGAAATGGTGCAGCTGTTATGGAACATTATATAAAGGTTTCTTGAAAAATTAAAAATAGAATTACATATGATCTAGCATTCCCATTTTCAAGTATATATTCAAAAGAATTAAAAACAGGAAATAATCCAGTCACAAAAGGCCAAATTCTGTACTATTCCACTTATATGAGGTATCTAAAATAGTCAATCAGAACCAGAAAGTAAAATAGTGATTGTCAGGAGCTCGGAGGAGGGGGAAATGAGGAGTTGCTGTTCAGTGGGTATAGTTTCAGTTTTGTGAGATTAAAAAGTTCTAGAGATCTGCTGTACAGCAATGTGAACACACTTAACACTACTGAACTGTACACTTAAAAATAGTTAAGATAGTAAATTTTATGTTACGTGCCTCTTATGAAAAGAAAAAATCCAGGTGGATTTGTATATGCATTCAATTTTGAGATGCACTGTTCTACATACTAAAAACCCTGACATTGCACCAAGAGTTTCAAAACTTTGATACCCTTAAAAATTATTTTATTGATGTTGTCTGGAGAGTAAAACAAAATAATTAACCAAAGCAAGTAATGAGATGAAAAGAGATAATGAATTACAACTTTCAAAAGTAGCATCCCTCAAGGAAATTTAATGTTGATTTACAGATACAAGGCAAATAAGACTTTTACTAATTAACCAGAGTGGAAAATTCCAATTGTTAAAAAAAATGTGTTAATAGTCAAAGAAATTTGGTGATCCCTCTTTTAGGCATAATAACCTATCTGGGAAGATGAGAAGAAAAATATACAATATTCTCATCTATCAAGTTGTCAAATTATAAAACAAATACAATGTTAAGAAACATATTAAGAGAGATCAGAAAGGAGACATGGTAGAGTGAGTGATGTCCCTGGATCTCTCCCTTTGAAACAATAATAAGCTGAATATTTAAACCTCAACAAAAAACACCCAAACTGCACACCAGCACATCTGAGTGTGGGATCTGTACATAAGAGCTACCACGGGTTGAAACTCCGAGTGTTAGGTGGTGGACTGGGAGAAATAAAGAAGCTGCCTCTCACAGCTGGAGCTTCCTGTAGGAAGAGCGGGAGGGGAGAAGGTGAGGCGACTTCCCTGAAAAACCTTGCCCAGGAGAATTTGTGAGTTCCATGTAGCCAGCGGCAGGGTCCAGTCATCAGGGCAGAAAGCAGAGAAGCGGATGGTAGAGAAACAACAGTTGATTTTTACCGGCCATGGCTGCAAAACCGAAGCTGAGCCTCAGCCCCAACCCCTAATCCAGAGGGCTCTTACTCCCATATCCTCTGAGACCAATCACCACGCAGCCCCAGGGGAATCTGAGCAAACACTACCGAAATGGTTGCTAACAATGACAAGAACTGAAACTGAGTGTAGCAAACATGGTTAAATATCTAGAAAATAAAGGCATTAAATAAAGGCATTATTAAGGCTTTATATAAAGCAGGGATCCAAGAGGCTTAGACGCCACCTACTGGAAATCAAAAGAAAAGCGCATTTTTGTTTGTTTTTGCAGCAGGCTAAAGAGAGACCTTTATATATAATAAATTTTCTTTCTAGAAAAACAGCAGAATACATTTCCATTATTGTTCAGGTGGAGAAATAGTCCATGAACAACCAAGGTGACAAGGCATCGCAGAAAGAAAGAGAAAAATCTCCAGAAAATAAGCTTACAGACATAGAAATATGCAACTTAAATGACAGAGAATTTAGGATAGTACTTCTGAAAAAAAACTCAATGAGTTCCAAAATGAGTCATATCAACAATTTCAGGAATTGAAAAAACTAGATGAAAAGAGCAAGGAGATTGAAACCCTCAAAAAGAACCAAATAGAACTTCTGGAGATAAAACAAACAAACAAACAAACAAAACACATATACATACATTGCAAGAGTTGAAAAATTAAATAGCAAGCTTGGGAAATAGAGTCAATCAAATGGAGGAAAAGATCAGTGATATTGAAGACAAAAATCTAGGAATAAATCAGAAGGAAGAAGAGAGAAAATGAAGAATGACAAATAATGAAAGAGAAATACAAGAACTAGCTGATACCATCAGGAGAGGAAAATAATGGGCATTACCAAAGGCGAGGAAAAGAAGCAGGGACTAGAAAGCATTTTCAGACAAAGAGTTGTCTGAACTCTAAGGAATGAGCTGGAGCTTGGCATTCAAGAAGTTAACAGAACACCCAATTACCTAAACCCAAAAAGGCCTTCACCAAGACACATTGTATTAAAATTATCAAAAATCAATGACAAAAAATTCTCAGGGCAGCCAGGAAGAAGAAAACAGTAACTTATAAAGGAAAAACCATTAGATTATCACCAGGCTTCTCAGTGCAGACCTTAAAAACCAGAAAGGAATGGAATCAAATATTTAAAATATTAAATGAAAGAAACTACCAGCCTAGAACAATGTATCCAGCTAAGCTCTCCTTTAGATATGAAGGAGAAATCAAGACCTTTCCAGACATAAAAAAATTGAAGGAATTCATTACGAGGTCTGTACTACAGGAAATATTGAAAGGGGTCAGCTTACCTAAAACAAAATGACCAAGGAAAACAAAACAAAACCATAATTAGAAATAAAGTGATCATCAGGCAAATAGAAGCAGAGGAGTGCAATCCTTACTAAGAACAGGGAGTTATAAACTTAAATAATAAGAAGTGAATTGTTGTAACAAGATAGTAATGAACATTCAGCATACATAGGGACAACTTGAGACAACAATAACTGAAAAGGGGAAGATTCAAAGATCTGGATTTACAAAGGTGAGTGGATATAAGGCACGTGCAGAAGAAAATGGACGACTGTATATATATATAACTATCCTTTACATATTAGTAATGGTAATCACACACTAAAGATTCTGAACAAGAAGAACCAGAGGCAAAACCCACAAAAGCCAACAAAAATAAAGAAAATAGAAACACAAAGACAAGGAAGGAATGAAAACACCAAGCTACCAGAAAGTAAAAGGTAAAATGGCTATAAGAAGACTTCATTTTTCAATAATCACCCTAAATGTAAATGGGCTAAACTCACCAATAAAAAGGCACAGAGTTGCAGAATGGATCAAGAAACAAAACTCAACCATATGCTGCCTCCAGGAGACACATCTCAGCTCCAAAGACAAATATAGACTCAAAGCAAAAGGGTGGAAAATGATATTTCAAGAAAATGGAATTCAGAGAAAAGTGGGAGTAGCGGTACTAATATCAGATGAAATACACTTCAAAATAAAAAAGATAAAGAAAGATACTGAGGGACACTTCATAATGATAAAAGGAATCATGCACCAAGAAGAAATAACACTTATTAATATCTATGTTCCCAATCAGGAAGTCCCGAAATATATAAAGCAATTACTAACAGAACTAAAGGGAGAAACAGACCAAAACATTATCATAGTAGGGGACCTAATTATCCCACTGTCAGATATGGACAGATCATTCAAACAGAAAATCAATAAGGAAATCACATCCTTAAATGACACATTAGACCAACTGGACATAATTGTCATTTACAGAGCCTTCCATCCCAAAATAGCTGCTTATACATCCTTCTTAGTGCACATGGAACATTCTCAAGAATCGACCACATACTGGGACACAGAGATAGCCTCAACAAATATAAGAGGGTTGAAATCATACCAACCATATTCTCTGATCATAATGCTCTGAAACTAGAGGTCAATTGCAAAAAGAAAGCAGAAAGAACCACAAAAACATGGAGATTAAACAACATGCTCCTGAAGAATAACTGGGTCAGAGAAGAAATAAAAAAAGAGATCAAGAGATACATAGAAACAAATGATAATGATAGGGGGTGAGTGAGGAGGGGGAAGATAGATGGGGTAAAAGGGGTCAAATATAGGGGGGTAGGTGGAGGATAAAGTGGGTAAGGGATCAAATATATGTTAGCTGAAGGACTCTGGATTTGGGGTTGTAAACACAATAGAATATACAGATGTCAAATTATAATGAACACTTGAAAATTATATAATTGTATTAACCAATGTTACTCCAATAAACTTAATTTAAAAATATTAAGAAATAATATATATATATAGTAAAGAACAAAAAATATTAAATGTAATACTCAGTAAATTTTGATCCACATGTGCACATGCATGTACACACACATACAGTGAAACCACATAAATCAAGATACAGAACTCTTCTGAAATTACAGAAGACTCATGCCTCTTCCTAGTCAGTTCCTCAGGAAGATGTTTAAGAGATAATAGCACTTGTAATTGTGTTGTGTTACACGAACTTCCATACATCATTAATTAGTGGATAATTTCTATAAAACAATTTTATGATATCATCAAAACTATTGATAATACTTAAATTCTTTATTTTGGAAAAATTTGAGCTCCTTAGACTATTCTAAACAAATAATGAGATGTAATAAAATGTATACATGTAAAGATACTCTTCACTGCAAAAATGTTATGAAAAATTAGGAATTGGGGAGATGTAGGTCAAAGGATACAAATTTTCAGTTAAAGAAGAATAAGTTCTGAGGATTTAATATACAGCATGGTGACTACAGATAACAACACAGCATTGTATACTTGAAGGTTGCTGAATGCCGATCTTAAGCATTCTCACCATGTACACAAAAAGTTAACTATGTGAGATGATGAATGTTTAATTATTTTGATTGTGGTAATTATTTCAAAATGTATATGTATATAAAATCATCACAAATATATACAGTTATAGTTGTCAATTAATTTTTGATAAAGTTAGAGAAAAAATAAAGCACACAAAAAAAATTAGAAATAGCCTAAGTATGCATAAGGGAAATGTTAGATTTTATTTAGTTGATGAAATTGTTGTGGTCATTAAATATTCAGCTTTTGAAAAATATATGACATGAAAAAATACTCATAATGGTTAGGCATTAATAGTAAATAATAAATATGATTTTAATTTTGAAAAACATTGCTTTTATGAGAAAAAGACTAGCTTGGTATTATCTCTAGTTAATAAAAATGTAGGAAATTTAATTTTGTTCTTTTGCTTTTTGTATTTTCCAAAATTTTTTATAATCACTTGTATTTCTTTTATAATTAGAAGAAAACTTTACTTTAAAAAAGCAAGCAAGGAAAGTAAACTAATTGTCATTGGTTCAGTTATTTTGAGGATGAAATAAAAGCTGTCCAATAGTTGACCGCAATTTCCATACAATTTACATTAGAAACCTAAATAATAAAAACAACAAAGCACAGAACAGTTCAATAGTTAAATGAATACATCTATGAAGACTCTCATGACACACCTTGTGTTGTAGACAATTGACAAAAGCTTGTCATTTCAATGTTTTGTCAAAAGAAAAAGACCTTGAATCCTATTTCTTCAATATGAAGAAAAAAGGAAATAAAAGAAAAAGCCATAGCCTCTACAATGATTCATTTTCATTTTGTTCCCAGAGTTCACAGGTGAGCTCAAAGTCAATCCAATTTGGAAGTTTCTGAAGGAAATCCTAAGTCTTAACACCCACATAGCACAGACTACATGCATAAGCAAGTATCTGACCTGCTCTTTGTTTTAAGGTTCTTTACCAAAGAGAAAAATTTGAAGCCAGAAACTGTATTCCCCAGTAGACCCTTAACTCCCTACATTATTTTTGCTAGCAGTTGGAGGAAAAAATAAACTTGTCAAGGTCTGTGCAACACAATTCATATATGGATTGAGCAAGAAGATATTTCAGTTTTACTTTATACTTATTTTCATAACACCTTTTAAAATTTTCTATTCTCTCTGTGTACAGAATATATCAGCACAGTGGTACATGTACATATTTTAAAAATAAATATCCATACGTATATCAGGATGTTCATGCTCATGATTTTTTAATGGTAGGAGAGTATGCAAAAAAAAGAAGTGGAGCCCATCAGTCTTCACCAGAGGATCTCAGCCTCCATTAATTGTAAAATATGTTTTACTGATAACAGTGAAAAACTATATCAATTTGTGTTTTTTTAAAAAATCAGAGCAGATTCAATATTATTACTCTCAGTTCTTATATTGGTAGTGTGATTAAAAAAATTTTTTAAAGACTTTGTTTTTTAAAGCAGATTTAGGTTCACAGTAAAATTGAAAGGAAAGGACAAAGATTTCTCACATACTCCTATTCTCACATATGCATTGCTTCCCCCATAATCAACATCTCCTCTCAGAGTGGTACATTTGTTACAACTGATGAACTTACATTGACACATCATGATTACACAAAGTCCATAGTTTATATTAGGGTTCACTCTTGAGATTGTACATTCTATGGGCTTGGACAAATGTATAATGACACGTACCAATCATTATAGTGTCATCCAGAGATTTTTATGGCCCTAAAAATCCTCTTTGTCCCCCTATTCATCCCTCCTTCTGCCCTCCAACTCCTGGCAACCACTTTTCTCTTCATTATTGCCATAGTTTTGCTTTTTCCAGAATGTCATATAGTTGGAATCACACAGTATGTATGTAGCTTTTTCAGATTTTCTTCTTTCACTTGCACTTAACATGCACTTAAGCTTTCTCACTGTCTTTTCACAGCTTGATAGTTTATTTCTTTTTAATGATGAATAATATTCCATTTCCTAGATATACTATAGTTTATCAATCCATTCACTTACTGAAGGATGTTTTGGTTGCTTCCATGTTTGGCAATTATGAATAAAGCTGCCAAAAACATCTGTGTGCATGTTTTTGTTGGATAGAGATTTTTAACTCTTTTGGGTAAATATCAAGGAGTGTGATTGCTGAATCATATGGAAGGGTATATTTAGTTTTCTCAGAAACTACCATCTTCAAAGTGGCTGTGCCATTTTGCATTTCTACCAGCAATGAATGAAAGTTCCTATTGTTTCATCTCCTCAGCAGGATTTGTTGTTGGTATTCTGGATTGTGGCCATTCCAATAGATGTGTAGTAGTATCACATTGTTGCCCTAATTTGTATTTCTCTGATGACATATGATACCTTTGTTCATAATATCTTTTCATATGCTTATTTTCCATTTGCATATCTTCCTTAGTGAGGTGTCTAATAAGGTCTTTAGTCCATTTGGTCCACCTGGTATTCCTAGATGATCTCCCATCCAAGTACTAACCAGGCCTGACCCTGCTTAGCTTCTGAGATCAGATGGGATCGGGCTTGTTCAGCATGGCACGGCCATAGAGTACTAGCTTTTATAATTGTCCATGCACTGAGTTTCAGCAGGGACCTTAATTTCTTCATAAAGCTTTGAGTCTCTGCCCAGTGTTCTTTTATTCCAACCTGAAGGATGTGCTACGTGCCAGGCAGGTCTAGTGGTAAAGAACTTCTTCAGCGCTGGTTTATCTGGGAACGTCTTAAGGTCTCCCTCATTTGCAGATAGTTTTGCCAGATATATGATTCTTGGTTAATAGCTTTCTTTCCTTCCACACTGAATACATCAACCCACTCCCTCTGGTCTCCACAGTTTCTGTTGAGCAATCTGCTCATTATCTTATGGGCAAAATATGATGAAGCTACCTCCTCTC
>CM053502.1:99711923-99757944 GCA_028627145.1 Eidolon dupreanum
CTGTCATTTCCATCTGCCACATCCCTCTCCCCCAGCCCGAGGCAACCACTAATCTATTTTCAATCTCTATAGATTTCTCTATTCTGGACTTTTGTATGAATGGAATCATATAGTATGTGGTCTTTTGTGACTGGCTTGTTTCACTCAGTATAATGTCTTCAAGGTTCGTCTATGTTATAGCATATATTAATACTTCATTCCTTATCATGGCTGAATAATATACATGTTGTTGTATAAATATACCATATTTTGTTATCCATTTGTGTATTCATAGATAATTGAGTTGTTTCCATCTTTTGGTTATTACAAACAATGCTGCTATAAACATTCGGTTACACATTTCTATGTGGACATATGTTTTTATTTAGGTTGGGTATTTACCCAGGAGTGGAATTGCTGGGTCATATGATACCTGTATTTAATCATTTCAGGAACTGCCAGACTGTTTTCCAAAGCGGCTGTGCTACTTTATATTCCCACCAGCAGTATGTGAGGGTTCTGACTTTTCCACATCTTGCTAACATTTATACTATTGAGTATGAAGTGGTATCTCTTTGTGATTTTGATGTGCATTTCTCTAACGATGTTGAACATCTCTTCATGGACTTATTTACCATCTGCATATCTTCTTTGGAGAAATATCTATCTGGATCTGTTATAGACTAAATGCGTGTCCCCCAAACTTCCATGTTGGAGCCTTAACCCCTCAATCTGATGGTCTTTGGAGGTGAAGACTTTGGGAGATAATTAGGTTTAGATGAGGTCATTAGGGAAGCGTTCCATGATGAGATCAGTGTCCTTATTGGAAGAGAAGAGAGACCAGTTCTCTTTTGCTCTCTGTCCACCATATGAGGACACAATGAGAAGGCGGCTGTCTGCAAGCCAGGAAGTGGACCCTTATCAGAAAGTGAATCTGCCGGCACCTTGATCTGGGACTTCTCAGCCTCCAGAAATGTGAGAAATGAATGTCTTGTTGAAACTACCCAGTCTGTGGCATTTTGTTATGGCAGCCTGAGCTGACCAATGCAAAATACTTTGTCAATTTTTAAAAAAAATTTATTATTAATTTTGAGTATACAGTACATTGGTTAGACATTTATATAGTTTATAAAACAATCCCCCTAATCAATTTTTAATTGAGATATTTATCTTTTATTATTGAATCGTAAGAGTCCTTTATATATTCGAGACACTAGTTCCTTTTCAGACATACATATGAATACAAATATTTTCTCCCTGTATCTGTGTTGTTTTTTCACTTTCTTGATGATATCCTTTGAAGCACAAAAGTTCTCAATTTTGATAAAGTCCAACTTATCTTTTTTTGGTTGCTTGTGCTTTTGGTGCCAAATCCAAAGTCGTGAAGGTTTAGCCTTATGTTTCCTTCTAACAGTTTGATAGATTTTACTCTTAATTTAGGTCTTCAATACATGGTGAGTTGATATTTGTAGATGGTGTGAGAAAAATATCCAATTTCATTATTTTGCCTGTAGCTATTCAGTTGGCCCATTGCCATTTGTTGAAAAAATGATTCTTTCTCCCATTAAGATAGTCTTGGCACATTTGTCAAAAATTAGTTGGCCATATATGTGAGGGTGTATTTCGGTATTCTCAGTACTGTTCCAGTGTATTATGTACCTATCATTATGCCAGCACAACAGTCTTTTTTTTTTTTTTCACTTTTAGAGAAGTTTTCTATTAGACATCTATATAGTTCATAAAAGGATCCCACCAATTGGTCCCTCCCTCCCCTGGCCCTCCACCCAGAAAACATATTAATGCTAACTGCATTCCCTCTGCTATGCTCCCCAACCCCGTGACCATTCATCAGCTACTAATTTGTACTTCTTTAACCCTTCACCCCATTCTCCTAGCCCCCCAAACCCCACTGTCCTCTGTCCATCACTAAATTGTCTACTATATTTGTGAGTCTGTTTTTGATTTGTTTGTTCTTTTTGTTCCTTAGATTCTGCAGGTAAGTGAAATCATATGGTACTTATCCTTCTCTGTCAGGCTTATTTCACTCAGCATAATAATCTCTAGGTCTATCCATGTCATTGCAAATGGTACGATTTCATTTTTTTTTAATGGCTGAGTAATATTCCATTGTATATATGAACCATAATTTATCCATGTCAAGACTCTTAATTTAATTCCATCTGCAAAGACCTCTTTTCCTTAGCAGATAACATGTGCAGGGATTAGGACTTGACATTTTTGGGTGGCCATTATTCAGCATACTACACTTGTTATCCTGTCTACCTGTAGTACTCTTTTCTTTCAGTTTCTTCCTCCTCTTTAACACTTCAGGGTGTTATGAGCCAGAAATCACAGATGAAGACCAAATATATATGAGAAATATTTTTTGTCACTGGAATGACCTAACATCCTAAAGTTGTAACACCCGTATGTGAATGTATACCAGCTTAACTTTAAGAACATATCAAAACTCTTCTCCTTCATAGCTCTGTCCCTAACATGGTGTTGATGTCACCAAATTACATCTTTATACATTGTATGTCCAAAAACATAGACTAATAATTTTTTTACTACATTAGTCTCAAGTCAAATAAAAAACAAACAGTGCAGCTACAAACCAAAGTCACAATAGTACTAGCTTTTTTAAAAATATGAATAGATGTATAGTATAGTATACAAAGAGATAATAGACAAAGTATGCGTAAGTAGTTTATAAACAAAAATAATACTATGAATATTTCTATTAATAATATATAACACATATTATTACCAAACCAAAGCAATGATGTGAATAAAATTGATATTAATATTAATTTTTAAAACATTCAACAGATGGCACATTAAGTTTTATCTAAGCTTATTCTTCAATTGTAATACTTCCTTGCCCCATTAATATATCTGTGGAAAAATATGCTGAGAAACTTGTCTTGCATTTTAAATGACCTTTAAAAATGAGACATGCCATCTACGGCCATGCCACCTGAACAAGGCCAATCCCGTCTGACCTTGGAAACTGATCAGGGTCAGGCCTGGTTAGTACTTGGATGGGAGACCACCTAGGAAGACTAGGTGCTGTAGGTGTAAAAAATAAAAAAATAAGGCATTGTAAACTGACAAGGTCCTTGCAATTTGCGAGGTTAACCAAGGGTTGCCTCGCCTAAAAAAATAATAATTATTATTAATTAAATAAAAATTAGGCAAACCTTGTATTTTTCTATGTTGTGTTATAATATTTGGAAATTCCAAGTAACTGATTACTTAGATGGATGAAATGATTTTATTAATATCAAATCAAGAAAAAAGATCTGTAGTAGTATTTTCTTATTTTTTTCTGTAAAATATGTCCAGATTTTTTTTCAATATCTGGGTAAATTATAAAAGAGTGGCATGGCTATGAACATCATCTACCATTCATGCTGCAGTAAGGAAATGGCAAGAATCTTAGGCCTATGTTTCAGTCCCATCTGAAGAGATCGTTTCTCCATCAATATTCCAGAAATCCAGATTACTCCTTAATCTCCAGGCAGTTCATGTGTACTCAAATTTCAGAGGTGTAGATAGTATAAAGACTTAGAGAAACCCTGAGGTCTAGAGATGGGAAGGAGAGAGATGTGAAACCAGAGAGGGACTACTGCCACAAATGGTTCAATGTGTTGACTTCATTCCAAAGTTTCCTCAAACAGAGATAGACCAACCATGTGTCATAACATCACCCTAAATCAACACCTCCAGCTATTCATGGCCTTACTTAAACATTGATGGGATCATAAAACACAGTATTAAAGTGAGAAGTCATTTCATTCTCCTCAGATCTCATAGTAATTTTGTCAAGCCTAGAAGGCAATGTGTCAGAAGGGCAAAAATGAAGAGCCAAAAGGAAAGAATACAAACTAAACCAAACCAAACAAACAACACAAAAGCAAACAACAAAGGCTTTTTAGTCTCTGTACTAGAAATAGTGAACAGATGTTCTTCAGATCCACTGAAAAATGGCCTTAAGTTGAATAATCAGAATTTAGACATATTGTAATTTTGGTACAGATGGGATAGAGAGCCCACGGGATTAAATATCTAGTTATAAATAGAAAAGCAGAAGTAGTAGGTGAGGATATTTTCAGAGGAGAGAGTTAGTCAACATGAGAATGGGTTACTGATGGAGGTCATTCAAAGGACATTCACTCTCAGCAGACATTAAAATAGGATAAAATTTCACCCTTCTGGGCCAGTGCAAATTAACTCTCAAACTTCTCAAGATTTTGCAATGCTAGGATTCTCTGTAGGGTATAATTAAATTTTACTATCAGATTTGTCCTGTGAAATGTCAAGAAACAGATATCTCTCAGAAGTGGTTCATTCTGGTCAAGGTAAACCCCACTTTCCTGTCCCTACCAGGGCCATACATGGACAGATAACAGGATTTGGATTTGGAGGACAATCTTCAGGACATTAAGCAATGATCCTCAACACTGGCTGCATACTGTAATTATCTGAAGAGCTTTAAAAAATATTGATGCTGCAAGCCTTGTACACTGAAAACTGTAGGACATCGTTGAAAGAAATTAAAGACCTAAATAAATGGAAACATCTCATACTAATGGATTGGAAGGCTTAGTATTGTTAAGATGGTAATACACTTCAAATTTATGTACAGACTCACAACTTTTATCAAAATCCAGGATGGCTATTTTGTAGAAATTGACAATCTGATCCTAAAATTCATATAGAAATGCAGGGGACCCAGAACAGGCAAAACAATCTTGAAAAGGAACAACAAAGTTGTAGAACTCAAGCTTCTTGACTTCAAACTTACTACAAAGCTACAGTAATGAAGACTGGTACTGGCATAGATCAGACATATAGATCAATGGAATAAAAATGAGAGTCCAGAAATAAATTTTTGATAAGGGTGCCAAGACATTCAGTGGGGAAAGAATAGTCTTTTCACTAAACAGTGTTAGGACAAGTAATATTGTGATATATAGTAAGAAATATATATTTGGTCTTATATATAAGTCTCCATTTCTGGCATAAAACTCCTAAAACCCTTGAAATTTCCTAAGTGATAAGGGCCATAGAGGAATCTTTTGCTATGTTAATGGAGTGACTTTTGGACAGCACCTACAAATCTGGGGGCTAGTTGTCAGGAAAAACAACCCAGTGATTTGAGGTTTGGAACTTTTAGTCCTACCCCTTAACCTCTGGGGCAAGGGGCAGTGGAGGGGAGGGGGACTGGAGGCTGAATCAATTGCTAATGGCCAATGACTTAATCAATCATGCCTAAGCAATGAAGCCTTCATAAAATCCCAAGAGGACAGGGCTCCAAGAGTGGGGAGAGTAGGGCACTCAGAGCATGGAAGTTCCATTCCCCTTTCTCCATATCTTGCCCTGTGCATTTCTTCCATTTAGCTGTTCCTTAGTTATATCTTTTTATAATAAACTGGTAAGCTAGTAAGCAAATGTTTTCCTGAGTTCTGTGAGCCACTCCAGCAAATTAATAGAACCCAAGGAGGTGGTCATGGCATCCATAGCCAAGGCCCAGGTGATAACCTAGACTTGCTACTAGCATCTGAAGTGAGGCAGAAGGGTTGGAGGGACTCTTGTGGGACTGTGGAATCTGATACTATCTCTAGGTGAATAGGGTCAGAATTGAACTGAATTGTAGGTCACACAGTTGGTGTCAGAGAATCGTTTGGGAGTGGGGGGGGAAAAATCACATACTGGAACAGGATGCAGAATCGTATCTACTGATCAAAAGTGGAATCAGAAATAGTATTACAGGATGACTGAATACTCACATGCAAAAGGATAAAGTTGGGCTCTTACCTCATTACATATACAAAATTAACACAAAATACATCAAAGACATAAATGTAGAGGTAAAACTATAAAACTGTAGAAGAAAACAGGTATAAATCTTCATGACCTTGGATCAGGCAATGGTTTCTTAGATATGCTACCAAAAGCACAAGCAATAAAGAGAAAAAAAAGGAAAAAATTAGACTTCATCAAAATTAAAAACTTTAATTAAGAGCATTATAAGAAAATGAAAAGACAACTCACAGACTAGGAAAAAATATTTGTAAATCATATATCTGCAAGTCATATATCAGTTATTTCATATCAATAAATCTATATTCTAGTATTCAGAATATATAAACTCTTACAACTCAACAATAAAAAAAGTATAATCTAATTTAAAAATAGGCAAAGAATTTGAATAGACAGTTCTTCAAAGAAGATATACAAGTGGACAATAAACACATGAAAAGATGCTCAACATTATGAGTCATTAGGAAAATGCAAATCAAAGTCATCATGAGATACTACTTCTTCATATCCACCAGGATAGCTAGAATAAAAAAGACAGATAATAACAAGTGTCATTGGGGAGGAAGTATGGAAAATGGAACCCTCCTCACACATTGCTGGTGGGAATGTAAAATGGTGCAGTCACTTTGGAAAACAGTTTGACAGTTCTTCGAAAAGTTAAACATAGCATTACCACGTGACCTAGTAATTTGACTCCTAAATATATACCCAAGGGAACTGAAAACACATACCCACACAAAATACTGGACATGAATGTTCATAGCAACAGTATTCATGAGAGCCAGAATGGAAACAACCCAAATGTCTAACTGATGAACAGATAAACAAAATATGGTAAAGCTATAAATGAAAAATTATTTAGTCATTAAAAGGAAGGATATAATGATTTATGCTACAGTAAATATGGCCTTAAAAACATTATGCTACTTGAAATCATACATACTGTATGATTCCATTGTTTTAAAATGTCCAGAGTAGGCAAATCCATAGAGACAGAAAGTAGATCAGTGGTTGCTGGGGCTGGAAGGAAGAAGGAACGGGGAGAGACCTTAAAAGGGTATAGGTTTCTTTTTGGGAAGATGAAAACATTCTGGAATCAAGGGGTGGTGATGGTTGCACAACTGTGAATCCACTAAAAATCACTAAATTATAGATTATCCCAATTTTAAAATTCTATGAAAAGTATTAATGACTAATCTCTACTCAGATCGATCAAATCCAAATATCTGGGGATGAGGCCTGGACATTCAAATTTTTGAAGCACAATGGATTAGTAATCCACTGCATTAAACAAACCATCACTCTTTTTTTTTTTTTTATTATGAATTTATCAGCAGAGATTAAAAAGATTCTTTGACCCTCTATTGCTCTAATGGTTAATTTTGATGAAGACACATGGTAGGAAAAGGTCTAGAGTAATCATAGCTAAAATTCACCAGTGCTATCAATTAAGGAACATATTGACTGTTTCATTGCATTATAATGTGTTTTTTAAAAATAGTTTTACCCAGTGTTAATCAGTTAGCATGTTCTTACGTGTTCTTCACATTGTAATATCATTTAAGATTTTGCAAGGGATGTAACATTATCCTTAATTACATTGTCAACATAACAATCTGTAATGCCAGAGGGCTTTTTTGTATGTTTTTTTAAATCTACTCCTGCTTCAAAGTACACAATAGGATAACCATGGTAATCCCTAGCTCTGAGGATTTCTCCCTTTGGACCCAGGAGTTCCCAAGTAAAGGCAAGAACGACAACTGCCCAGTGGTTTTCAATTTTACTTTATCATTTATATAATATCCCACTTAACTCCAAAAAGGAAGTTGAAGTAATTTGATTATTTATCTAAGAAGTAGATTTAGGCCCAGAGCAGGCCTGATAAGCAAAGTATTAGTTTTCTAGTATGGCTCCTTATGCAGAGAGATATGAATTTAATAATTCCCCCCACTTACCCTGGATATTATGTGTCATTTTGGAAAATGATTGTTTTCTACATGGTCTAATCTCATGATGAGAAGCAGCAGGGACAAAGGCATGCAGAAGATACAGATACAGTTCTTATACACTCTACTGGGAAACACTTTGTTTTTGCTAAAATGCTAGCACTTTTTTTTATTAGAGAGGTTGTGCATATTTAAGCTATAATGTTTCTGAAACATGTTAGTCTCTAAATCATGGCTTTTAAACTTTTAATCTCCTAGTAATAAGTATAATGGATGAAATGCAAAACACACTCCTGGAGCATACCAGAGGTCTATAAAATAACTCTAACTTTACTACTTTGTATTCCATATGATTCAGAATTGAAGTAAAAGTAATGTTATTAATTATTTGATCTAGACTGCTTGATGTTCATTTCACTAGCCTTTGCTAATATTGAATTACACTAATTATTAATATTTAGTTTGGGAGTAGATTCAATGGAAATAAGATTAGTACAATCTATTGAGGTATGTTCAACATCGGGGTAATATTGAATCTGTTGAATTTAGAATTACCCTAATACTAATAGCAATTTAAGCAAACTTTTTACTAGATACTTCTGTCCTAGCCATGATTAAGTAATTGGTGCCACACAGCCTTACCACTATAAACAACCACAAAACTAGGTAAAATACATAAAATAACTGTTTTCAGAAACTGGACAATGGTCAGGGAGGGCTATAATCCCTACAAAAGGGAAACAAACAAGATAAGTTCCATACATACAAAAAAACCCTTCACTGATAAGTTACTTCAAACATTTAAGGAAGAAATAATACTAATCCTACACGACTTTTTAGAAAATAGAGAAAGGAACACTTATAAATGTGTTTTATGAGATCACATTTACTTTGATATCAAAACTAGAAAAGACATTATGAAAAAGGAAAATTACTGACCAATATTATCATTAGCTTAGATGTAGAAGTCCTTAAAAATTTTTTTAGCAATTTGAACCCAGCGACACAGAAAAAGAATAATCTTCATGTTCACATAGGGTTTATTCCAAGAATGAAATATTAGTTTAACATTTGAATACAAAATGATGCAATTGAACAGAATAAAGAAGAAAAATCATGTGACAAAATTAGAAACTCATTTATGATGAAACTTGTCAAAAAACAAATTTCCTCAACCTGATAAAAGACATCAACAGCTAGCAAGATACTTAACGGTGAAAGATTAAAACATTTTCCCACTAAAATTAAGATCAGGGCAAGTCTGTCCACTCTTACCACTCCTAGGAGAAGTCTTAGATACTTTTATCAGAGGTCTTCAATAGTGTAATAAGACAAGAAAGGAAATAAAAGGCATAAACTGTAAAGAAAGTAGTAAAACTGTCCTTACTTGCAGATGACATGATCAGGTATATAGAAATCTTAAATAACTTACAAAAGCTACCAGAGCTATTAAGGTGAATTTAGGAAGGTTTTAGGATACAAGGTCAATACATAAAACTCAGTTGTATATCTATATATTAGCAAGTGAACATTTAAAAAATTAAACTTAAGTAATTCAATTTAGAATATATTAAACCCTTAAAATACTTAGGTATGCACTTAATAAAATATATATAAGATACATACCATGAAAACTACAAAAATTGCTAACAGAATCAAAGAAGACAAACAAATGGAAAGACTACTATTAAGATGTCAGTTTCTAAGAACTGATCTAAAGAATCCACACAAACTTAATCAGAATCCTAGAAGACTTTTAAAAAAAAATTTAACAAATAGACTATAAAATTTTAATAGGCATTTGAAGGCCCTAAAAGAGATAAAGCAATTTAAAAAAACAAAAAACAAAAAAACAAAAAACAAAGCTCGAGGATGTGCACTATTTCAAAACTACTATAATGCAGTGGATAATCAAGACAATGTGGTACTGGCATAAACACAAATAGATGACTGGATTAGAATATAGAATATACAGGAGTAGACCCACACATATAGATTTTTGACTAAAGTATAAAAGAAATTCAATGGAGAAAGGAAATACATCCATCAAACAACTACTAAGCAGAAACAACTGGCTATACATGCAGAAAAAAAATCAATTGCAACTCACACCTCACACCAAACACGAAAATTAACTTGAGATGAATCTTAGCTTTTAATATAAAAAGCAGAAACCATAAAGCTACTAGAAAGAAAACCACAGGTGTTATTTTTGCATCTTAGAGGTAGGCAAACATTTCTTTGTTAGGACTCACAAAACACTAATCATAAAAGCAACAAATTGATAAAATGGACTTAATTGAAACTTAAATTTCTGTTCATCAAAAGATACTATTAAGACATTGAATAAACAAGCTATATATGGGAGAAAATATTCGCAACATACATATAGACAAATAACTTCTATTCAGAATATATGAACAACTCCCATGACTCAATAATAAAAAGACAAATCAATTTTTAAAAAATAGTCAGGAAGACTTCTGCTTCCAGAATGATGGAATAGATGTACTTTTTCCTTATTCCTCATGCTAAGTACAGCTAAAAACTCTGGACATTCTATATAAAACAAAGATAAGATTCTGAAAGGCGGAGAAAGGGCAGACCAGCTTCAGACCTCAGGAACTGAGGAAAAAGGTGGTGAGTTCCCTGGGTTTTCCTTGCCTCATATATCCCAGACTGGATGCTGGAGATGCCAGGGACCCGGAAATGCCAATGGATGCAAGCACACACAACTCCCCTAGAAAGGTCTGCTGGCTCTAGCTAAAGGACCGAAAGGGAAGAGCCCAGAAAGACATTAAATTCTTAGACAATAACTATTCTATTCTAGCCAAATACCACAAAAGGAAACTGTAACCCCCATCCCTAATTTTACCATCAGAACACAAGTAGGAAGCCCAGACTTCCACCTTTGTGAGGTTATAAGGAAGTACCCTAACCACTCCTCCCCTAGTAGGGTGGTTTCAGAGATCACAGAGCTGAGAAAAAAGTCTTGGTTTTACTTGAGTCTCTAATTCCAGTTGTTCAACCTTTTTTTGGATGCTCTGAATTACCCTTTTAGCCTAAACTACTTTAATGAGGTTTAATTAAGAGCCCTAATTCAACTTAATTTTTTTTCCCCTGAGGTCTAAACTCTACTTTATCTCAATTTTTTATCATTCCAGGCTTCTTACTACTTAATTCTTCTCTTTTCTTCAATTGTGTCAGCTATGCTTGCCCCACTTCTTTCAATGCCTAGCCTGTATCCTATGTTGCATCTTTCAACAATGCTTTTCGTTGAAATAAATTTTATTGAGCTATAAGTTGCCTGCAGTACGCATCCACTTAAAATCTACAATTTGGTGAGTTCTGACACATGCATATACCAGTGAAACTATAACTACAGTCAACATATGGAACATTTTCATCACTCTCAAATGTTCCATCTTGCCTCTTGGCAATCCATCCCTCAGCCCCAAGTGTTCTTGGATTTTGTTTGTTTGTTTCTGTCACTATATTTACATTTTCACTATAGTTTATTTTTACACTTTTGGGTCTGGCTTTCTTCACTCTGCATAATGGTTTTATATGTATGTTGCATCGATCTGTAATTTGTCCCTTTTATTGCTGAGTAGTAATCCACTGCATGGATATATACCACATTTTGTTTATCCACTCACCAGGTGAAAGGCATTTTGGTTGTATCCTGTTTGGGCTATTTCGAATAAAGCTGCAATGGCCATTCACATAAAAAAATAGTGGCATAAAGTGTATTTATTAATAGGAAAAGATGTTCATGATCGATCGCTAAATGAAAAAAAAAAAAGACTATAGAACGGTTTATATAATCTGAGCCAATTTTTATAAAGAACACATTTGTGTAAGTAAGTAAGTACATAGGAAAAAAAGCGCAAAATATTAATGATGGTCATCTCTGGGTGTTGAGATTATGATTTTTAATTTAAAAAATAATAAAGTGGGCAAAAGACTGGAACAGGCACTTTGCAAAGGAGAATAGGCCAATAAACCCATGAAGAATGTGTTCAGCATTCTTAGTTGTGCAGGAAATGCAAATGAAAGTCACGATAAGACACTACAACTGATAGCACTGAATGTTGGTAGACAAAAAGATGTCCCATGCATTACTAGTGGGAATGGGGAACTGTACAACCTCTTTAAAAGTTGGTCTGGCAGTTTCACGTAAAGTTAAACATGCAGCTACCCTATGACCCAGCAAATACACTTTTAGGTATTTACCCAGGAAAAATGAAAACATTGGACACAGAAAAGACTTGTGCATGAATGTTCATAGCAGCTTTATTCATAACTCTGAATACTTCAGGAAGAAATCAGATTTTAAAAACTGTTACCTTGTTTCTTTCTCCTTTCCCAGCCTTGCTCTCAACAACTAGAATAACAACAAACTAGAAATAACTCAAATGTCTGTCAGCAGGAGAATGAATAAATGAAATGGGTACTTCCATATAAATGAATACTACTCAGCAAAAACAAACAAACAAACAAACAAACAACAATGACAACAAAAAACCCAAATTCTGATACACACAACACATGGATGAGCCTCAATACCATCATACTGAGTAAAAGAAGCCAGATACAAAAGTGTACATACTGTAGGATTCCATTTATATGAAGTTCTAAAGTAGGCAAAATCAATCTATGGCAAAAGAGATCAGGACAGTAGTTGCTTGTGGAGGTGGGGGCGGGCAGGGACTGACTGGAATGGGGTTCAGGGGGTATTTGGGGGGTTATGTCGGTATTCTGTATTGTGATGGAGTATGGGTTATACAGATATGTGCAATTGCTGAAACTCATTGGACTGTGTGTGTAAGATCAGTCATTTCACTGTATATAAGTTACATTTTCATAAAAATGGGAAAAATTAAAGATACAAATATTTTTGTTAATGTAAATTTTCAAACATACAAAAAAGTAGAAAATATACTTTAATGAGCATTCCATCATATTCGAATAATCATTTGCTAACTTCAGTTACTGGCAATTAACTGCTTAAGACACACATCACAACTGATCTCCACATGTTCATGAGCCAAGAATGATTGTGTGTTCACTTTCTAATGAAAGGCTTTTTTCCCCCTTGACAGGTCTCATGGTTTGATAAATGGTCATATTTTCTAACCTTTCCAGGGATTTCAAAGGAATGCCATAATTTGACCCATTGACACCCATTGGAAAAATGTGGTCATTTTCAACTACCAGTAGGGCTTCATTTTTTAGGTTTTTTTTTTTTTTTTTTTTTGCTAGTCAACATTGCCTTTAGGAGGAAACAACCAGGATTGACTTCTTTATTTTAAAAGAAGCTTGATATTTTTTCTATTTCACTAACTGATGAACTACAGTGATAGTTTATGCTATACTATACTTCTCTCCAATCACATTTTTAGATGAATTAATGAAAAAGTGAGGTAGATTGGGGTTAGAATGCTTTTTTTTTTTTTAGCAATTATTTACTATGTGATCTCAAATAAACTTCTTAATCATTCTGACCTTCACTGTCCACATCAATAGCCATCAATACCTATCTCAAAGCATCATAATGAAGATTAAACACTGTCTGTAAAAATGCCTTGACATACTCCAGGAGTTCAGTAAATATTACTGCCTTCTGTTAACTCTTTAGTAAAGAGAAGAATAAAGAATGTTGCTTCCTCTGTATTTCAGAGGTAGACATACTCGGAAATCTGGACATTCTTTGCGGATTATATAAAAGTCAAATTGAACTATTTTGCAGGCAAGGTGGCTGTGGGAGGCTCAAGATGGGTGGGAGTGGGAGGGCTGAGAGGTCGTCACTTCTTGTTTCCCTAGAACATCAAAAACATTTTATGATAATGATGAAAATATTTGCAGTTTCTATTCTCTATGAAAGAGTACTAGGAAGGCCTTTTCTTCTTGTTTTTGTTGTTGTGTTTGTTCTTTATTGCTCACCGGGAAGCACTTGATCTGGGGCCCAGCTGCTGTGAGGGAGGCCAGCTTTCTCTTTAGCTGCTGGTGGAGACTTAGGTCAGTGCAGGGCTCAGTGATGACTCTGAAACCCTGAACAATACTCCTCACTGTGTGGGCAGGGAGGGGATGCTCATGGAGGTCTCTCTGGTAGCCAAACACCAACTCTGCCCTGCTTTCAGTTTTGTTAAAAGACAAGACCCTTTTCCGTCTTTGTCACCCCCTGCAGAGCCACCAGACTTCACTGTGAAGCCCAGCCAGATCTCTGTAATAAATTACCTGGGAAAAGAAAAGAACAAAGTCAAACATTTTGAAATCTGACTTTCTTCTGGCAGTATTCAGGGTTACCTATTTAGAAAGGACAGGGTTGCACTAAGGTGTGTGCTGGGGGGTTTGCCGGCTAAAATTTGTAGAAAAGTATTTTTTCTTTTTAATTTAAGTCATCATCTTTATAATGTTCATATTAAAGGTGAAATGCTTCCATGCTTTTTTTTAAAAAAAGGAAAAATTAAACAGGTTCAGAGTGTTACAAAATAACATTGGACATTTGTACAGCATGATGTAGGCCTATAGTTGACTAAATTTTTACAGCAATTCTGTGAGGTGGGTAGTGTTAGTGTCTCTCATTTTATAAATGGGGAAATGAAGGCTTAAAGAGCTTATGTGCTTGCTTGTCTCACATAGGTGGTAAGGAATTAAATCAGTTCTGAACCCTGGCCTCCTGGCTCCAAATCTTTTCCCACTAGATAAGTAAGCCATTAATGCTGGACTCCAGTTTCAGTTCTTTTAAGAATAGTATTAGGTGACTGAGCCCTAATTATCAGAAAATAAACTTTGGGGTAATCCTCTCTCAAGCACAGAGTGATAGTGGGGATTCAGAGAGTGAGGGGGAAAGGAGAGGACATAGGAACCAGATATGAGATGCTACACATAAACATCCCAGCAATGGCTTAAAGGGCAAAGATTCGAGAGGAGCCTCTGATGGACTCTCTTGAATTGGATCCCCTTTCATAAATCTTCTTTCTAAGGTTACATCTCTTTTCCAGACTGGGAACAACAAATGCAGTGAAGAACAAAGGAAAACAGAAACTTATTTCTGCAGTGTATCAAGAGCGTCATCAAAATGAGGAAGAAATTCATGAATGTACACACATAATTTTTTTAGATTAAAATCACTGTGTCCCAACAAGTACAAAGCTTGTTTGATTTTTGTCAGCCCAGTGTATTTTTGTTATGTTGAACACTGATATTATTTTCTTAGCAGAGAATTTTCTGGTAAACCTCCCACATCATGACAAACTTCCTATTCCCAACTGCTGTTCCTCTTCATAGGCCAATCATTACAGTTAGGAGAGCTGTAAAGAAAATTAACTTGGCAGGATGTGTGCTTGAAGGTATCAACTTTTAAGGAAAGGAAGTTTTTATTTTGTTTTGTTTTGTTTTACAAAACACTGCTTTTTACTTGTTGTATGCCTTTCGAAGTTACAAATGATTTCTTTAAGATAGAGATTTTTCATTTAACACAGTTCTCAGTACCTGAAAAGTATTCAATAATGTTGTTAAAATGAATGTTTAACATGTACTTTCCCTTGACCAAAAAAAGAACATTTTATAGGTCTTTTTAAAATTTATTTATTTAAAATGAACTTATAGGAATAGGCAATCTTTGGAAATTGGGGGAAATAATTCCTGAGGACTGTGGTCCAAGTTTAAATTCTGGGTTGTTGAGTGTATTTTTTTTTTAAATGGGTCTTTGATCCTTTATTAAGTACAAAACAAACACATAGCTAAAGTAAATCTCGTCTTAAACCAATGGTTACCAGACTTGACTGCACATTGGAATCATCTGGTATGGAATGTGTGGTAGGATTTTTTTTAAATACTGCTGCCAGGTCTCAGACGCAGAAATTCTTATATAATTGGTCTAATCTATAGCCCAGTCTTCAGGGTTTTTGAAAGCTTCCCAGGAGATTCAAATGGGTAGCCAAAGCTGAACATTGCTGTCTTATATGAATAAATACATTTAGTCAGCACCTATTAAGTACCAGGTACTACTGTGCCAAGCACCTGTTATTTTTATTCTATTAACATGGAAAGTGGGACTCAAAGATTTTGGTTGGCTTACAGTTACAGAGCAGCTTATTGTTAAAATTGGAAAGCAACAACAACAAAATATGTCTTATGACCTTACACTCTTTTTGCTATTTACATAGTAGAAGTTAAAGGATATGCGAGTGACTGCAGAAGCCAATGGAATGTATCGACCTTTGAAAATGAAGGCATAATTAAATGAAGACTAACTCTTTACGAGATGGGAAGAATGGTCTTGAAGATGCTATGTGAAGCAAGTTTTTAAGTGTATATAGAAATAAATTGGGGTACAAAGCCTGTGGGATATTTATTTTTAATGCCATATTTTATTTTTCAAAAACCTAATAATGTCTCCTATTGAATTAGAAATTGCAGATGAATGTTAAGAAGGCCCTGACAGTAGCTCTTATAGAGTTGGGCATCAGAGATGTGTCCTGAGGAACAGGACCTGGGTGACCACCACAAAGAAAATAGGGGCTGAGCTCTCCATGGGGTGGGACTCATGAAGGAACTCTGTAGCAAAGTCAGTTCATTCATTGCCTTGTTGCAAACTAGCAGGCAGAAGTGCTGAGATTGTGTATCAGTTACAGATAGCCACACTGCTTAGAAACCCAGGGAGCAAGTATTCAGTTAAGATAAATTAAACTAAGAAAAACAAAACTTCAATCAAACTCAACTGTAGTTGTGATAGAGAAGATCAATGTCTGCATGAAGGTGGCTTGTGTGTGTGTGTGTGTGTGTGTGTGTGTGTGTGTGTGTGTGTGTTGGCTTGAATAACCCCTTATTCACAGTGCTATGCCTCTGGTGTCCCATCAATGCTTCCTTTTTCTCTTTAAATTTCCCTCCTTTCGAGGTCTCTCCTCTATCCTTGTTAACTGTTTATCTGTTGGCTAAGAAACATATAGAATAAGCAGAACTAGTGAACATTTTAGAGTCCTGTCTGGAGCAGAGAGAACTGTCAATTTCAGAAAGAAAAAATAGAGACAAATTCAGATGAGAAAGGGAAGTAGACACAAAGAATGAAAAAGGCAGGTAGAGAAACTGACAGGCAAGTACTTAGGCAGAGATAGAGAAGAATAGACAGCATAAAACAAAGAATGAGACAGAGACAAGGCAAAATTGAGAGCAGGGGAGCGGGGAGAGAAAGAGAGAAAGAGACAGAGAAATAGACAAAAACACTTAGATAGAGAGAAAGAGAAATGGAAAGATTGAGAAACAGACAGAGGCAGCAAAGAAAATCAGATGGGAGACAGAGTTGGTCAGAGATGATGGGAGAAAAAGAAAGAGAGAAAAAGACATGCTGAGAGAGAAGAGCATGAAGGACAGATGAAGGCAAACAGGGAGAAGAAAGTGAGAGGAGAGGTGTAGCCAGGCAAGAGTGTGGAAAGTTTTATATGCATTCTCACAGAGAAATGAGAAGCCTGACTGATTTGCCAGGGGACAGCCTTTCCAGTCAGGGCTGTTGAGGGAGAGTTTAGTCATCCTAAATAGAAGGATTCCTTCTTCCCCAAGTCCAATTTGGGCTCCATCTGCAGGGCAGTCTGGTAACTGTGGCTTTCTATGCCAGCACTCTGGGCCACGGGAAGACCTCACAGAATTACAGTGTTGGGACTGAGACCCTCTTGGTGGACATGTGTGGTTTCTTGGCCAGCCCCTATCCATTTACTGTTTCCAGTAACAGCCTCCAATGTTTGTGAGGGAACCACCCTCCTCTGCCTTCAGTTCCTGTGGGTTCTGCGGCATTGACAGTACCTCCCCACCACCCCCATTCCAGGTACAGTGTGTGACCCAAGCCTGGCATAGGAATCGAGCATCATTTACTCTGGTTCAGGGACAGGCGCATAACACAAGGGAGGCAAATCAGAGCCAATTGGTCTCATTTTGGGGTTTGTTCGGGCTTCGGGTGTGCCCATAGATCCAGACTTGAACCATGGAGACATGCTGGCTGGAGCTGGGGCTGCCATCTTGCCAGCATGCATAGTCTGAAAATGAATCCAACACACAGAGTAACAGAACAACTGGGTTCTTGTGGGCTCCTTTGAACACTGATCAAGCTGCTTCTGAAGTGAGAACTGTCTCTGGGCTTTTTACTCACAAAACCCAACAGATTACCTTTTTCTTTAACAGTTTAAATCAGTTTGAGTTAGATTTTCTGGCACTTGCAACCAAATCCTAATCGACAGAATATCTTGGAGATCATATGTCACCATGTTCTACAAAAACAGAGTTTAATTTATCTAAGGTTTTAGCCTGTTGGTGGCAGCACATGAACTGAGGTTTCATCTATCATGCACCCCCTTGAACTTACTCTTCCATTCTCTCTCCTTATTTTGTTTTCAAATGAAGCTATAGGGCCCATTTCAAACAAACATTTTTACTCTAGTGACTTCATAAGCCCTAGAAATGCCAGCCCTAAGCAAAAGTGCCAGCCCCAGGCAATGTTTATCTTTGCTCAGCCCCTTCCCCTTTTCTTTGATGTCCTCTCTCTCCCTTTGTAGGCATGGAAACAGAAGAGGACTGATATTACTGATACTTTTATATGAACTTACAAAATAGAACCTTTACCTTCTAAAAGAGAACAGTAAAAAGATCCCAGTGGAATAAATTCCTAATGCAGGAATCCCAAATATTGTGGCATGTGGTTAGAAGACATACTTTGGAGTTGCTGGACCTCCTTAGAATTCTCTGACGTGTCAGCAAGCACTCGGTTCAATACTTAGAAGATTATAAGTGAAAATTTACTGGAGAATCCTGAAAAATGTCTCCTATGTAACATATATTGAGAGCAGCGGTTCTCAAACTTCACTGTTCATCAGAATCACCAGAGAACTTATTAAAACAGCCTGCTGAGCACCATTCCCAGAGCTACAGCTTCAGTGGGTCTGGGGTGGAGCCTGAGAATTTGCATTTCTAACAAATTCTTAAGTGATGCTGACACTGCAAGTCTGGATGACAGCACTTTTTGAAGATCACTTTCAGATTTAAAAATACAACTCAGAGAGCTTTGCCAGGCAGTATAAACCCTCAACACCGCTTTGCCCTAGTCCTAGAAGTTAAGCCCACCACCCCCATCACCACCAGCAGAGATGCCTGCTAGAGCTTGGGGTGCAGCTTCAGTGATGGTGGGAGGAGCCCCTGGTGTCCCATAGGAAAGCCTACTTGTGAATCAAATGTGGACTACAGCCAGGAGTCCATGAGTGCTAGAATCTGCTGATACTTGTTTGGTGGGAAAACGTTAACAAATAAGTGATTTCGGGGTTGTTTTTCTTTTTCCTTCCAATAATTCCTATTACTCCAGGAACTTATTCTACCTATGCTTCTGCCCCTACTCCATTCTGGGTAACAGCTAGAACCAGTATATTCTCATTGCACCAAGGAAGAAATGATGTATGACAAGAAGCAAGAAGTCTATTTCTTGGCTTTTGTGTTACCTAGGTACACATGTGTGTGCAGCCAGTGCAGTGACACAGGGCACTGCACCCAGAAGGGCCTGGCACTTGGGTATAATGCTCTTCTGTGGCTGTCTTTAAATTTTTAATAGTTTTGTCTTTAAATCTGTGATTTGTAAAGCAGAGTAGAGTATGACAGGACAATAGAGTGTGCACCAGGAGCTTGGAGCCTTGGCTCCTGTGCAGTGCACTGTCTCTTGGGTTGGGTTCTCCACCACTTGCTCGCATCCCCTGGTACCATAGGCTCCACTTGGCCTCCTACACTTGGCATGGGCCTAGGCATGGTTACAGAGGGTGAGAGTTTTCAGGGCCTAGTGCACACAACCCATGGCATCTGGGTTAGGATTCAAGGCAGCCTCTTTTGCCTTAGGCTGCAGGCTGCGGGTGTGCAACTCAGTGGGGTCTCTCGCTCCAGGGACTGAGTGTGTACCTGTGTGAAGGATGCACTCCCTTGGGGATCTCTGTGGGTTGGTGCTGTGGGCCTGTGGGAAGGAGAGATTGACTCCTCAATCCCTGGTCAGCTCTGCATTTTCATTTTTGCATTGGGTCTGGAGAATGATGTAGCTGGCCCCACGTACAAGCCTGAAATAGTTCCCAGCGCACTCTGCACCTTGGAATAGCAGAGATGTAATGAAGTGCCATAGACAGCCCCACAGGGTTTTCATTTTCTAGCATTGTGTAGAATGGGAAGACCCATCCTTTGCACCTCAAAACTGTAAAAAATTGAGCCAGGAGCAAGCTGAACTGGAGAAGCTGTGGGTCTGAGATGACTTAGCAATGACCTGCACAGACCAAAGGCCAGACAGAAACAGGCATACTTCAGGGGATGCCACTATGGAGAGACAGTGGCCCCGACTAGGGGTGTGTGTATGTGTGTAAATACCACATTGACACGTTAAACTCCTGTCGTTGGATGAAATGGAGGTTTGAAGCAGAAAATAAGTTTGCTAACAGAAAAGAATATTAAATTTCTTGTATTCCTGAATTTGTGGATTGAGGTTTGTATTTGCTACATTTCCCCAAAACATGGGAAAAGGAGTTTCAGAAGCATGAGGTTAAGAACATATAGGAAAAGGACTCCTCTCACAGGGGATGTACCACAGTAGGTTACTGGGCCTTTGGGATTATCCCACGCGAGTGGGGGCAGGGAGTAGATTTTGTAGTCAGACTAGTCTTATGTCAATAAAAATTCTTGTATAACCGGATATGTTCCAGGGTGTACTAAACAATACAAAGCTCGGATAAAACCAAAACTACTGTGTCAAAAGTGCGTGAATGGTTTCCTGGAGCTCCCCGGAACTGGATTTGACTTATAAAGGGCTTTAACTTGTCCCTTCAGTACCAAACCTGCCATAAGAGAAAACTCTTGATATAAATGCAACTCATACCCGTAATAAACCAGGACAGAAAACGCCACAGTACCCAGAGAGAACAGAAGGAAGCAGAGAAAAGCAGACTCAGAGAGAAATGGCATTCGATAACTCAGCACTGATAGCTGACTTGTTCTTATGGAATCAGACAGAATGAAAAGGTCCTTCAGAAGGGGGTCAGGTCCCTGACACATTCAAAAGAGTGCATGTTACTTGGCTGGGTGCCCCACTCCCCTGGTGTAGCATCTAGGTAAAGAGAACTTGAGCCTGGTTCTCAGAAGCTCGTGTTTCCTCTATGTCAGGGATCCTGTTCGGCACATGATGGGAATTTTGTCCTCATCAGCGTCAGTTTTCGAAATTCCTCACATGGCTAGAAAATTAAAAGAGAAGCAGAGGCCCTTTGGGATGTTTTGTATCATGAATCATCAGTCCCTTCCTGACTATCCTGGGGATCCATCCACATAACAGAGATCCCATTGACTCCTGTGGTCCCTGTCAAAGCCAAATTCAAGAAATGCAAAAGATGAGCTACAGTCGATTTCACATTGGACTCATAAGCTAAGTTCTGTCACAGGCAGGGGTCAGAGCAGTTTAGGATTAAAGAGGCATAAATAAAATAGCCTGGTATTCAAACACTTGGGGGTTTCTGGTATTCTGATGGTAAATGAATCCAATAATTTATACGCAGACTGTTTAGAAGAGGAATGAACAACGAGGTTCTGCAGTGTTCTTTTTCAACATACAGTTCAGCCTATTGGGGTGAAAACTAGACTGTAAATATGTGCAACTAAAGGAAGGGATTTGTTAGTTTCATTTTACTTTATTTTCATCCTAACACTGGCAAGGGAGGAGCAGAGTTTAAGAAAGTCCATTCAAGTCTATGCAATTCAAAGCATTTCCAGAGATACAGCAACTTTGGGTATTTGAAATGCTCGTCTGATTTAAAAGTCAACAAGAAAAAATTTTTATTAACTTAGACTAGATCCTCTCTGTATAGTATCCCTTATTCTTTCAGGGAGAGAAGAGAGGAGAATTGAGCATGGAATGGTTATCAGAAATTTGTTCTTTGAAAACATGAGTGTTATAAATAAATCATACAACTTTGATTTGTTCACTCTTTCATTCATCCATTCAGTTTGTTTTAAGTTCCTTCCATGTACCAGGCACTGTACTAGGCACAGAGTAAATAAGCCGAAATAGGATAGATATTGGTTCCAAATAAGATGGAGTAAGTAACCTTGTTTCTCCCACTGACTGCTGTTATAGAACCTGAAGAGGAGGGATATACATGGAGGTAAATACATAGAGCAGGTGTTTATCATGAAAGGTAAGTAGGCATAGGTGGATTGGGGAAAAGAGCCGAATTTAAGCACCATCAAACTGGTGGTGAGCCTACCACTTCTTTCCCTTCGGTATTCCCTGGCCTGAACTCAAGGCAGTCAAAAACGTAGAAGCGAGCACTGACAAGAACGGAAAATGCTTCAGAAGAAGCCCTTTAGTTCTGATATAAGCAGTGAGAAAAGGGTCTCGGACAGCAATCAAAGAAAATGGGGGAAACTCCCCATTTTCCTTTTTCCTTCTTTTTCTTTTCCTTAATCTCTCATATGACCTAGCATATGATGACCCATGGGTACCTAAAACTCTGAGGGAGAGGAAATTTCCTCTCTGATTGGAAGAACTGTGGTCCAAGAGAGTGGCACAAATGCCCGTTGCTCTTTCCCCTCTGTCTTCCTGCTACTTGGCCCTATAACAAAAATATGATTTTAATTTTGATGTTGGAGTGCTGACAGCTTTTAGGCCTCACCACTCCCCCTTCTCTTTCTGCCCCACATCTGGGCAAAACTGATAAGAAAGCTCAGATACTCTTTTGTAACTTGCAGGAAGTTCAGCTCATAGAGCTGCTGCCCACATGTTGGAACTCTCACCCCCTAGCTATCATAGACATGAAGCCAGTCTCCTTCCTCAACCTATTTTCAAACCAGCTTGGGAGCCCCCCATGCTCTCTCCAGAAAGTTTCCTCATGCAAGTAATAAAACTTGTCATAGCCTCTCGTTGAGTGTGTGATGTCATTCATCTTAATATCCAAACCAAAATTCTGGGTGGGTGGCGATCTGTCCCATTTCAGCCTCAGACATGGGGGCACTTATGGGAAATGCACGACATGCAAATAGCAAAAAGGGATACTTCACGGAGCCGGAAATCACCGGCGAGATCTCAGAGAGGAGGCAGTTGGGGGCATTGGTCAAATTATTTAAGAACTTAGGCTTATTCTAACTAAGCTATGCATACAGGGATCTGATCATAAAGAGTGTATCATAGACTTTTGAGAAATGAATCATGGGAGAGATCACTGCCCATCTGTCAGACTGGCCACTAGGTGGCATATATATCAGCTAGATCTGAATTGAACTGCAAAGGCTTTGAAAACAGAACTTGGCATTGATACCACAACCCACAGATAATTGGTCAGAATTTGCAGCCTGAAACCAACTGGATAGATTGCCTGCTAAAATAAAAATGTCAGCATTCTATAAGATTTGAGCAAGACCCAGAGTCTCAGAACATAATCTTAAAATGTCCAGAATACAATCCAAAATTATCCAGCATTGCAAGAACCAGAAAAATCTCAACTCTAATAAATATATACAACTGTTAAATTTCATTAACTGTACACAAGAAGTCAGACTTACTGTACGTTAATTTAAAAAATTGAAATGATGTCCTTTGCTTGTAAGAAGTACACAATCAAGCACAGGAGACTGAATCATAAACAGATAATGATGTAACCTTTAGTACCTATGATATTAGAGATATGGATAAGACATTGTGGGAGCACAGAAGGATACCTAACCCAATTTTGGGAGTGGAAAATGGAAATCAGGAAATTGAGACCAGCTTCCTAGAAGAACAGATGTTTTAGATAAGTCTGAAAGAATAGCAAGACAAAGAGGAGTTAGATGAAGAAGTGGAAGAAGAAATTCACACTTAAGGAGCAGCAAGAACAAAGATGTTAGGCATAGGGAACTATAAACAGTTCTGTTTTGTAAGGGAGGTAACTGCCAGGGGTAGCAGAAAAATGTGGAGGAATGCCCAGGCCAAGAAAGACTTCAAATATCATCAGATACCACACTGAACCCTACAGTTCACCCTATCTGAAATCTAATCTTAGTTCTGTCAACATTAACACAGTATTCATAATGAGATCATGGCATCCCTATGGGTTTTGATTTCTTGTGGCACAAACTATTGGTGTGTGCACAGATGTCTCTCTGGTCTCCTGTTTTTCAGCCTCTCTTAGAACTAGGTTGGCTGTGTAATCAATTCCGCCTAATGAATGAAAGTGAGTGAAAGTGATTCATGAAACACTCTGGGCTTGGAAAATCTAGAACATCCAGGTGCCTTTCCTGAACTCTCACCCCATTTCACATTGACCTTAGAGGCCATGTGCTGAAAGGTCATGCAACAAGATGGAAGGGACTTAGATCACTGAATCATCACTTGGAAGCAGTAGATCTTAGGTTGAGTAATACCAAAGAAGAGCCTTAGGCCAAGTCAAATTAAAAGACTGTATGAGTTTTGCCAATTGAGTTTTGATTACCCCATTGGTTTGTTTTATAAGACTGGAGAATAAGCACAGTGGAAATATCATAATATCGACTAGATCTTACAAACAAATTATAAAATTTGTCCCGTGAAATGAGTTCCCTGATCATTATGGAGCTCTTAGAGGATTCCTCAAGTGGGCAAGAGTATTTTCTGGGAGTATTTTACCTAAAGCTGAGGCGGTGGCTCTATAGCATGGGAATGTTTCCGCTCAATGAGAAAACATACAAATCTTTACTAATATGAATTCTTATCCTTGAAAAGGGGACAACTGAAGGAAGTCCATTTGCCAGACCTCAAAGGAGCCTAAGGGCAGAGAGAAAGGCCCCATAGAGGTATGCCTGGGCCTTCTAAAGTTGTGCTTTGGGCAGAGTTGGTATTTTTGTTATACCTGGAACACTGTCTTTGGAGATGGCTTCCAGTAGTATTGTTTTCCCCCTAAAACCATTTTGTCAGTGTTCCGGTAAGTTGAATCATGTACATATTGTAATATATAAAGTTGTATCCAATCAGAAAGAAGTGGCTGGTCATTTGGACCTACCCATAACTTTCTTCTTGGGTCAGATTCGCAGACTTGTTCTAATCATTTCTTTCAATTTCATTGTACAGCTAAATGCCGTGCTCCCATAATGTTATCTTTTAAATGCTCAGTTGCTTCAGCTGGCAGCACGGGAGCTTCCAATGGAGGCTGAGATTGTTTTAATGCTGCTAATTGATTGGCCAAATGATTACCTTTACTTTCCTCGGTGTTTACCATTGACTGTCCAGGGATTTTCTTAAGAGTTAAGTAATTGAATAGCCTTAAAGAGTTCTAAGACATAAGAATTGTTTTTTACCTTTTGCATGGAAGAAGTCAAGAATCCTTTCTGTGTCCAGAGTATACCAAAGCCATGGGCAACATCAAAGGTATATCTGCTGTCAGTATAAATGTAAGCCATTTTACCTTTGGCCAAATTTCATGCTCAAATTAATGCAGAGAGCTCTGCTTGTTGAGAAGTGCCTGAGGCATTGGACTAGCCTCAATGGTTTTATTTAGAGAGACAATTGCATAACCTGCTTTATAGTGGCTGTTTCATCAGTAAACTAAACTACTTCAGCATTTTTAAGAGGTGTTTCCTGTAAATCAGTTTGAGGGGTTAGTAGTCTGTTAATGTTAGGCAGTCATGAGGGGTTTTGTTGGAAGGCATAGGAAGGAGAAAAGCAGAGTATTACAGCAAGCAATAGTCACATTAGATGAAGATAATAAAGAAAATATTTAGAAAGTCAGTCTGCTAACAGAGAAGTACTGAGTACGATAAGAGTGAAGTAAGGCTTCCACTGCATGAAGCATGTAAAGAGTCAATGGGGAGCCCGTTATTATCCCTTCTACATGATGTAGTAGATTGGAAGTGACCACAATAGTTTTCATCAAAAGGAGGGGGACTTCTAGCCACCAGATCTAATTGTTGACTATAGTATCCAATGGGTCTGTGCTGGCTTCCATACCATTGAGTCAAGACAGCCAATGCATTCCCTCTCTTTCAAAGACAAAAAGGAAAAGAAGCAATTAGTAATGAGGATGGCCTAAAGCATGCAGATCGTAAAAACTCCCTTTTATTAAAGGTTTCCTGAGACTCTTCTGTTCATATGAGGGGCTCTTTCTGGTCAGGTTAGGAAGAGAGTATAAAGGTTGAACCATAACAGAAAAATTAGAAATCCAATTTCTACAATATCTGACCAAATATAAGAATCCTGAGAAGTCTTTTAGTCTTGGGGATAGGAGAAGTCAAAATGTACTGGACCCTGTTAGGATCCAAGAGGAGATCTTTATCATTAACTAAATGTCCCAGATATTTAACTTGAATTTTACTAGCTGAAGTTTCTCTTTAGATACGTTGTCCCTTTTTTGCTAGTTCTCAAAGGAAGTGGAGGATATCTGCAAGGGATGTTTCTTCAGAAAATGAGCAGAAGAAGAGGTCATCCACAAATTGTAAAAGGGTAGATAGATAGAGAAATTTGTATTGGCAATACTTGCCTTTAAAATTTGGGAAAAGTAAATCAGACTTAATATAGCACTAAGGTGTTACTGTCCAAGTATATTGCTGTCCTTTCTGTGAGAAATTGCATAAGAATTGGCTTTCAGGATGAATAGGGATGCTCAAAAAAGCACTACAAAGATCTGTAACCAATCAAAAAGAATTTACTTTCTGGTGGTATGATTGAAAGTAAGGTATGAGGGTTAGGCATGACTGGGTGTTGAGGTATGACTATGTTACTTATGGCTCTTAGATTTTGAACAAATTTCCATTCCCTCCATGAGATTTTTTAACAGGTAGGATAGGAGTATTACAAAGGCTCATTCAAGGAATAATTAGGCCTTGTTTGAGATATTCCTCAATGATAGATTTGATTCCTTCAATGACTTCTGCATTTAAAGGGTATTGATGGATATTGGACAGAGGTTTATTTTTGTCAATTTGAGTTTTCATTGCTGGTGCAAAATAAGTGTGACCTATGTCGGTGGCATTTTTTTGACCAAAGTTAGAATGGAATCTCAAAGAGGGTTTGGGTCAATTAAAGTGACTGAAAAAACTAGAATAGCTATGACTGAGTCCATGGATGAGTCCTCTTGAGGATCATTAGTTAGAAGTTCAAGGTGAAATAATATTTCCACCTTTTGCAAGAAGAAAATATGGGCTGTGTGACCTCTTAAGAAAGTCTCATCCTAATAGATGAAGAAGGTCACAGGGAACCAAAAGAAATCAGTGGGTTCCTTGAATAGAACCAGGTTGAAAAGGAATTAGAAGGGATTTAGAGACTGCCAAGGGTTGATTGGAAATTTCCACCATTTGTTTGGTTTCAGTACTCTGGGGAAGGAGAATGGTGAAGCTGGTGAGGTTAAGAACTGATAAGGTGGCTTTGGTATCTACCTGGGCCTTAGTTACCTCATTCCCAATATTTAGATCAATTTCTCCTAAAGAATTAGTTTGGAGCATGGGAAAATCCCCCTTTAATCCTTAGAGCAACATTATTGCTGAGAAAACTTAGGTTGAAATCTTTGAGGAAGATTCACAAATTTTATGAGTTATTCGTCTTGTAATTGTCTTTTGAGATTTTTTTCATTTTTAAAATTAAGTTTATTAGGGTAACATTGGTTAATATAATTACATAATTTTCAGATGTACATTATCATTTGACATCTGTATATTCTACTGTGTGTTTACCAAAGTTCAGTTTCCTTCAGTTATCATATATTTGATCACCTTTACCCACTTCACCCTCCCCCTATCCTCCTATATTTGACCCCCTTGACCCCATCTACCTCCCCCTCCTCACCCACCCTTTACCCTCTAGTAACCACTAGTCTATAGTCCATGTCCATGAGTCTCTGTTTGTTTGTCTTGTTCATATGTTGCTGTTAGGTTTATAGCCTACACATAAGTGATATCATGTGATTTTCAACTTTTTCTGTCTGGCTTATTTCGCTTAGCATGATTATCTTGAGGTCCATCCATGTTGTCGCAAATGGCGTATTTTCTCTCTTCTTATGGCTGAGTAATATTTCATTGTATATATGTACCACAGCTTCTTATCCGATCATCTATCACAGGACACTTCAGTTGCTTCCATGTCCTGACTACTGTGAATAATGCTGCTCTGAACATCGGTGTGTAAATATCTTTTCGGATAAGGTTTTTTAAGTATTTGAGGTCTTTTGATATTTAAACAATTTTTTTCCCCAATGGCCAGCCTTTTGAAATAATTGCAGACCCCTTTGAATGGTTGTTTGCCTTGCGGACCTTGAAAAGAGGGTTTAGTCATCAATTGCTGTAACTGTAGGCTCAGTTACTTGGGTTGCCTGAATTCGGCCATTTAGGTCTTGTATAGCTTTCTTTTTGGTATCTTTTTGGATAGCTTGGGTGAGCTGCTCAGCATAGCTCATGAAATCATGGGTTTGCATGGTAGCCCAAGTAAATTGTAATTTTCACCCATGGTTCAAGTTTGACTTGTACACCTTCAACAAAGGCTGAATTTAAAAGCATTAAGATGTCATCACTGACTTCATCTATGCCAACATATTGTTTAAAAACTTTTTAAAATCTATCATAATAATCAAAAACAGTTAAGTCAGGTTTTTAAACATATTTTTGAATTTTCTTCCAAGCAATAACTCAAGGAAAAGTCTTAGGTATCTTTTCATGAAGCTATTTAGCCAGCCTTGAGACTTTGTTAATGGCTCTCATCCTCAACAGAAAAAGTCTCTTATAGAGTTGTGGCTTCCTGCCCTGTTTAGTCATTTCCTGGCACATTCTTCTCCTATGAGCATATGGATAAGCTGGTAGATGTCAGAAAATCCTGGCCCATATGTTGGATAGTGAGCCGAAATTATCTAGCAAACCCAGTGGGGTCTTCTTTGGGATTACGGACATCTCTAGTAATGGCACAGAGCTCAGCTTTAGTCCATGGGATATAAGAAATAAGGGGTTGTTGTCATGGGCCAGCCTCATCTGATGGTTTAACTTTAATTGGAAGAGTAAGAACAAGGGGTTCTAATGGAGCCTCAGGTTCATCATTATAAAAAGGGAGTTCAATAAGTAAAGAGTAAAGAGTGGGAGGATAGATAGGAAGTATATGAGCTGAAGGTGCAGATAAAGAGACATCAGAACATTTAAAAGTCTCCTCAAGTTTAGTAAGTCTCTGAAACAAGTCAGAATTTGCTTTGGTTGACTCAGAACCTGTGTTTTGGAAGGAAGTAATTTGTGAATCGCTTATATATTTGAAGGCCTCAAAATGCCAATTAAAATATGCTTCTCTTATAGGTTGCTTGGTTTTGTAGCTTTTTCCAATTGACTGTGCAGATAGACTAACTTGAGAATTTCAAAAGAGCCCAAGTTGGCCAGTTTAATTGTAAATATTCTTAGGTAATCATGGTCCAGCGAGATAGAAATTTGCTGGATGAGGGCCTGTAATTTTTGTATGTAAATCTAGCAGCAGTTCCAGGGGGTGGCTGTTCAGTAGCCATTCCCTTAGAAAGTAAACTTCTCATTTTCCAAAAGAGTAATTATTCACCAGATGGGCATTTTAAATCTTATAGACAAACTGGCAGTAGAGAAAATCCAAATAGAGCCTGAACATCAACCAAGTTGGGAGCTTAGCATCCGAGAGGACTTACTACAATAATGTATAGAGTGCAAGGGACTCTTGTAGGTACCTCACTCGAATCAATGAAGGTACTGGAGGAGGAGGCAAGTCACTCTGGATCCCACTTTTGACACTATGTAATGTCAATCCATTTTTACTGAGAACTACAAGGCAAATAGAAGCTTCAAAGGAACTACTGATACATGCAACACCAGATGAATCTCCAGAGCAATATGCTTTGTGAAAAAAAAACTAATTCCCAAAGGTTACATACTGTATGATTCCATTTATATAATACTCTTTAAATGACAAAATTATAGAAACAGAGAACAGATTAGTGATTGACAGAAGTTAATGAGGGGATTAGAGTGTGATTATAAAAGGCCAGTATGAGGAGGAGATCCCTGTGGTGATGGAAATATTCTGCATCTTGACTGTATCAATGTCCATATCCCAGTTGTGATATTGTATTACAGTTTTGGAAAATATTACCATGAGGGGAAACTGTGTAAAAGGTATAATGAATATCTCTGTATTATTTCCTAAGACATCATTTAAATCTATAATTATCTAAATATAATAAAATTAATTTTAAATATACTCCCTGTGTCTGAGTTTCAGCCCATACCAGGTAAATTATAATAACTATAGCTGGGAACCAAGCATTAGTAGTTTTTAAAGATGCCCAAGTGGTTCCAAAGGCAGCAAGTTTGGGAACCACTGAATTAAGCATCTCAGAAGCCTCCAATGAGATATTTAAGAAGAAGGAAAAAAAAATTTCTTAAATCTCTGTCTATAAAGACATCTTTGCAAAAGGGAACTACACAAAAACATCCCATTACATTTTGGCCACAGGCCCAGTCAAAGTGGAGGAGAGATCTTGGCCATTTCTTATTCATCTGGCAGGCTCCTAACCTTGAAGCTTCATTAATTGAACCTAAGCCTAAAAGCCAACATTCTTAACCACTTTGTTAATTGGAATGATTTATCAAAAAAAATTTTTAAAAACCCATTTCATAAATAAAACAATTCTTTCCTCTCTTTCTTCATTTCAATGATCTTTATTAAATCTAGCCTGAAAAGGTGAGTTATACAAGTGCCGCTAGGTTTTCCTGAGCTGCTCAAGTTATTAAAGGTGTGTTTTTCTGTTTTAAAATCAACACTCCACTACACTTGACTTGAATTTCAACTCCTTTAATATTCACTGCCCTTCTTTCCAAGAAATTTGTTAGAGATACTACTTAAACTTGCTATAACAATTAGCTTCAAACTGAACTGTAAGAAGGAAAGAGAGAAAAGGGACTGAATCTTTCCTCTCCTTAAATTTGGACGCAGTTTCACCTTTACAGTGAATTCCACTGCACTGTTCAGAGGATTTTTAAAATGTTCTTCAATTGCACGTTTTCAAGTATTACCATGACCTATTTTTCAGCCTACATCTTCTCTTGGAACTTTTTCTTTTAAATTAAAACCACAGTTTAAAATGTGTTATCACAGCAACATTAATGTAATGAGAAAAGGCAGTCTTATCGGACAAGATAACCTGCTTTTCCTCAAAGATGCCATTTTTATTGCATTAAGGGTAGCTCGCTCAAAGAGATCTGAGGAAATCACATGGATTGATTTTTACACTCCGAATATCATAAGTACAGTCAGTAGTGGTTCCATGGAGAATAATAGAATAGGATTCTATTAATATTTGTTTTGTTTCTTATTTCCAAGAAATCTATTTGGATAAGATGAAGTTAGACAAGTATACTAGTGAAGGTATGTAAATCCATTTTACCATAGAAAAGAACATAATTCCTTTACTGTTAAGCAAAATAGAAGAGTGATGAGTCATTTCATTCAAAACAGAGGCTCTTCTGGATTTAAGTGTACAGGGACACATAGCTTGAAACTCAGTTAAGGACAACCAAAGAAAAACAAGCTGAGCACAAAGATTACCTCTCACCCCATGATGTAAAATTTCCATGCAGCAACATCTGGAGGTTGCAAAGTCCAGATAATTTAAATAGGAGACTTGGAGGCAAGAAACCATACTTAGCCCTGGCTCTCTGTGAACACAGTTTGTTGCTGAAGCAATTCACTCTGCTTCTAATTCACAATTCTCCAGCCTCAATCAAGTACCCCTATGTGGTTCTCACAAGGCATGAGGCCCTTTTCCCACCAAGAGCCTTTGCTCAGGCCATCCTTGCTGTCTGCAAGGTGGTCCCCCTGACTCCTTGCCTGCTGGCTCCCTCTCAGACTTCAGGTTTCCATTAAAATAATATCCCTTCCTGTCCTTCTCACTCCAGAGTTAATGTCTGCCTCGGCATCATGTTTATTTCTGAATTCTATTCCAGGGCTTGACATCTAACAGATACCTATTCGTGAAACTAATAAATGCTTCCTCCAAAAAATTAATAAATTAATAAATACTTCATCCAAAAAAAGGTAGATATCATACCATTCCTTAGGTGAATTTTAGTGACTCATAAAAACTGACTATGTTTTTTAGTTAAACACACACTCCCATACAATAATCAAACACAAAGAATGTAAAGATTGCTGAAGCCATTTAGGATCAGGGATAATGCCAGTTACTCAGGTAGAATTTTAAGCAGGTGCCACTCTAAGCATTCTGTAACCCAGACCTGACTACTCTGTTTCACAGCTGTTCCTGTCTCTGCAAATTTATATGCATCTGTTATCTGCCCCATTCATCCATTCAATGGGCACCTGTAATGCTTTATATGTATCTTATCAACCTCTTAAAGTAGATTTCAAGCTCTTGAAGAGCAAGAACTGTTCTTTTAATAATAATAGCAAATACCGCCAAGTATTTCCTATGTGTCAGTCATATGTTATGTGCTTTCCTGTATTAATAATATACCCAGTGGAGACATGATTCAAACCCAGGCAGAATGACCACAGAGTCTGGCACACGCTTTTTTTAAACCTGGATCTTACTCTTCTAAGCTGTTTGCATGGCCTCTGGCAAGTTGCCTCAGTTGCTTCCTCTGTAAAATGGGGATGACATAGTATCTATATCAGAGGGTTGTTGTGAAGATTAAAGAAACTTGAGACCTGTAAAATGCTTAGAAGGTGGCTGATACACAATGGGTACTCATTAAATGTTAGTTGTTGTTATTGTTTATGGGAAAGTCTCCAAATCTGGGAAACCCCTCAGTCCCAGTTTTAGCATGGAAAGTCCCATGTGCTTGGCAAAAGTTCAAAATAGGGCAGGCCTAGGACAGGAGGTTGGCTGTTGTCCTGTGGTCACTCTTCACTGCCCTGCCTCTTTCAGAGCCCGTCTCAAAATTCCCCCTGATGTCCTGTCACTGACACTTTCCCACAATGTCTCAGGAAACTTCCTTATCAACAGGTTGTAATACAGAATTAACTTTTTCATATAAACATTCTTCTACATAGACCATCGCCCTGTTTTCCCCATTTACTGCTAAGTTTTTTAACTATCCCCATTTTCTAAGAGCAAACTATTTTGAGGTGCGAAAATAAGTGACAAGACTAAAACACATTGCCTGCTTTGAATGAAACTAGAGCATCTAGTGCCCCCTGCTGCCTTTTCAGAGGAAGGGCAATCAAATAAGAATACCTTGATTCATTGACAGTGCATTTTTGCTTATTGAGGTCTTAAATAGAAATCGGTACAAATATCCTAAATTTGAAATTAGATTCACGATTCGTCTTTTCTTAAATTCACCCTTTTGAATTTCAGTTGTTTGCTTTGCCTTTGCAAAAACCTTTGCTTGATTATACTTTTCTCATTTATATTTGCTTCCCTAGAATTTGCTTTGGGCTGTTTTATTTGGAGATTTGAACAGATTTTGTCTTACTTATGGCTCTTTTTCACTTCTGTAAAGAAAGCCCTGAGACCGGCTCTCGTGGGCGAGAGGCGGCGGCATCAACGGACATACTCGCCTTTCCGCAGACTGGAGCAAGCAGTTGCTTCGCGGGATCTCGGGGACCGTCGGCGGCGACCCGGCTCCGGGGCGTTCCGGAAGGACGGAATCCCCCGAATTCAGAAAGCACGCCGTTGCGGTTAATGGGAGAACGACGCACAGCTGAGTGTCAGGCGGACTCAGCCAATGAGCATGAGCTTTGGACGAGGCGGATCTGCCCCAACTTGGGTCTTATAAATTCGCTCTTCCCTGCTCCTGCGGAACCGGAATGGTGCGGGATGAGGCGGGTTGGGGGATGAGCGGAGCTCCGTGGCGTCCACCGCGGTGAGCACAGCGGCCGGGTATGTCAGAAGCAGGTGAGGGCAAGCAGTCCACGGAGACGACGCGCGTCCACGAGGCCGCCCCCGAAGGCGAGTCGCTGACCTGGACTGGGGGTCAGGGGGGAGGGCCTCGACCGAGAGCCGGAAGGTCGCCGAGGCAGGAACGAGGAGGATGCCAGGTAGGTGCTGTGGAGTTGTTGAGTGGACTTGGGCGCCGTCCCGGAGCCGCCTGGCCGAGATGGGGGTGGCGGGGAGAGGAAGGTGTGCGCTTGTTTGGACCTGGGGCGAGGCCAGTCGAAGACCCCCAGACCCTCAGCCTCTGCCTTCCCTCCTTCCATCCTCATGCATTTGGGGATGGAGCCACTGCCTGACCTAAATCTCTACACCAGGAAGGCCACGTTCCTTGAGAGTGACCTTTGGGTTCAGGGGAAGACAGAAAGCACTTTGATAAGAGGGTTGGTTTGGGGTTTTGTTTTGTTTATTTAAAAAACAAGACAAAACAAAAAACTTCCAGTTGTAAATAGTGCCCAGGGCCTGGTGGGTAAGTTTGCCGGTCTTTTTCCCCTCCCGGCCTGTGGGTGCTGTGGGATTGTTTTGTTAGGGTCCAAGTAGGGCTGAGATTTCAGTAAAGAGGTAGTATAGATTTGCTAACAGCTTTCAAAGGTAGTCTTTAAAGACTAGAGTGGGTGGGTGGTTTTGGACCTTTGCTGTGGATGGCAGCTTTATTTGTAATCCTTCCTATGAAAGATTTGGGAGATTCAGTTCTTCCCTAACTCATGGGGTTGTAAAATATTCCAAGCTCATGGTTTCCTTGTAAGACTTCTTGTTGCCATGTGTCTCACCCTACCATTTCAGAAAATTGTTTGTTGGTGGCCTGAGCTGGAATACCAGCGCAAAAGGACCCAAAACACCATTTTACCAAATTTGGAGAGGTTGTTGACCATACGATAACAATGGATCCCAACATCAGAAGATCAAGAGGGTTGGGGTTTATCCTCTTTAAAGGTGCAGCCAATGTGGAGAAGGTAAGCTTTGTACTCCGTCAAGGACCCTTGGGTACAGGATTTGATTTATGGGAACAGTATGATCACGATCAGTTTGTCTGAGCTGCATGTGGCCAAGTGCACTGGGGGAAGCAGAGTTTAGGGACTTGTTCCTGTAAAGATTTAAATGAGGAGTAAGAAGTGTATGATTTGGGGTGTTCCAGGAAGAGGAAGTGGGTATTATTATTACCTGTTTATGTGCCTGTTTTGGGCATTGTGTTAAACACTTCATGTGTGAGGATTAGAAAAGCATCCAAGATGCACTGAGATAGGTGTTATTTAAGTGTCATTTTAGAGAGAAAAAACTAAGGCTCACAGAAGATTCAGTAACTAGAAGAGATCACACAGTAAGTAAGGGATAGGACAGTGAGGATTCCAACCCCAGCAGCCTGGTCAGCCTGTGCTTAATCCCTGCTGCTTTGCTTCTAGAGGAAACAAGTCTTAGATTGGGACAGGAAGAAAGGGCACACAGTATGGACAAAGGCTCTAAGGGAGTGAGAACTGATTTATATGTGTAAGTAAACCAGCCCAATTTCAGATTTAGAGAAAATTGAGAAGTCGGGCTCGGGTAGAGTGTGTGTTTGGAGGAGATGAAATATTTTGTGTACCTGTGATGGAGTCTTGTGGCTCAAAGAGAAGAGCCTAGCCCTGAGTAATGCTGCTAGGAAATGTCAGTGAGAATTAGAGCCAGAGCCTACCTGATCCCTTTCTCAGAAGGAATTGTCCCAATTTTAGCACTTTAAAGTCCCATACCTGGAAAACCTCACAGCCCCATGTTTAGTTCTATAAGTCTCTTGACCTGGGAAATCCCTTCATTCTGGTTTTAGCACTGAAAGTCCTGCTTCCCAGGAAAACTCTTACTTCTGGTTTTACACTCCCCAAACCCATTGGTCCTGAGCAAACTTGTATGATTAGGCAGCCTACTCTTCTGTTGGAACAGGTCCTAGACCAGAAGGAGTACAGGTCATGTGGCCATAGCATGAACACCCAAAAGGCCATAGCTATGAAGAATGGTCCTGTAAAAAATCTTTGTGGGGGGCTCTGAACCCTAAAGTCACTGAGGAGAAAGATAAGGGAATACTTTGGCAAGTTTGGGGAGGTGAGTGTCTCCCCAGGGTGTATCTTATGTGCCCCATGAGCCACCTATGGCTGCTTTTTTCCTTCCTTCCTTGTTTCTGGCTGGAATTCTTCTCAGCTGGGCATCTTTCCCTCCTCTCTGGCTCTGGGTGCCTCCCTTCTTGTGAAGTCCCTTTAGGTCCGAGTAAGGAGGCACCAGTCATGAGCTTTGCCTGTTTTTCCAGATTGAGGCCATTGAATTTTCATTGGATCCAGAATTTAACAAAAGACAAGGTTCTGTTTTCATCACGTATACAGAAGAGGAACCTGTGAGAAATATCCTGGAGAAGTTCCACACCATCACTGGTAGCAAGGTAAGGAGTCTCTAGCTCCATGTGCCTATCTTCCTGCCTCTAGAAAGCTAGCCCTTGGGTTAGTGGGGAACTTAGTATGGTAACCAATCATCACAATTTTAGCATTGAAAGTATCCAGGAAAATCCTTTCCTGAAATATGAAAAGTTCTGGTTTTTGGCAATGAGTATGGAAGTTTGGAAGAAAAGTACAAAGCCCATATAGTGGTCTAAAAAAGAGGGCCTGAAAGCGACACCGTCTTTAGTTGTAGATGGATGTGGCATAGATTATGCGTCTTCTGTAGTTTCTGTTGCTTACTTTCCCCTTGACATTGATGTTGGCAACCATAATTTGTGGTTGACAGTAATGGTTTGTATGTTTATTGTTGTATCACTCAGGGTGATGTGACTTAAGTGTATTGTAATTATATTAACAGATCATCTTTGACATTGCCTATGAATTAACTGCTGTGCTTTATATCAGGATAGTGTTAGCTTAATTTTTTAACATTGTTAATATTGTGACCATGTTTTCTAAGAGGTCAGATAATGAAAATGAGAACGATTATAATACCAACGCAAGCATGATCCCATCGCCGAAAAAGAAGGCTAAACGACTGTGTTATTTTAATAACAAATGGAAGGAAACATACGACTGGATTAGGAAGGTAAATAACCAAAACAGAGCATACTGCACAACATGCAGAAAAGAATTTGGCATTGGGTGTGGTGGAGAAGGGGATGTGAAAGCACATGTGGAGACTGTATCTCACAAGTCCAGGATGAGACAGGCAAGTGTCTCTAAACCAATCAAAAGTGTTTTCATGTCCCCAAAAGACACCAATGTTCAGTCAAAAATAGCAGCTGCTGAATTAGCTTGGGCATACCACACAAACAAACATGTGTTATCATATCATTCCCTTGATTGTTCTATGAAACTGAGTAAAGTTACATTTCCTGATTCAGAGGTTGCAACTAAAATATCCTGTGGGTGAACAAAGGAGAAATTTTGATAACAGATGTGTTGGCCTCTTACAGCATAGAGCTGATTTTGTCATTTCTACAGTATACCAACAATCTTGTTTTCTACAGTATATCAACTTCAAGTGGTGAGCCGAATCATGGCAACAAAAAATGTTTCCTCTAGCCCTTAGGTACTTTGACTTGAAAGATGGAATTTTGAATCATATTCTTGATTTCTATGAGGATTTTAATGAAACTGCTGAAATCGTAAAACAAAAGATTGTTGCTATTTTGTCCAATACAAGCTAGACTTAGCTCATCTATCTGCATTTTCGTCAGGCAGTGCAAATGTAAATTTTGGGAAATTTCATTCAGTCTATAAACTTTTTAACAAAGAAAATGAAAGGATCTTACCTATTCAATGTCCTGCAGCTCTTGTATACAACACTGCTAAAAAGGGTTGTGATTTGCTTAAATGTGATGTTGAGACTTTCATAATAAAAGTTTTTGGTCACTTTTCAGTTTCCTCAAAATGTGCAGAAGCACTTAATGAGAGTTTTGACTTTACAGAAATAAAAGGTGATAACGGTTATATTTTTAGACATGTGCCTACAAGATGGATATCATTGCTCCCAGCCATAGAAAAGATGCTAAAATGTTGACTTGCCATAAAATCATATTTTCAAAGTATGGAACAAGAATAATGTCCTTCTTTGATTTGGAAATATATTGAAGATGAGAATGGAGAAAAGGATTACAGTGAAACAAGTATATATGCCGTTTCTCCAAAACTGTTTGACAATCTTTGAAGAAGCCATAAAGAGCCTAGAAAAGGATGAACTGAGCTGTTTATTTTGTATAGATTGAGACAAAAACTCATACTGTGGAAAAATAATTCAGTTTTTGGAAATAAGACTGCTTCAGAGCTAAAAAAAAGAAAAAATGTCACCAGAAAAGGGCAGCCAAGTTACACAGGACTTTCTTAAATTCTTTACTAGAATTGTAACTTATTTGGAATGCAACTTTGATATCACCAGTTCAAATTACCTCTGTGCTTTAAAACCGTTTTCCCTGAGAAGGAAATGTTTAACTTATGATGACATCCAGTGTGCTTCAGAGTGTTTAAAAATGATTGACATTTTAGATATGGATAGTCTATATGATGAACTTATAGATGCAAAGGACCTGATAGACAAACAGCTGGTCTATCAGAACAAGCCTGTGGATTCAAAGTGGTTAGACATTTTTGGAGAAATGAAAATTAATTTCTACGAATCTAAAAACTTACTATTGCTAGTAAGTAAAATCTTAAGCATTCCATGCTCAAACACTTTTATTGAGAAGATATTTAACTTAATGTCATCACATTGGACTGATACTAGGAATCAGTATAATGTGGGCTTGAGAAGAGCAGAGCTGCAAGTCAGAGTGAATTTTACATTTGACTGTGTTCAGTTTTACCGCTACACAAAAGAAAAGAATGATGTCCTAAAGGATGCAAGCAGCTCAGAAAAGTATTATTGGAAAAGGAGACAGCAAGAATAAAAATATTCTACTATATCACGGGACAGAAGGAAATGTGTTGTTAGTTCTTATTAAATACAGGAAATATCTAGTCCTATTTTCATATTCTCCTTTTAAAGTCTTACATTATGTATCTTATTTTGATTTGCATATTTGTATTCACAATATCCATAGCATATTAGTGCAGCAGTATGTCTAATTTAGAATAAATATTATATATGTATAGGGATGCTTGTTCAAAATTTCTTTTACTGATGAGCAGAAGCCTAAATGAAAAGTGACCATATGGGATCTGGAAGACAAGAATCGAGGACTCGAAGAAGGCTTTTTTGTTTGCCTGTTTAAAATTCAATAAGTCTCCTGTGACTTTGGTTTTTATGAATCAATCTCCCAAAGCCAGGGTGCCCTTGGAAGAACTGATAATAACTGAATTTCTGAACATTTGATGATGAGGACCAGGCCTAGGACCACAGGGCACTCACTGAGTTGTAAACATCCTGTGAGTTCTTGCTTGAGCAGCCAGTCTTATCAGTCAGTCAGGCTCTCAACCTTGCTTTTCCTTTATCTAATTCCACCTATAACAACTTATGAAAACCTGCATTACTATAGACTGGGAATTCTACAAATCCAGAAGGACTTAAGAGTGAAAATCATAAGATCTGAGAACTTGGATAGGAAAAAGAAATTTCTATTTACACTAACCTTTGAAATATAGCCTTTATTTTCATTAGGAAAATAGGTAGCAAACCATAGTAGTGTTCGCACCTGTGACTCTGTCATCACTAGAAATCATAGATATTCACATTACAGATACTTCTAATTTTTGTTTATGTGCACCACTACTTAGAAATTATAATAATTATTAAACCCACTCCTAGATCTTGTAATTTAATAAAGAACATCTAACTATATCACAGATTTAAATGTTTAATATTTTGATAACTATTTTAATAAAATTGGCTTTCTTGGCAATCCTATGTATTTCACCTGTGCATTTCTCCAGACTGTCAAAGGGGTTGATGAGACATTGGAATCTCTGCTGTGGATCATGAATAGAAAGCTTTACAAATAGGTAGAGGTGAGTAGGCTTCGCTACACCCTCATATCCTGTTCTAACCTTATCATTAGCTGGAGTAGGTGACAGCTGGTGGCATATGAGTTGAGAGGACAGTGATTGCTTTGCCTAAAAACCTTCCTGTTTCCTCATGTCCAAGAGTATGGAATTTCTACAATATACAAAGGAGTTCTTGTAGGTTTAGGTGAAAATGCCTTAGCAGGAATATCATGAGGCCGTTTCTAGCTTCTAATACCTCAGTGACAAGGATGGAAGGGATCTCAGCATCCAATTCGATCAGCATCTTATAAATCCTGGCACTGTGGTCCAGGGGAACTTATTTACTGGGATTCACATCAGTTAAAGATACTGATACTGTGTTTCCAGTTTTATACTAAATAGGCAAAGTATCCTGGAAGTCTGAAGAGAGGGAGCAGGGAGAGATTAGGGTAAGGATGAGAAAAGAAGGGGATAGAAGGGAGTGCTGGGAAAACTCAGAGCCAGACTTCAGGATACCACTTCCTCCAATCCACATTCCAGTCAGTGTCTGCTTTCAGCTCTCCTGTGAATCTTCAGGAATCTTGTCTCCTTAGAACCAACATAGACTTCTCATAAGTTAGGCACAACGCTTCTCAGGAGCACTTTTAAGCATGTGGAATAGATTCAGCAAACAAATTTCATAAAATTTAATATACTCAGGGTGTGTGTGTGTGTAAAGAAATTCATTATTCCTAGCCCCGTAGCACCCCTGGAGCTGCTTGATTACTCCTAGATGATAACTTTCATATATCTGAAGGGTTATTATATAAGGAGGCGGCCCAGAAGGCAATACTAGCATGAGATGAGAAGTTGTTACTGGGAGGCATAATACCACGTCAAGTTAAGGTTCTTTCTGAGAACTGATTATCCTGGGACTAGACAGATTTAAAGTACCTTGTAATTCTGGCATTCTATATCTTTCCCCTTCAGATAATTAAGCCCCGCTAATCCTGGGCTTGGAATATAAAACCAGGATCCTGATTTCCCCTTCATATCTAGATGATCCGGTAGATAGTGTGGTGTAATGAACAGTACTCAGGCTTTGAAAACAGACAAACTTGGGCTCTAACTTTTGCACCCCACGGAGACTTTATTTCCCTGCACTGAAAACAAGAACAGTCTGCTGGAGAGCATGCAAAAGACCTGAATTGCTATAGATACAAATGTCCCTTGAATGATGGAGACCGCTCCACGGTTGAAAATCTCCCGCCCTCTGGGATTCCTGCTAAATCCAGAACCGCTCCCTGCAGATTTTTGTTAGTTACTCTCAGTCCAGCAGGAGGCAGCAGACCCCAGCCCTCAGCTTAGGGCCAACGCCGAAAGTGGGGCAGACGGAACAAACCGTCAGATCCCGCGGCCGCCGGGGATCCTGCAGCCCCAGCGCTCCAGGCGGCCTGCGAACTGGACGCCTCCTTCCGCGGGGCGGGCGGGGACCGCGCAACGCTGAACGGAGGACGGAGGGACGTGGCGCATGCGCACAGCAGGGAAGGCGCCACCCGGAACCTGCGGGCTCTGCGGACTGACTGCCAGAAGGTGCTGACTAGGGGACCGCTTCTGGTCTTCAGATGCGAAGTTTTCCCGCAGCTGGCTCCCGACTTTTTTCTTTTCAATCGCGAGAAGGGCTCGGAGGTGCAGGTGAGTTTTATGTCTCCAAATCGAGAAATTCCTGCCCTGAATTTTCTTACAAAGCCTCACAATTAAGCAGACAATCGTACAGAGGACCTTGGAAGGTTTTTGCAGAAGATGGAGTCCACTGTACCAGGGATCCCTTCTCTAGTCTTCCTGGGAATTCCCCAAATTTCTTCTTTCACGGTTCTGAATCTCCCACCAGTCCTCCCTTCTACCTTCCTGGAGCTAGGGAGAGGTAAGGATAGGGGTGGGGCTCTTGGATCATAGCAAAAATGCTTGGCAAGGTCTAAACCTTCCTAGCACCACCCAGACTGCACTCGAACATGTGTCTTTGGAGCCTCAGGGAGTTCAGGCACAGATAATTGTTGATACTCGACAGGTGAAAATGCTTTTCATATAGTAGCTTTCAGAAAATCTCATAATGGGTTCCCCAAATTTTGGAGGATTAGGATCAAGGCAAAGCCATGTCACCTGGTTTTGTACACGGTGCGATAAGTCATTCTGCTGCATTGCACCTAAGATGCTTTCTGTCTAAGCGCTGGCATCTCTTTTACACTGGGAGCAGAAGATGCATCCCACATCGTCTCTCACCGTTCCCCACCCCCATCTCATGTTAACACAGCCTCTGGCTTTGCTTGTGTGCTTCTGGGTAGGTCAAATGGAAAAGGAGTAAGAGGGGTGATTGCTTTTTGTCGAATTTTCCTTCTGAGTACAGAAATTTCCTGCAAGGACTGGGAATAGATTGATTTTTGCCTCCTTAAAACAACAGTTCGCTAAGGAGATTAAGGGACTGGCTGTGTCCAGGCATTAGAGCTATATTGGAGGTAGGTCAATTACAGAGTGTCTTCAGACAGAAATTTTTCCTTTGGCTCACTCATTCATTCAGCAAGTATTTATTAAGCACCTGCCTTATGCATGGCAATGAGCTCGGTACTGTGAGAAGGAAACAAGATAAATTGAACCTGAATTTTGCCTTCAAGGAGCTTGATTGACAGAGAGGAGAGATATGCCCAACATAACTAACTCTTTGCCAGGTAGAAGGGGATAGGACCCCATCAGAGGAAGAGCTAGGGGGTGGGGGCTTGGAAGAGGGAGAAGAATCAGCCTTTCACACCAGGTGGTTGGCTTAAGAAGAAAATTAGATCCTCAATTTACTATCTGGTGATGAGTGATCTCTTGTAAGCTTCAGATCTGTATATATGGGTGTTTTTCTGACCATGTGTCAGACATTTCAGACTAAATATATATCAAACAGGTCTCATGATTTCTGGCCACCTCCTTTCTCCTGCCACACACCTACTTCTTTTTAGTGTTCCCTCTTTCAGGGAATAGCATCAAGGCTCCCCTGCCCCCTCCTCCTCTCCTAGTGGTCCAAACCAGAGACCTAGGCATGAGTTGTCTCTGATTTATCCCTTCCCCTCACTCCCCACATCCAGGCTTATCAATTCTACTTCCTGAACCTCTCTCAAATCTGTCTACCTCTTTCCACCCTCATTGCCCTTTCTCCAGGCCAGAATACCATCATCTCTTGCTTAGTTTACTGCAACAACCTCTCAGCTTACCTCCCTCCCTTACTTCAAGGCATGTCCCACTACTCCAGCAAGGAAGTACTTGCTGGAATTTAAATCTGATAGTAAGGCTCCCTTGATTCATTCCTCACTGCTCTTGGGACAGAAACCAGGCTCCTTAAATGGGCGGTCAAGCCCCATCTCTTTTCACAACTCCCTTACACTTCATTCCATTTTGAAAACATGTCATGCTTCATCATGCCACTAAGTCTTTACACATGTTCTCCCTCTGTCTACAACATACCCTTCCTTGCTACCCTCTTTACTTGGCTTATTCCTACTCTCCCCCACAGTCCCAGCTGGGAACCTGTTTCCTCTAGGAATCCTTTCTTAGGTTCCCAAGCCTCATTAGGTGTCCATGCCTCTCCTCTTAGGTCTCATTCATGTATCTGTCTCCTCTGCTGTGCTGTACTGTAAGTCCTAGAAGACCAGAGCCATGTCCGAAGGCTTTTCATTGCTTTCTACTGCTTTGCACAAAGAAGATGCTCAATAAATAGTTAAATGGAATTCAGTATAAATACAAGTTGCAATATTATGGTTTGATTTATTGAATGCCTGAATCTCAAATTCACCCTGTTTCATAAGAAAGCCAGTGACAGAGCAAATGTCTAAAGTGAATCATTGGTTATATCATTCAACAAATGTCCATGTTACCCCTTTTCTGTTCTTCAGTGTGAGGATGATAGGGAGACAAATAAAATAAAAGACAAATAAAAATGTGAAAGAATTATAAGATGGAGTTGCTGAAGTTAAGGAATTTGGAGAAAGAAGAGCAGTTTGCTCCAGACCAGTTGGATGGTGCAGGCCACAGTAGTTAAGGATATTAGGAGGCAGTTAAGAAAGGGAAGAAAGTTCACACGGGGATAGGGTATAGAGGGTGGTTGGGGTTCGTAGGTGGAAGAGAGAGGAGACATTCTAGGCATGAAGTGAAAAGGGAATACTGTGTTTTCTTCAGTGAGGAGACCTGGCTAACCACAGCAGAAATCTTACTTGGGAAATGGAAGGAGAATCAACCTAGGGTGTCCCTCTGAGTGTGCTTGAGAATTATGAGCATAGGGAACAGTGGTAAAGATCTAGTGAAGATCTAGCTTCCCTTTTTTTAGTAGACTGGAGAAATGAATTTCTATAATTCTGTGTAATGCATATCACTTTTATATACATTTGTTCCCTCAAACTCTATTTTGTAAAATTTGTCCCTTCCCCTTTGCTTTAGAATTTCAGCCTTGCCAATGGACCTTGTTGGTTTTGGTTATGCAGCCCTTGTGACATTTGGAAGTATTTTGGGATATAAACGAAGAGGTAAGCCTAAACCAGATTTTTTTTGAAAATGATATGTTGGGGGGTTGGTGTTTGTGCTATAATTAACTGAAGGTCTGTAAGTAGGACAAGAAGCTAAAGATGTGTATTGCAAAAGGGATTTGTGGAAGGAAGAGGTTATGTAGGGCCAGGTCTAACAGCATTCCAACCTGAGTTATGGGTCTCCCTCCATGACAGAATTCTAATTTCACCTGTTATTATTAATTACATAATTGACTTAATCTCCTCAGGGCTACTCATTATTAAATGAGGAAAATTTTTTGTTTACATAGTCATAGTGTCAAAAAACTGAATTATGTCGATGTTGTTTGTTACAAAGGAGAAATTGTTAAATACATAAATATCATATCTGAAGTTGGCTTTCCATCTCAAAAAGAAGAAAAAAGACCCAGTTGATAAAGGGTTTTCATGGAGAACAATGAAAGGTCAGGTTTCCTATTTTACCTTGTCTTAAGGTGGAAGCATGTATAGTCATGTCCGATATTTCTCTTTATTTTTATGAAATTTTAAAAATGAAGTATATTTCAAAGGATGTTATATTTGTGGCATTGGTGGACTTGAGCTTGAGTGAAAAAGCCAGATCTATGTGATTATGAGAGTTACTTCCTTCTTTAGAGATTACTAAGAAGTCCAAGGTCAGAAGCACAGTTCTCACCAGGGGCTGAGGGGCTGGTGCGGAAGCTTAGGTTCTTCTATGATTCCTGAGAGCCCATAATTTATCTAAGATTTTCACTGTTGTTCTTACTTTCTCTCTAAATGTGTGTAACATTGAAGATACGTGTATATGTTGGGAAAAAAGTGGTGGCTCCAAAGTAAGACTTGTAAACAATGACTCAAAAGTAGATGTTTCATAATCTACTTTAAAAAGGACTCAGTTTAAAATACTAATAGGCTTGTTATTGAACACTTTTTCATTGGCAAAGACGTGTCTAAATAACCTCTATTACAGAACAGGAAAGAACATCTGGACATTTTTGCCTGTCTTGTAGAGGACTGGGAAGGAAGAATTTGTGTGTGTGTGTGTGTGTGTGTGTGTGTGTGTGTGTGTGTGTGTTTGTTTGTGGTGTGTGCTGCTGAGGTGGGAAGGAGAGAAGGGGAGGGGATTACTTTATTAGTCTAACCTTAATCTCTTCAAGAACAAATGAAATCACATTAGCTGTAAGGTCTTTGATTTCCAGGGCTTGTTGCTCAGCTGCGCAACATAGTTTCCTGGCCTCTTGCCATAACCCCCCACTAAGTGATCCTGGAAGCCCCTGGGGATATTAGGTGTTCATAAAGAAGCCCACTGTTATAGCATAATGTGGGCTAAGAGCATAGGCCACAGAATTATGCATCCTAAATTCTATTCTTGACACTACCTTACTAGCTTTGATGCTCATGTGAGTTGTTCTAACTTCTGGAAACCAGTTCCTTATTTGTAAATTAATCTGTTAGGATTAAGTAAAATAATCTATTTAACTATATCCTTATATGACTTCTACTTGATCATGACCCATGACAGGGAACACCCAGGCATGCATTTCTTCAGTATTTATCTAGTGCTACCTTCACTGTTTCAGGCCCCGGGAAAACAGCGGTGAACAAAAAGACATGGTGCTCACAAGTGGGGGCAAGGGGTAGGGGAGACTAACATTAAATACAGGAATATATATATATAAATATATGATGACAAACAATGGGAGCTATAATAGGGACCTTCATTCAGAATGATGAGTCAGAGAAGGCATCTCTGAGGAACTAACACTTAAGGCCACATCTGTAGATGAGCTGCAATTGACCGGGTGAACAGTGCAAGGAAGAACAATTGAGGCAAGGAACAGCATATTTGGAAGCCATGAGGAATAGAGTTTGGCATATTCAGGGAACTGTAAGAAGACCAGGGCTCCAACAATAGAATAAACTTG
>CM053502.1:99758444-99852806 GCA_028627145.1 Eidolon dupreanum
TCACTTGTACCTTTCTGTAAAGATGTATTCAACAGCCACTAAATAAACAACTCTTGAACTGTCCCCTAAGCACACCAAGAAGGCACGATGTGAGTATAAAGCAGACATTTTCTTGTGCTAAGGACACATTTTAAAATATTTTTTGGTGCCTTAGACGTGAGGCTGTGAGCAATGTATGAAGGCTTAGAAAATCAGTACTCACCTTATTAAAGTCTGTCTCTCACTTGGCTCAGCAACTCAGTGCCAACCTCTTATGTGCGTGCCAGCTGCTTGTACAGTTGAATAACTCCTCCTCTCTGAAAGGAGTGGCTTCCAGATAGAGAAAAGCCACTCCCTCAAAGATCAGAGGCCAGGGATCCCATGCTGGATTAGAAAGAAAATGCAAAGTCATCCTGTCATAAAATAACTGGTCGATGTGTTCCTTTTCAAGGCTGACAAATAAAAGATGAAACAAAAAATTTTAGACTTTTGAACTCTCTCTACCAGTCAGTGAGATACAGTTTTTGAAAAAACTGTGAGGGTTTCATAATTGCATGCAAAGATCAAGGCAGATGAGAAACTGTGAGCAGAGCAGGGAGCTGATATTCAGAAAAAGGCAAGCTACTCTCTGGAATACCTTTTAGGACACACTTACGCTAAAAAATTATTTATTGTTGATCTGAAATTCATATTTAACTGGGTGTCCTGTATTTTCACGAATAAATTTGGCAACTCAATTAGTTTACTTTCTCCTCTCTGCCACATTCGAGTCAGCCTCCCTGGCCTTGGGGTCTTTGCATGTGTATTTGTTCTGTCTGGAATACTCTACCTGGAGCCCACTACTATATTTCCCCGTTATGTCTTTCCTTTCCTTACATTATTTTGACATTACATCCTTCATATCAGTTTCCCCACAGTCTGTGATATCCTGGTAGTAAGACCTTCATCTTGTTTTCAGTCACATCTTCCACGATGGCACATAGTAGAAGCTCAATAAGTAACATAGTTTTTAAAAATTATTAAGTGGGAAATTTCCAGCAAATCCAAATCTGGAAAGAAGAATAGTAAAAAGTAGAGAAAACCCAATGCACTTATCCCCGTGTTTCAGCGATCACCAACAATCTTTTTTCATCTACACTCTGACGTGGCTGGTATCGTGGCCTCCTAAAAATATAGGTCAACATCAAAAACCTGGCACCTGTTAACGTGATCATATTTGGAAAAAGGATCTTTGCAGAGATAAGTAAGCAAAGGAACTTGACATCATCCGGGATTATCCGGGTGGGCCCTAAAGCCAATGAGAAGTATCTTTACATCAGAAGAGAAGACACAGACAAGCAGAGGGTGAGGTGATATGAACATGGAGGCAGAGGTTGGAGTGATGTGACCATGGACCAAGGAAAGCAAGGAATGCAAAAAGCCACCAAAATCAGGAAGAGGCAAGAAAGGGTTCTCCCCTAGAGCTTCCGGAAGAAGTACAGCCCAGCCAACTCCTTGCCTTGGCACTTCCGGCCTTCAAAAGTGTAAGAGAATACACCCTCTTGTTTTAAGCCACTCAGTCGGTGGCAATTTGATATAGCAACCACCAGAAAGTAATATATGCTTCCACCTATTGCTCTCACAATCATGGGATTATTTGGAAGAAAATCCTAGATAATCTATCACTACAGCTATCGAAAACTTAGCATACTAATTGGACTTTTTTGAAAAATAAATAATAATATTCTCCACTCATACTAAAATTTCGAATTCCTTAATTTCATTACGAACTCAGCATTCTAACCTCACCCATTGTGTCATGAAAGTTTCTTGTGGGTTTTTTGCATCAGAATCCAAGCAAGGTCCACGCGTTGCATTTCAGTGATGAATAAATATATTTTGTAGACAGGGGTGAATTAATACAGATGCAGGCAGATGAAAGTGTGTGTGGAATTATGAAGAATTCCCAACCCCAGACTCGAACAAGTAAGTCATCAGTATGTTCATGGAGTTGTATATGGTGTTATTACCATTTGTGATGGGGCAGTGGGGACGCAGCAGGACCACACCAGCACACCGAGAACTCACAGGATAGTGCAGGAGGCACAGTGGCCTGGAGCTTTACTAGTGGTTTACAGGGCTCTATGGGAGGCAGGAGGAGAGCCCGATTCTCCCTGGGATGCAAGGGGGTGAGGAGCTGAGAGTGGCCAGGTGGGAAGGAACAGGCAGGGCTAGCTAATGTGCCCAAGAGGAAGGCAAGCGGCCCCATGTCCCAGGGGTGTGATTGGCCTGGAGCTCTGGGCCGAGGAGGGGTGTCAGGAGGCATCCTACAGGCATGTGAGACACTAATGGAGTTAAAGAAAGTAGTGATACTTGGATTGGCACTTTAGGAAAACCACTCAGGTTGCCAGTGTAGAACTAACTAGAGCAAAGTGCAGCTGCAGTTAGGAAGACTCACTGGGAAGTTACTGGGGTGATGTAGGCGAAGAATCAGGGAGACTGACTTCAGGCAGTGGAAGAGAATGGGATAAGAGAGAAATACATGGCAATTGGGACTTAAGCCAGGGCTTGGGCCTCACTCAATGGAAAGGCAAAGAGAGACAGTCAAAAATGGGTCCTGAGTCTACAGCCATGCCACCCTGAAGAAGCCCAATCCTGTCTGATCTCGGAAGCTAAGCAGGGTTGGGCCTGGTTAATACTTGGATGGCAGACCACCTAGGAACCCCAGGTGCTGTAGGAGTGAAAAAATAAAATAAAAAGGGTCCTTGCAATCTGTGAGTTCAACCAAGGATTGCCTCGCCTAAAAATAAACAAACAAGCAAACAAACAAATAAATAAGAGAGTGAATCCTGGTGGTTTTTTGGACACCCAGTCTGCCCATGGTGCCCTGCTCCAGGGCAGGAATGGAGAGAAGGAGGAAGAGGAACCCGAGGAAGAGGAGACACTAAGTTTGGTTTCTGAGAAGCCACGTTGGAGGGAACTGAGGAACCAGAAGGAGGAGATGAGCTGTGGAGATGAGCCGTGGGCTGTCAGAGGCAAAAACCTAGAGATTCTGTGCTGATCTGGAATGAGTTACCTGGTCAGGAGGAAGGAGAAGCAGGGCGAAAGCTGTGTGCCCAGCTCGAAGCTGGTTTCTCTCAGTTCAGCCCCCTGAGAGAGGAAGGACTGAGGGTCTCCTGGAGGGAGAAGGGAAGATACTGCAATACGCTTCCGTCTCACTCATGAGATGAGGCAAGTTCCCATCAACTTGGCCAACTCTGGTCACTGGAGCCAGCCCCAGGGAAGGCAGCACACATCCTTGTTTCTTGCAACATCAAGGCAAGAAACATCTCCCCAAGGCAGGCAAAGGGCCGGCACTCCTGTACGGCCAGCCTGAAGAGTTTGACGAAATCAGCAACTGAACTCTAGGGGCCAGTGTCCAGGAAGAGTTCTCTACCCACACCTTTCTCTTGGACATGTGACCCGTTTACATCTGCCTTCTGGATATGTTCACCTGGCTGCACCTTGAGCAATTCAAACTGACCAAATCCCAAGCCGAAATCAGGTTTTGAATCTAAGATGGATGCTGCCGATCCATACCGTTGCCTGGGCTAGAAGACCGCCATCATCCTTGACTCCACTCTCGCCCTACGAATCTTCTTTTCCCTTTCCACTCTCTCACCAATCTAGCCGCTTCTCTCTGCATAGTGGTCACACAGGCCAGGGCTGGGTCAGAGCCTGGTTTCGTGTCAGTGAGGTGGTTTACAAGCCCAGCCTTTAGAGCCAGGCCGTCTCTGGCACTTGATACTGTGTAGCTTGAGGTGACCTACTTCCTTTTTCTGTGCTTTAGTTTCCCCACCTATAAAATAGGACAATAATATCTACCTCATAAGTATGTCGTGAGGGTTGTATATAAAGTGCTTAGGTCAAGGCCGGGAAGTAAGAAAATACTATATATATGTCTTGATCATTACATTTTTGCCCTTATCACAGGGCTTCCTGAATGTCACCCTTTTTACTCCATTCCATCATAGGTTATATGTGGGAAAATATGAAAGTACATACATTTTGATGATTAATAATGGTTATCTTTGGGTTGTGGAATTAGGGGTTGTGTGTGTGCGCATGTGTGTGCACATTTTGTCTTTTTCACAAGTTAAGCCTATACTCTAGGTATTTGGCTTTGCAGTCCTGGATCTACCAGGAAGTTCTTTGAGTTCTTTTATTATCATTTAATCATCCCTACCCATTTCCTTTATAAGCAGAGCAATCGATTTTTTTTTTCAGTCTCAGTTGTCTATTAACCCAAGGGCAGCCAGGGATGGTGGGCAAGCAAATGTGTTCTGTGCCAGGTGCTATCTACCTGGCTTTGAAAGTACAAATGGAGACAGAGGTTCGGAAAGATAAAACTTGCTCAGTCACCCAGCTGGCCAGATCCCAGATCTTTCCGATATCAGGGTTTATGTTGTTTTCATTGCATGCCTCTCACTCACAGTGCAACAGAGAAAGCAAACCATGATATAGGGTTTGAAGAGAGCATGAACCAAAGCCAGCACTAATAGAAGCAAGTGAGGTTATCTTAAACATAAAGCAGGAAGAGGGGCGGTGGACAGGGCAGCCCCCTGTGGGGTAGGGTTGCCAGATAAAAAACAGGACATATGCAACATTAGGGACATACTTATACTAGAAAACTGTACATTGCTTAAATGCAAATTTAACTAGTGTTTTTTCTTTTCTTTTGGTTAATCTAGTAACCCTACTCCTGAATGCCTTTCATGTCTGGTTTGTTTGGGTTGGAGGCAGAGCCTTGAGGTTGCCCTTAAAGTAAGGATAGGAGGGAAGAACTGGGAATTCTCTGTTATAAGTGGTATAGTGTTATTTAAAAGTGGTTTAGTGTTATTTGAAGTGGTCTTAGAGTAGTTGTAAATATATTGCTAACTCTAGGGCAACAACTAAAACTTTTTTTAAAAAGACCTATAATTGACATACTAAGAGAGAAGAGAAAATAGAATTATACAAAATGCTTAATTAAAACCAGAGAAGGCAGAAAAAGAGAAGACAAAAAAAAAAAAAAAAAAGAAACAAAGAACAAGGGAAACAAATAGAAAACAGTTACAAACATGGTAGATATTAATCCAACTACATCAATAATGATTTTAAATGTAAAGGGTCTTAAATATACCAGTTAAGGGACAGATGAGTGGATTAATACAAATAAGAGCCAATCATGTTTTCTATAAGAAACCCACTTTACATAAAGACAGATTGATTAACCAAAATTGCCAGAGGGTGTTAAGTGCTCTGAAGAAAATAAATAGGATAATGAGAAAAAGGTATGAGCGTGTCTGGGGACTGCTACAGATCTCATGGTCAGAAAAGCACTCTTTTAGGTGGAGATGTTTGTGCTGCCAGTGTGCTGGCTGGATAATTACTGTTTGGCTATCGCCCATGGGAACATAACATTCTAACGATCAGCTTTCTGCTTCTGTATCTCGGCTTGCGCAACTGACCTGTGGGTTGACAGTTAGTAAATAGAAGAAAAATAGACTTTTGTGTTCAGACAGAATGAAGAATGGGGTTTAGGGCTTAAAAACCCTGTACCTCTACATTTCGGGGCTGCTTAATTTGGGGTCTGTGTACTCCTGGCAGTCCCAGCTGGCTCAGTAGTGTGTTTCCTGTAACTCACTGATTTCTGGTGGTCCGTGTGTCTGTCAGGGGCTGGCAGCTAAAACAGCAGAACAAGAAAGAACCCATCATGCAATCTGCTGGGCAGGCAATTTGGTTAAAGGAATAAAAAGCATATTTGGTGAAGAGGGAATACCAGTGAATACCAGCATGCACACTGGTCTCTGGAAGTCATTTCCTGCTGTTTGATCCCCCAGGAGACTGCCCCCTACAGCCCACCCCAGCCAGGCAGTGGGCGGGAGGAGTCAGGTTTTCCCTTCGGCACCCACTCTGCCACAGCCTGAGCGGCTTTAATGCTGGGTCCCGGCTCATGAAGTGCTGTTACCTCCTCCTCTGTCGCAGACACAGAGTCCCACGCTGTCCAGTTTCCTTTCTTGTCCCAGGCCCCAGAGCCTCTGTGACTGTATGCTCTGAGCCTGTTGGTTCACCTGCTGTGGATTCTAGTCGGTGAGCCTCCGACACTCCTCTACTGGAGCTCCCTGACTTATGCGTTTGGGTTTAGCCCTGAATACTGCAGCACGCTGATATTTTTGAGAATAAATGATCCAGTGCATGACCTCCTACTCTATTACCAGAGTCTGGTGGCTCTTGAAAATGGGGGAAAGAGAGGGAATTGAGACTAAAGGGTAGGCATCTGGACCAAAAGGAGATTGTGACAAACTGGGGTAATGCCACCTGAGGCAGGATGGGGGAATTGTACCGCTTAGGGTCATGGAAACATGAACAGATTCTCATGGAAACATGAGAATCTGTCTTCACTGGAGACAGCTTGGCCTCTTGTATTTATTTTCTCTAATTCTTTAATTCAGTGCAGAAGCTAACCTTCCCCCTGGGTTGTTTCTTCCAACAGCCAGCTTTGAGGGCCCCCTGGTGTCAAAGAGAATTAAAAACCAAAGAGCAATGTTTGCAAAATGGCTTAAGGTCTACAGTAGAGCAGGCTCTCAATTGATATTATCAGGCAATGGCACTGGATAGAAAAAGCACATCAAAATGGTAGTATGAAATAGACCAAATTTGCTGCCATCCTACAAAACTCAATAATACAGACCCCTGGGTGTTATCATGTCCATGTCTGGTTTCCATGTATAAATTAATTTTCAAATAAGTATAAAATGTTTCTCCTCCCTGAAGAGTTTAGAAGGAGCAGGCCAAAAGACCACCTTCACTCTGACACCAACTGCAAGTTCAAGGGGGTGCCCAAAAAACACCCTCAGTCTCGATAATCCACTAGAAGTACTTACAAAACTCACTGAAAGCTGTTATACTCACGACTATGGTTTATTACAGGGAGAGGATACAGATGAAAATCAACCAAGGAAAGAGATGCGTGGGGCAGAGTCCAGGAGTGTTCCAAACACAGATCTTCCAGAAGTCCTCTTTCTGTGGATTCATGGATGGCATTAACTCCTCCTGGCAACCATGTGTGACAATGGAGTATTGTCAACCGGAAGCCTTGAAACCAGAGTTTTTACTGGGGCTGTATCACGTGGGTGTGATTAACTGCCCATGTGGATGATCCAACTCCAGCCCCTTCAGAATTGAGCTGACACCAAATGACTCAAACGTCTCCAAGCTCCCACTCTACATTGCATTGTTGGTGTGGCTCAAAGCTCACATTCTAAATCACATTGTTACTATCTAGCAGGCTTGAGGCCTCCAGGCAAACAAAGACTTTTCTATTAGGCATGACATTCCAAGGGCTTAGAGATCCCCTTCTATAGAAGCAAAGTTCAGACCTGTTTTTGGTCTGGACTTTGGGAAGCGTTAGTCTTTTTATTACACACTCTCTCATTTTCTTCTTTTTGTTGACTCTTCCTCCGAGGATCCTGGCTGGAGCCTCTCCCTTAGAAGCAGCAGCTTGAGCCACCATTGTTCCTCAGGCCTGTCACCAGGCTCTTGCTCTTCCAGCAATTCTAAATGTTAGTTAGAGTGGTGACAGAGTACTCACATTGTGCAAGCGTGAAGACAAATAACTACCAGGATGTCTGCACTTGCTTTTCCTCTAATAAAACACTGAGACACTTGCAATGATTGTGACAGTCATTAATGATCACCTCCTGTTTATTTTTTTGCAAAAAAACGAATAAACAACAACAAAAAAGCCTCCCGCAGTAAGGGATGAGTGTGTTTTCTCTATGAGACTCTCATCAAAAACTTACCTTTCCTCAATTTTTAAATTTCTAAGTATAAGATATTTCAAAAGCAGCAATTCTTCCTTTTCCAAAATTACTTCTGATGTTTACACATCTATTTCCCCTACTGTATAGTCAATTTTTCTAGAGCAGGGGCTCTGTAGTAAGTTTCTGCCTCCTGGCACCTGCCTGGCACATATATAATGGGTGCTCAATTAATAATAGATATGTAAACCACACATGTCTAAAAAAATACGAATAAACCATCCTTTTAGTTCTGAAATGCAAAAAAATTAGAAACCTACAAATAACCATTTGGGTACTAAGAGGATACAACTAATATACATTTATAATTTCTCATATGTGTGTCAAATATAGCTGAAAGGATATACAAATGATAACTATGTTTGTCTGTGGGGAGCAGAACTGGATGGGGGGATGGGGCAGGGCTGAAAAAAACACCTCCAACTATATATCCTTTTACACTTTTTTGAACCATGTGACTGTATTATATATTCCAAACTATTTAATTAAAAAATTCTAGCAACAGGGCAATGATTTTTAAATTCTTTATTTTGGCTTATATTGACTGCATTCATTTCTATCATGGATTTATAATAGCTCAGAGGAGAGTTATTCACTAGATATTATGTTGTTATTAGACACTAAAGAGGGGGTTTAGAATGGGATAAGGAGGGGAGATAAGCAGCTCAGAAGAGAACATGAAGCCCTGCCCATTCCTGTTATAAGAAAATGAGTTCAGATCAGATCTAACATCAATGCCAGGCTCTCCAAAAAGGTTTTCAGAAAAAAGTCACATAACAATTATTTACTGGACAAAAAAATGTCAATGTTTCTAGACAAGATCTCCTTGACATGAAAGACCCAACTTAGGAACAATTATACATAGCACCATGACAGAGCTAGGATCACGGCAGCTTTGCATCAATTAAGATACTACTGTGGACTCAACAATCTATAGGGGCGACATCTCACTCACAGATGTACGTGTTGCTTTATGGCATAAAGATGTTGTAAACGGTTCTCACGTAGATTTCATCTGGAGGAGGCTTCTTCTTGCTGCCAGGTTCAAGAAATTTCTTAATTGTGGGAATATTACTCATTTTCACTGTGTACTCCTGAAAAAGGGTAAACATAAAAGGTATTAGTTACTATGAAAACATGGTTGTTCAAAATGGTCCATCGAAATCTGTTCAATGAATATTTGTTGTAAGGATCCAACCAGAACCGTAATCCTGTATCTATTTAAGGTCTGATCTCATGGTATGATTATTTACTATCTCTGCCAACAATTACTGGAATCTAGACCAGGCTTTATGTAAATCTCTTGGTTCACACCAAGATGTGAATTCTTTTCAGAGATAGCAAAATAAAAAAAGATACTTAGAATAGGATTACAATGCTTGCTTAAAGAGAACAAAGGAAGAAAAAAAAAGACACGGAAGTACCTTAAATATATTGATCTGCTCAGAGAAAATGCATGAGTCATTTAAAGAAAAGTGCTTTAAAAGTTATCAGGTGGGACAATTTATATTTTAAGATTCTGCTTCCTTGGACTTTTATTTTACTTCTAGTCACAAATAAATCCTTTTTCTGGCTATGTGTGAGAGATGGCCTGTTGCATTTTTTTGTAGCTTAGGGCTCAGATACCATATATTTATGTAAACTGGAATGGAAAAAAAAATCATTTTTTCATTCACAGAATCAAATCTTACCAATTTTCAGTAACTGAGAAAAGTCTATTTGATCTAGTGAAAAATGTGAAGTATATGAAGAAGTATATTTTGAACTTATGAAGTATATAGTCTAATAAAATCCTTCAAAATAGTCATTTATTTAAAAAGCTACTAATTAAATGTGTATTATATACAAAGCACAGCCTTAATTAACCATGTATATACATACAAATATATGTCACTAATAACAACAAAGTCTAATAATCATGTCAATGTTATGCAAATATGACAATCTTCTCTTTGTAGTACTTGAACTACTTATATTATCTTATTTTGAATATTATATCACTATTTAGAAGCTTATTCCATAGGATTTATCATTTGATATGTACCTGTGGTCCATACTTGTCATGTATAATGAAAACTTTTGTGACTTGTGACATTTTTTTAACGCTTTAATGAATGCAGTAATGACCCTGCATTAATTCAACTCAGATCCGGTGTTACATTTTTAAGTCTTTGAATATTGATACTTGATCTGATCAGAGATTAAAACTGCATTTACACAGATGTGCCTGGGGTTTAAAAAAAAGTTGTTAGCATCACGGATGGAAAATACTAGTAGGTCTTTGGGCTATTTCAGAGACCCACTGGTATTAGAGCCAAATTAAACAACATTCATCTCTGTCTTCGAGAAGAAATGAACAGATAGCTGAACTATATATAATGGCTATTTGCCTTGTTGAAGATTCTTATCCTCATTTTCTGGGTGTATGCATTTAACTGGTGGTTGTTGTCCTTATTAGTATGTCAAAATGATGATTACTAGACCTGGAAAATATACACGTGTTAAAATTATCTGTTTTACTATTCGGAGATTAGGCTTGTCTCTGATGGCTTTAAATAACTTGGTCAAGGATGTGCCAATGTGGTCTATATCAGAGATTGACAATTTCTTTCTATAAAGGGCCAGTTAGTAAATATTTTAGGCTTTGCAGGACATATCGTCTTTATCAGAACTACCTAACTTTGTCATGATCACACAGAAGCAGCCGCAGACAATGCATAAATAAATGGGCATGGCTTTGTGTCAATTAAACTTATCTATGGATATTGAAATTTGAACTTCATATAATTTCACGTGTCATGAAATATTATTCTTTTGACATTTTTTTTAACTAGTTAAAAATGTAAAAATAATTCTCAGCTCAAGAGCTATACAAAAACAAGTGATAGGCATGATTTGGCCTGGGGTGGGGGTCATAGTTTGCCAATCTCAAGTACAGAGGAAAGCCATTGGATTTGCAGATTATAGGGTAAGGTTCTAGGCAAAACTCAGGGACCCACTAGGTGGGTCATCTCAGCTGTTGACTTCTTTACCCTGGGTCCCTATTTACTCGTATGTATACTGAAGGCATTGGATGAGATTAGGTTTTTAACTCATTTCCCATTTAGAAATGCTCTTTGAGGCTGAAGCAAATCTGACTGGTTTTAAATGTGAAAATAAAACACAAAAACTGTTCCTGGAGTTACTTCTAAACAGAACTTGTCTCTAATCCTAATGTAATAGAAATGTATATATAAATCAGATTCATCGGATACATCTTTTGCTAATGACCATTCAAAAACAATGTTAATTAACTTGGGGTAAATGCTGTGGCTGCAAGCTCCACCAGCGAGTATTCTTGGGGAAAATGGGAAATGGGTTAAAGCCCTTTTCTGCTTCAAAATCTCTGATCAGTTCTGCCAGAATAATAGTGAGAAATAAGCTCAACCACACACAGGTCCTTCCTTGGAATTTCTGGAAAGAAAAATTGTGGGAACTCACTGGGATGATGTATAGGGTGCCTTTTATTAGCTATCAGAACTCAAGCTTTGAGATTTCCAATTTGAGACCATGTGATTTCTGAGAATGGGAGCCATGCCCTGATGATGAGACTGTTTTTGATGCAGACACTCAAGTCCTCTCATCAGCATATTCAACAGGAACAGGTGAGGGGTGGCCGTCCATGTGATTGCCTCTATGGCAAGTCCCTACTGGCAAACTGTATATGGAGTTTGTTACAAGAGTGTAGTTATGAAACAAAACTAAGCTAAAATTTCTTCCACATGTAAATGATCTTTCAACTCTAATGACTTGGGAAGCAGAAAAACAATTTCAAGTCTGTAACTTCATTTTACTAACTAGAATCTAAAAAAAGAATCACACACACACACACACAGAGCCAACCAATCAGCAGACATTAAAAGAAGGCCTAAAAGTTCTGGGCCAATCTTCTAATATGTAGTTTTATTTACCTGGAGGTGAGGAAATGATGAAAGGATATTAGGAATTTTCTCCTCTAGAGCCAAAATGGTTTGGAGTAGAATTATATCTGCAAGGCTTAGCTGATTACCAACGAGAAACCTTTGTCCATGTTCCCTTAGAACCTGTAGGATATATGATTTGCATTGGTTACAATACTCTACATAGAGAAATTGATGAAGCTACCTAATCAGTACAGTATTTGAGAAGGGGTGAAACTATGGCCTTGCCCTTTCATCTTTTTCTAAATAACATCCATTAAGAGGAAACTAAGATAGACAAAGGAGACAAAGTGTAAAATTGAAAGCATCATTAAATATCTACTCTATATCAGAATAAAAGTGAAAAGGGGAATAAAATATTAACTCGAGATTTTTCATCCAGTGTGTTAAAAGAATACTCTTATTATATAAATACTTCTACATAAGTGAATTAGCCCTGATGAATTCAGGAGGCTGGGCAGGAGGAAGTGATTTAAAAAGTAAGCGATAGGTCCTTGCCAAGGAGTCCAATCTCGTTTGCCAGTTCTGTGTCTGTGAACATCAGGACTCACTGTCATAAATTAGATGTGACTATAAAAAAAGGTAAGCTTCCTTTCACGTCTTCTAAGATAGAGAAAATTAAAGCATGAGAGTTCATCTTGACTCCCATTATGAGAGTAACATACAGGTGCAGACAATGGTAGGAATAGATGATGATCAGAAAGAGCAAGGAACAGTGACAGAAGAATGGAGATCCCCTTTGCAGTGAACTCTTGGACGCCTACTAGTGTGAGGAAGTATGCCCACATTTGCATGTGGTGTGTATGTCTGACAGGGACTCTGCCTATGATTCCAAAGCAAATATAGCCACTGCAGCCAGAGTGGGAGAATCCAGTGTATCCAGAATCTGTAGTCAGAGAGACAACATCCATTCCCAGCTCCCCAGCTTGGGCACGTCACTCAATGTCTTTGTGATTCTGTTTCATTATGTATAAAAGAAGAGTAATCATTTTTAGCTCATGTATTAGGAGTCCTGACATAGTCTCGGCCAAAGGGACATAATAACCAGCAGTGAACTTTCACCAAGGTACCTATTCCTCCCTTGTCATACCACATTTCTACATTATATTTTAAATTCACAAAGTGCCTTGTGAGCAAGAGACCATGGAACCAGGTGACGGAAAAACTCAGGAAATAACTCTTCTTAAATCTAATTCCATGAAGATGGCCAAAGGAAGTTTGCCAATTCCATATTTTTAGATTCTCTTGTTTTTTAATTAAAACATTTAAAGCAATGCCTCTCGGTTGAGGAAAGGGAGTTTGCAGCCCAGAAAAATAGATAAGAGTAATAAGATGAGGAAAATAACAAAACAGAAAATAAGTGTGAAGGGAAGAGAAATAAACAGCAATGGTTCTTCTCTTGATATCAAACTATTAAGCAAGATGTCTGATACATAATGCTATTCAGCAAATGTTTGTGGAATGAAAGAATATATTAGGTAGTTTCTGCTTTTCTGTCTCTTACATAGGGTGTGTACCTGATGAAGGTAAGAAATAATAACGCACACATGTGGTAAGCCCATATTTTTTCCAGACTTTTGAATAATGTGGTCCTAGTAGTATCTGAGGAGCTGCAAGACATCCTGGTTTTGTGCTGGCTACTGTCAACTGCTAAAAGTCTAGCAGGGTCAGTTCAACGGGACTCAGCATTACATTGCACTGGTGGAAAGAGGCATTGGTGGCAGCTCCCTTGTGGTCTGCTTACATTGCGTTCTTAGGCTTCTCTGCCACCTACCTTTTCAAACACAGGAAAGTATCTAATTATAGCCTTCTGAGCCATGTTAACCACTTCCTTTTGTTGATCGTCTGGTTTTAGGAAAGGATGCATGATAATCAGTTCCAGCAGATCCAGCGTCCCCTCCACATACATGTCAATCCTTAAAACAAAAAAGTAGTTTTCTCAATTTCCCCTTTTCGAAACTCATCGGCTTCCACAACTAAGAACTTTCTCTTGAGGCTCTGGTAACTTAAGTACCAAGAAGCATTTATCTACACCTGTCTTTTAAGAGGAAAGATGGAAAGACAAGTCTAGCTGTCAGTCAGAAAATTCCTTCAGAAACTTCTGTCATAAACCAGAGAGCACAATAGTTATGACAGCCCTCTGTCCCTGGCCCCTACCCCTCCACTCTTACTCCAGTACCCACACTCAGTGTAGGTGGAACTTCACATTTATAAAAATAGTGGATTACAGTTATGGAATGTTTGGTATGTATTAGTTGTGGTGCTAAACACTCTATATCTATTACTTCATCGAATCCTATGACATTATGAGGAACGGGCTATTGTTATCTCCATAGCACAGGAGATTCATCAGGACTCCAGAACTTGACACTTTGCTTAAGGTCATGCATCTGGGAGGTACAAGGACCAGGCTTTGAGATCGAATTATAATCCAAGGCATAGTATCCCAGGCCTCGAATGTCACAATGGCTTCCTATTCCTAATAGTCAATGGTAATAAATTTGTAAGGAAAGTAAAAAGTAATATCAAAGCATTTAAAGATGTTGAAACCTGAAACAATCACACTACAGATACAGGATCTAATACCTGAATTCAATTATTTTCTATCGTTTTACTCAGACTCTCTGTACTGATTTTCCAACTGGCCTTCATGACCTTTCTGAGTTTTTGTTTCCTGTTTACACAAATGACACAAGACAAAGTAGACAGGGTGCACTGCAAAGGACTGCAAATCGGCTAAGGCATCAATAAACTGACAAGTGAAAACACTCAAGAGGGGCCACAGTACAGGGTTCTCTCCTTGAGGTCCTTGCCAAAGAGATGGTGCCTGTCCGCTATGTAGTGGAGAATGCTTCGGGTCTGCACCAACTTCATCCCGTCAATTTCAACCATTGGCACTTGTTGGAACAGCAGATGGTTACCTGAGAGTGGAAGCCCAGAGTTAGAAGTGATCTATGCCCTGTCTCCCAACTCCTAAAAAATGCTCTAGGGAATGAAAAGGGATGGTGTGGCCATAGACTTAAGGAAATGGTGTAAAACTCCCTGATGACAGATAACCTCAATTTCACCCAGGGCAGCAGATTTAGCCATAGAAGAAGCCTGAAAACTAGCATTGTTCTAAACTTTTCATTTTCATCCAGGAAAAATACCTACCCACAGTGATATGGGGTAGGGAGAAATTTAGTGAAGATATTTCTCAAGAGCTGCTCTAGATGCATGTATCTAGTTAAGGCTAAATTTGAATTAATTAAAATTTGAGAAAATTTAAAATTCAGTTCCTTAGTTACACTAAACACAGTTCAAGTCCTCAGTAGGCACAGATGGCTAGTGGCTACTACATTGGACAGTGCAGAATACAACATTTCCATTACCTTATGATGATCTACTGATAGCACTGCCTTAGATAATCTGATAATGAAGCCTAAAACACCAAATGATACTCATGCATACTCATTGTTTTTTCTCTTGCACAGCCATAGGCCACTTACTACCAAGTTTGCCCTCACTGGTGAAAAACTAAGCCGTTACTTTCTTTAACACTTTGTATCAGACAGTTTCCACATAGCAAACCCTGGGGACAGATGCAAGTATAGGGTATAGCCTAGCCCTTGAGGAGCTCAAGGATTGGGGCACATGAGAGTCCAAGGAAGACACGTGACTAGTCATGTCAGGCCAGTGTCACCCACGACAGGTGGCATTACAGCCCTTCAGAGTTGGTCTCTCTTAAGGGAGTCTTGAGTTGGGCCTGAGGCTCCTGCTGATGGTTGGGAGGCAGGCTGCTTACAGGGTTGCTAGGTATTTCTCAAGGGCCCTGGGCATGCAGAGAGTAGGAATTAGAGGGGGCCTTTTATTGATTTCATATGTTTGGTGTTTATTTCAAAATGCAGCCCAATGTAATTGAGGATGTTTATTTGCATACTTTAAGCCCTTAGATAATTTGGAGGAGGTAAAAAAGGTGTGACAAGGAAGATGAGGAGGGAAGGGATGAAGGAGAGGAAGGAAGGGAAAGAGGAGGGCAGGGGGAGAAGAAAGAGATGGACGAGGGTTGTTTATGTGGACGGAAGAAGGAACTGTTCCCTCCCTTTAGCTAGCTCTTACAGAACTACTGAAGAAGAAGCAATTTCCTGGTAATTTCAGCTATTATTCATTTGTCTGGTTTTAGGATACTATTCTGAATGTTTAATGTCAGCAGCATCTTTGCCCTTCCACCAAGTATCAATTGTTTAAAAAATATATATCAGCATTACCGGCAGTTGTCTCATTTCAATACTCACCATCCTGCAACTTCTGCAACTGTTCTTTTGTTTCTAAAAATTCTTCATCAAACTAAATTTTTAAAGAGATAACCCCCCCCCCCAAGAAAAAGTACATGTCATTACAGGATCAGGACTGCAAATAACAAGTCAAATTGCATCAAAATCTGAGAGAAAGAGGTCACTTAGCACCCACATCTTGGCTTCTAAAGAACACTGCCCTCTAAGAAAAACAGGGGTTCCAAAGAGAAAAGGCTGATTCTGTTACATTAGGAAGCAAGGAAGTGCTCAAAGACTAATGAGATATGTCAAATGCAGAGGTACTTAGGACTCTACCTGAAGGTAATTCCCTAGACAAATTTGGGACAATTCAAGCATCAGAAAGAGTAATGTCAGTTATGGATTTTAACATACACCAACAAAAAAAATTCCCTGTCTCCATAAATGACTAATAAAAAAGAGAAAAGGAAAAGCTCTTTCCATAGCAGAATTAGCACTAATTAATATAGATTTATTGCTAGTTAATGATAAAATTTTAAAAATCACCAATCTGCAACCTACTTTCAAAGGATTGAGGGGGGAAAAGCAAAAAGACAGGAAGGGAAAAAGTGAATGTAGCAAACTGTTAACAACTGAATTTAGTTGAAAAGTATCCATTGTACTAGTACAATTTTTCTGTAGGTTTGAAAGTTTTCAAATTAAAAAGTTGGAGAAGAAAAGAAACAGTGAAAACAAGTTTCTTTTCTCCTGACATTATAAAATGTTCTAGTGCAACTTTATGTCAGGAAGAGGAAGCCCTGGTCCCCCCAAGTCTGGGGATGGTTCCCTGCTGTCGTCTGTCCCTGTGCTGCTCCCCCAAATCATCTAAGAAAGAGGCCAAGCTGACCAGCACGGAACCGGCAGTCCTCCCAGGCCTCCCCCCCTGATCTGGGGGAAGAATTGGGATGTGGAGTGTAGACATGGCTTCTGCTACTTGCCAGGGTCTTCGTGGTGTAAGGAGAGGAGCTGCAGTGCCCCTAGAAACACTCTATCTGGTGCCTCAGGCTTAACAATGTTCCAGGCATTTGTCCAAACACCCAGCTGGTCAGATGTGGTGTGGGTGGTGCTTCCTCCACAGGACTGCTTTCAAACTTTTATGGCCATGACCATTTAAAGCACATGGAAAAGTGGGAGAGTGGTGTCCAACCCCAGGCCCGCCCCTTAGAGTCACATTCAGTAGTTGTGAGAGATCAGAATTATGCATTTTAAAACACAAGTCCTTCCCAATGGTTCTGATTTTTGACTTTTAGGACATTATGCAAAATGGGTGCTCTCACTAGAGAAACTCTGTGTGTCAAGCTTTGTAAAAACTATTGGTCAGGAAGAAGAAACCGGCACCAAAAGGGGAGAGATGAGAGGGTGGACAGAAAGGGAAGGACAACTATCACCACGCAGAGCTTAGAGGGAGCTTGGCAACTCTAGTCCAAGTACAGCCCAAGGCTGGATGGGTAGAGATAACAACTGGGGTTCTAGCTGCGCAGTTGTCTTTGTTCCCTAACTTGGAAGAACTGCCATCTTTCACACCACACCACTCCCTTTTTCAACACTGTTTCAGTTCTTGTAAGTGAATTACCCACAAGTCCTGGATTCAGAGGTTGGGGCTATTAAGTCTTCTCTTTATCATGTGTTGATTTCCCTCTTAACAAGGGGCATCTGACTGGATTTCTTGGTGGGAGGTCTTCAGGCAAATGGAACCCTAGGCAGTGGAGAAGCAACATCTAGCACATACCAACGTCTAAGGACCCAAACCAAGTGACTAAGATGGAGGTCACTGACTCCCTGAATTAAGACTAGCTGCCTTTCAGCAGGTTTGGTTACCTAGTTACTCAAATGTGTGTCCTTCACACTGTAGGCTCAACCTGATACTGTGACACTGGAATCACAAACTCATTCAGTGGCTGCCAGACTGTCCCCGATTGTTTAAAATTTATATGAGCAAAAACTTAGCTAAAATTGTCTTTTGGCAAAGAAATGGAGAGGGACACCCTCTATACTGCTTTTTGGGAATTGCTCTTGTAAACCACATGGTCAGCCCTAGTAAGGGAGGTCCATCAATCTCCCTCCACCGTGGCCAGAGGGACAGGCCCAAGACCCAATCTGGGCTAATTATTCTACCCCACTGCCTGCCCACTGCGATTGGTCTATGATGGGTGGGTCACATGACCCATGCTCTTTTTGTTGTTGTTGTTGTTGAACTTATCCAGGTTTGGGTTTCCATTACTGTAACCAAGAATCTTGACTCACAGGAGAGTAGGAGGAATAGGATAGAACAAAGATAGTGAAGAGAGAGGATGTAACAAAGGATTATATTACATACACATAAGGCACCCATTGCAAAACCTACTTAAAAAACCCAAAATTATAACTCAGAAGCATACAGGGTTAGACAGGTGACATAAATAAGCAGACCAGGTTCAGGTCATGGAACCAAGAATTTTTTAACTCTCTTCTTAACACAATTAGAACATGTGTCCTAAGACAAAAGGGAATGAGGGTCTGTGTTGAGTGAAAAGGGTCTACCTATACTGGCAGTCCTTACTCAGATTCAGCAATTGCTATCACATGAAATGAGGGCTGAGTATCATCAGATCTTCTCATTTCTCAAGAGAATTCAGAAATCGGGATTTGTATATAAAATGATTATCAATTAATTTAGAAAAATTTAAAACACTGTGTGGAATTATAATTCTATGTAAAGAAACCCAAGCACAAACCCAATGAACCAAACAAAACCCAAATGTCAAACCCAACAAATCTCATTTGTTATCTTTGGAGGTTGCTAGAATTCATTATTCTGAAAATTCATAAAGAGACCAAATCAAGCATTTATCTTCCCTTTCCTATATGAGCTGCATTTCAAGGTAATTAGTTAATGAATGAAAAATTACTCTTTATAAGAGAATCACAGTTAATAAATTCATGTGAAATAATGGAAATAGAAAAATCACCATTTTGTAATCTCTGGCAATGATCAATAGCTGCTAAAATCACTAGTTGAAAGGGTAATAGGGCAAATTTCATAATGTGTGGGTCAGGCTGACGTCATTGGAACACACCAATGAAGCTCTGCATCTCTGAATACAAGACAGTCAGACATCATGCACCCCTAATGGCGTACAAGAGAAATATGTCCACAGTATCCCTCTGTCAAAGTCTGTCAGGAAAAAAAAATTAAAGATAGAAAGAGAAAAGGAGCCTGGATTTGATCACACCTCTGGATCCAACTAGCGGTTTGCAGGAAATACAGAGAATAGAGGAACATGTTAAAATGAGGGTAAATCAGCCAAATACAGAATGAGGAAAATTCTACAGAGCAGTTTCACCCACAGATAAATGGTACTAACACAAATGGAGACACTTTGCACTCAGATCTTGGCTGTTAATATTATTTTCTAATAAAATGGCTCCTTGGAGAAATACCTGATTCTAGGGCCAGGGCAAGGAAAATAGCCTGGAGCATCTTGTTATGTCAGAAAATAAGAAACTGAGGAGGGTGGGGGAAAGAAGGCTATGTGGAAAGGACACAAGAGCTAATCTGAGAGAGTACCAATGGCCAAAGCTGAAACATTTTGAGGAAAAAAGGAAAGCAATATTGGATTATGATCCACAATAGAAATAAGTGTACTTAAGTCCATAGTGATATAAATGAATGACTGAATACATAAATAAATTGGGGAGGGGGTTGAAATCTCCCTTACATAAGAATTCTAAATGCAGATACTACCCCCTTCAGGAGGCTGAGCTTAATTTCCATCCTTTTGAGTGTGGGCTAAACTTAAAGACTAGCTTCCAAAGAAGAGAGTGAAAAATGGGCCTCTTTACAAAAAGAAACCTGGCTGATGCCACCTTAAACAAGTGACCAAGGTTAATAGCACCAGTGATAACTCACATTAGTATCACATAAGCCCTAATATGATGCATTGAGAAGGGTACTTCACCTCTGTGCTATTTTTCCCTCAAACCCCAGTTTAACCATGAGAAAAACATAAGACAAACAAACCCAAGCTGGAAAAGTCCAACCAATGCTTTTTAATAAAAACTGTCAAGGTTGTGAAATAAAGGAAAGACTCAGAAAATGTCACAGATTGAGGGTAACTAAGAAAACATATAACCTAAAATAATGTTGGATCCTGGAACAGTAAAAGGACATTAGCGGAAAAACTAATTCATTGAAATAGTCTGTAGTTTGGTCATGCACCAGTGTTAATGTCTTAGTTGTGATGTGGTTTCGTGAGATGTTATCATTAGGGGAAACTCTCTGTACTATCCTTATAACTTTCCTATAAATCTAAAATTATTCCCAAATATAAAGCTTATTTTTTGAAAGTACAGAAGGAACCTTATAGATTTTAAACATACTGAAAGAAACATAACCAAATGCAATGTGTGGGCCTGCCTGATTTAGATCCAGACTGGAATAAACTAACTGTAAAGAGACTGTTTTGAGACAGACTAAGTGTTAGATGATAATAAGGAATTGTTAATTTTGTTGGGTGTGATAATAGTATTGTGGTTGTTTTAAAATCCTCATCTTTTTAGAGATAAAAACTTAAGTACTCACAGATGAAACCATATGTTTGGATTTTGCATTAAAATACTCCAACAAAACAAGTGGAAGGGAGGAGACAGATGAAACAAAATTAGCATAAAGTTAATGAATGTTGAAGCTGAGTGAAAAGTACATGGAATTCATGACAATGTTCTACCTTTGTTCCTACTCAAACATTTCCATAAATAAGATGCTGAAGAAAACAAAAATAAAAACAGAAAGACTGTGGGCCAAAGCATACACATAATTCAGACAAGAAATTTACCTAGAGATTATATAATTAACAAAAGTCCTGGGAGTAACTGGCAAATTTCAGGTTCATTCCTTTTCTCCTTATTAGTAAATATTTATTGGTGGTAGATCTGAAGCCAATGATTAAGTAAAAGTCAGAAGTAAAACAGAATTTCATCCACTACATTCCATCTATAAAGAAAAACCCTTTGAAGGGAAGGAACCTTCTGACTCACGGAAGCATGGCTGTAATATTAGTGGGAGAGAACTAGATCAGGTTTCCGCCATTTATGTTTTTCTCAGTCTCAAAGCTATATGAAAAATCTGTGATGAAACAGCATACGGGGTACCTCCACTCCAGCGGCAGCTAAAACCCATCTTACGGTTTCCATCCGACCTCTTCCATTCGGATAGTGGAGCTTGGGCTTCTCTGCCATGATGGCCTTTCGGACTTTCTGAAAAATTTACAAATGCAGCAGCTCTTCTTAATTTCTTGCCCTCAACCCACTGCTAAACGAATATTCACGATTTGGGCACAGGAAACTATTGTTTTTACTGTTTCTCCTCACTCCATAAAAGCATACCACCATTTTAACACATTAAAAAAGAAAAAAAAAACACGTAGGCTTTCATATCATCTCTATTTATGATGTCTTATTCCGGATCTTGGGAAACTGGGGCGATTTGTTGTAAAGACATTTATGCTAGCAGTACAGTACTTCACAGATTCAGATCATCATACACTTTGACCTTGAAAATCTTGGATTTCCCAAATTCGGCCTGGAGAAGCCAAATGCGGAGGGTCGAGGAGAATTATACATCCACCGGAACCTCTACAAGCAGTCGTACTTTCACACGCATCATATTTGATTATAACAGAAACTGGAAGGTGAACAGGCCGAGTATTACTATTGTCTACAAAATGTACATCCTTTGTCGCGCCTGCGGTAGCGACCCCTGGGACCCTCACGTCCCCCCAGGCCACAGTCTAGGCCACCCCAGACTAGACTCGGGGACCCCGCATGCCCGCTCAGCCCACGCTAGGTCAGAGCGCCCCCTCCCCCCCTCGGGAGGATCCAAGCCTGCCTTCCAACCAGAGACGCAGGCTCCACAGACTGGGTTAAAAAAAAATACGCACACTGGCCCAGGAATGCCTCCCAATCGCATCCAAGGGGCCCCAGTCGGCCCAGACGCGGGCGGGAGCGCACAAGACAGGAGGGAGGGAAAGAAGAGAAGGACTGTAGGGGATGTGGGTAAGGGATGGATGGTGGAGTAAGAGGCCCGAGGCGGAAAAATAGTGGGAAGGAGAAAGAAGAGAAAGGGCAAGTGGGGGCGGCAGGAGGGTCACAGACCTGCAATCAGATAGAAGAACCCAGAGCCGCACAAAGCACACAGCGAGAAGCCAGCTGCGAAGAAGGACTAGCTGGCGGCGAGGAGGTGCTACTGGTGGGCGAGGCTTCGGGAAGATTTCACCAATAGAAACAACACTATTTAGCATGACCCACCCATTTGCAAGGCATTCTGGATAATATGAAACAGCCCAAATTAAAGCCAATTTTAACATTAATTTTAGCATTTTGAGGGAGACAATGACCTTTAAATTGTCATTTAGATTTAGATTTTAGTTAAATTTTTCCGTTAGAGATTCACCATGGGTATTTTTTATTTTTTTTAAAAAAAGAAAACTCGACCTATGCGTAAAGACAGAATTTTGTTTAGGTTTATATAGCTTGTGCCGATATTAGGGCGCTCGGATGTGAGGGCGATCTGGCTGCGACATCTGTCACCCCATTGATCGCCAGGGTTGATTCGGCTGATCTGGCTGGCTAGGCGGGTGTCCCCTTCCTCCCTCACCGCTCCATGTGCGTCCCTCCCGAAGCTGCGCGCTCGGTCGAAGAGGACGACCTTCCCCGATAGAGGAGAGGACCGTTCTTCGGTCAAGGGTATACGAGTAGCTGCGCTCCCCTGCTAGAACCTCCAAACAAGCTCTCAAGGTCCATTTGTAGGAGAACGTAGGGTAGTCAAGCTTCCAAGACTCCAGACACATCCAAATGAGGCGCTGCATGTGGCAGTCTGCCTTTCTTTTAACAATGTAATAAAAAATCTTAAGCACCACATATTACTGGAAGTGTATTAGTATGATGAAGTATATTAGTATGATAGTGTAAGGTTTTAATATAGAAGGATAGCCTATTTTCAGAGGTGTTAGTAAGCAAAGTACCATACATAGCTATATGTGCCGCTACAACATAGCAACTTCTTGAATGGGAGGAAGGAGAGTGTTGGTGTAGAGGTGTCAATGAGGCTAAAAAAGTAATCTGTCTGGTAAATAAGTTAAAACTTTAAAAAATATTTTAAAACCATCAAGGCTATATTATAGAACAGAATGCTAAATTCATGTGACCCTTAAGGTTAAAAATATATGCTTTCAAAAGGACTTCGAATTTCTTTTTAGAGGCAGCTTCTGCTATTCCTCAGACTATAGATACTATTACTGTTTTCATCCATGAAGGGCTCTTGAAAAGACCTAGCTTGAGAAGCCTGTGCTGGTAATTAATTGCAGCAGCACAATCAGATTTTATTTTCAATAGATTTCTCTGGCAGAAGTGTGGAGAATGATTTGGGACAGAGTGGGGTGGTGAAAGAGGCCTGTTAAGGAGAGCTTTAAGGAGGCGGAAGGTAAAAGATTTACTAATCAAATAGAAGAAAGTTGGGGAAGAGGGAAAGAAAAAAAGTCTAAAATGATGCTGCCCCCTAACACACACACACACACACACACACACATTTCCTTTTCCACCGTCCTTGTCTATTTTTCATAACATTTATTGTCATCTAACATAATATACATTTTATTTGCTGTCTGTGTAGATTTGATAGAATGTAAATTCTATGAAGTTAGGAATTTTCATACTTTTAACAATATATTTTTGTATATCCTTCTCCTAGATAGTCAGAGAATGTTTTATTGAAAGAATGAATGAATGATGCCTCTAGTTCCATAAAGCCTGTTGGAAGAGGACAAGGTTTGGGAGAAATAACAATGAGATTTTCTTTGATTCCTATGAGCCATCCAATTTGTAATGTCCACTAGACAGTTGTATAAGACAGTGATGAATCAAAAGGGAAGACTGAAATGGATAAACTGGCAGCAAAAAGATGAGCTTATCCATACATAGAGTAAGAAATGAAGCAAATCAGGAATAGCTGGGCACCTCAAGAGTCAGAAAAGTCACTTAAAAAATATGTTCAATTTTATCTTTCTAATTCTGACCTAACACAGAGATTACTCAGTTTAACATGGGTAGGAGGCCCTATTTTCCCACCATACTGAAAGTGATCATTCTTTATTCATTTTTTTCCAACCCATCTTTCTACAAGGATTTACTTTAATTGAACTAAATAGGACAAGCATTATTCTTCAATTTTTGTTAATAAGCCAAACATTTATATTCATTTCTTTTTTTCTAATTAGTTGAACCATATCACATTGCTGATAATTTACGATTTTTTTCTAGCCTACAAATATGACAACTTCATATGCCTAACCTAATAAAATAGGACTCACATCATTCTATCAATTTTTCTACTTGAAAGAGAAACTAAGGGAGAATCATAAGACTCTATTAATTACACAGCCTTGTGGAGAAATAAGAAACTCTTCTAATAATTCTGCCATTCTATGCCAAGTAATCCTAGGTCATTTTATTCCTTGTAAGTCCCTGAAATCATTCTATTCTTGTAGACTCTTGGAGTTTTTCTCAGTCTGGTACAGTATTACTCATAGTGTCTATCTACATATTTGGTATATTTTCGGAGGCATTGGCTGGTCCTCTCTGCCTTTAAACCTTCGCCTACCCACTCAGTAGCAAGTAAAATTGCCTCAACAAAAGTCAAGAGATTTTTTTTAAACATACACATTTAACCTTATTTATTACTGTCATTAAAGCCTGATTTTATAAAACACAAAAAGACATTTTTAAGAGCTCTATATCACCAGAATTTAAAAGTAGAAATATTGTTTGCTTTGTAGGTGTAAGTTATATAAATTAAAATCAAATAATTAGAATTTTTTTCAATATGGAAACTATACAAATGAAATAAATGGCAAAGGATCTAATAGCAATATTTTGTTATTTATGGATTACCAGTTACTTTAGGATCCAAACAAAGATTCTGAATATTCAGACTTCTTTTGCTGTGTTTCAAATTTAAATATCTCCCTATCTGAGTCAAGCTACTTGACCAAAAGATCTGATTTAGGAAGGCATTTAGCTTTATAGCAAAATTTTTTCCCTTCTGTATTTACCACCTTCAAAGGAATTGACCTTATAGCGCAGATGTAATGTGCTGGTTGCCTTTTGAACAGTGTGCAAAAAAAATATGTCCACCCTGTGGAAAGTCAAACAGGTACTCCAAAATGGGACAATTATGTTAAGTGAAGTATGTTAAGTTTCCCCATCTAAAAATTAACCAATGAAATAAAATACATGAACTATAGTTGACTTGGCTTCAGGAAAAACACATCTGAGAATTATATCATTTGTTCTCATCTCATCTTCAGTTATTGACACGGATTTCGTAGGCCACCAAGCTATTTACTTTGTGAATTGGCAGTAGTGAAGGAACGAAGATGGACTTGCTCAGAATTGGTAATGAACTGTGGTCCTGACTCTTCCTATTTCTCAGGTACAATCAGTCCTTGTCTGTATATATCAGTAGATCAAATGAACAGGACACTTCCAGCAGTGGCAGGAACGTGACCATAGCTGTGATCTGTCTGATCACTGAGTGGATTTCATCTTGGATAACCTTCTGAGACTTTTGTCTAGGTGTACTGTCATCTTTGGCAGTCTTGTCACACTCAATATCAAATTGCCATCTTTCAAGGACCTTGCCGCTTTCAATATTTGAGATGACTACCACCAGTTTCTGAACTGAACACTTGTATAACCGATTTTTTAGTTGTTCCATGTCATTTATGGATTTCGAGCTCAGGATCAGTAGTTACAAGCAAGTTGACTCCATATTTCTGCCTTCGAGTAAAGGTTTCAGATGGCTATATGCCATGCTGATATAAAATGATGTTGATGCCAAATGAGAATAACTAGGCCATGATTTTGGCGCTCCCGCGCAGTGTGAGGCCTTGCTCAGGGGAGAGCTGCAGCGCCGTGGCCAGGGCGACAGAGGGGGCGCGCGCCCACTCGCTGTGCTCCCCTAGAGCTGGAATCTTTGGTGCTTCTGAAGGGGCACAAATGCCAAAGGGTAGACAAATGCTATCACAGTCGGGTCAGTTCTGATGGCGAGGGGCATATTTAGGGATTCACCAATACAAGTTTGATTGGTAAATCATGTTCCTACAAAATTCTTTCAAGGATTCAAAGAACGTTTGGGAAATGAATTTTCTGTGGAATCCTGTATGTAACTCATGAAGTTATAAGCTTCTTTTGAAGGTTTATATTGTACATGAGTGTGCCATGAAAGCTAAAAACATACAAAGTAGGCATTAATTATGATGAAATTGGCAACAGGAATTTTTGATCTCTCCCTTTTTAATGTCCTTGGTCACTTTCTCAAAAGCTAAATTACAAAAAAAAATTACACATTGCAGGGTAACTCTTCATACTGCTACTTTAAGTGTATATTTCTCCATCAAGGAGAAGTTAAAAAGTATCAAAGTTCCAAATGAGGAAATATTAATGTTATCTTTTGATAGAAGAATGTGACAAAAACACTCAAATCAATTTTTCTTAAACTGTAACTTTATTTGGAGAATTTGTTTTAATGTAAAGTTAATATTTTTAAATACATTAGGATGAACTATTTAAAGAGCAACATTTTATTTCAGAAGGGGCTTGCATAAGTGGTTTTCTGTCCTATCTTCTCATCATTATGAATATATGCTTTATAAATAATTATATTCTCACTTACTCCCTTGTAATCAAATCAGGTGACAAATTGCTACCAGTGATGAGCTATATGAGATCAGAAGACTATTCAGGTCATTTTAAATTCACATTAGCGGTGTCTAAAGGAAACTGATAATACAGATTAATGTGATATTTGCCTCCAGTTTGTCTTCTTAATGGTTTCCATGAGACAGTCCTCACAATAAATTATATAAAATACAGTACTTTGGTTGGAAATTATAAAAATAATTCTAAAAATTAACCACACATATTAAACAAGTTGCTACAGTATGCTTTAAATGATATATAATAATTAGTATGTCAAATATTTTCTTAAAAGCATATTGCTTTTGGCTATATACTGAGCTAAAACATACAGTCTTTCTTTTTCTCTCCTAAATGGCACAAAACAATGGCTTGATGGAAGGGAAATTGCTACTTTATGAGAAAACACGGTGCCCATGAACTCCAACAGTACTGGTATTTGTACTTAAAAATGAAACAATTCTTGACAAAAACAAGAATTGTTTTGCTTTATATGTGTTGTCTTGATTGTATTCAATTTTGGATAACCTCAGAAGATGATATAGTGTTGATTTATTAGATGTATTTAGTCCTTTGGGCAAGAGATGTGTCTAAAAAATTGTTTGAAAATCAATTTACTTCCTATTTAAATCCTATCATACATGAGCTGGGTGAGGGCTTAGTAATTCATGGGATTTTACTGTAAAACAAATGATCACACCAAGAGTAGTTTTTGTGCCTGTGCAGTTCTCCTGCACTTTACATGTGTGCCCCTTGGCTCACCTGTCACTGAACCTTTGTGCAAGGAATGAGAGCCATCCCTGTACCATTTTCTGGTATCCCAGAAAGCTTTCTGGCTGGAAATGAGGTATAGTCATGGAGGTACAATTAAACTTGTCATTCATCTTGATGTCTTGCATTACAGTTTATAATTCTTTAGTAATGAAAAAATACATGCAACTGGCAGCATTTCATATTCACTTAAAAAATAGTCACTATTCCCTTCTATAGTAAACAGCTTGTATACACAATTTGTCCTTTACCCATTTCAAGGAGAAAAAAAGAGTACTTTAGGATTTTGCTAGTTCTTTAGAATTTACATTGTTTTTTCAGTCTTCTAGTTTTCTCAACTGCACATAGGGCTTCTTGATTTTCATGTGCATGAATGTGTTTAGCTTCCCAAGGGAAATTGTTTGCTGATAAACAAAGGAAAGAGTAAAAGAAAAGAAAGTGAAATACTTTCTGAATTTGGGCCCTATAAAAGTATCAGAAAAACCACTTTATAATGTCTAATAACCAGGTAACTAGGTTTTTCAATTAAAAAAAAAAAAGTAATGACCTTAACATAAGCTAGACTGCCTAGAATATGGTATTCACAATCCATTTGCTTCTCTAAAGAGTATTTACAATTTAAACCCAGCCTTCCAGCAAGCTGGGTAAGGTTACAGATTAACTTATTTTGTATACATAATACAGAAGGGGAAAATAAATATTAATTAGTAAAGGACTCATCTCTGAAAACACATTTTCTGTTGCTTTACATAATGAGTTGAGAATATAATACAGAAATGAACTCAGTTTCAAGTTGTGCTTACACATACATATTTATTTTCTGAAGCTCTGCCGCCAGTTTGTTAACAGGAAAATATTACCTATCAAATCCACATCCATTATGTGCTTTTCTCCTGCTCCTAGGGATCATAGTGCTTGGTCAAGTACATCTTTGAGCCAGATACTCCAAAGCAGACATTGCTCCCAATTTTAGGTTAGACCTGTTTGGGAGCTATGGCAACTGGTTCAAGCTACCATGTATTAATATATCGAAGTAATAATTTACCAGTTTAATAGGTTGAACCATATCAAAGTGTCAATATTCATTTTAACCTACAAAAATGACAATTTCATGTGGTTCAACATGCTATATCCTGGAACCAAATGAGAGTAGCTTGAGCCCTGGGAGAATGAGTCAACACACTATCGAGATTATACCGAGTTCTCTGGCGGTAACCTTTCCTCTTGCCTTTCTAACCATGACTGGAGAGGCAAATGCGCCCTAAGGAGGTGGATGAGAGTAGACCTTTTGTCTTTTTCTGTCTCCAAACAAGCTTTGTCATTTTCAAAATTGCTGTAAACATTCCTCTCAATGGAACAGCTGCGGCCAACAAATAGAGTTTTCACTGCTGAAACTACGCAAGAGTTAAGAGTTGAAATGTGGCACGCTATGACACTAATATCACGGTAACTGTGACTTCCTAGATTAGTGGAACCTCTGCCATAAATCTTTTCTGCTCCCCAAATTGCCCTGAGATTTTGGCTAGGACAGAAGGTTATTCATTGTCTGTCGCTAGCCAGGCCTGGAGAACTGAACTGAATGCAAAATTCTATCAATTATAATAAAAAAAGTCTTTTGCTGCTTTGAAATTTATTTTGGTAATGCATTTTGGCAGGGATAGCAATTTAGTTGACTGTATTAACCTTTAAGTTGAGAATCTTGTGGCCTGAAATCTTCTCTTTTATGGGTAATTAGACAATTTGATTTCAAAAATGAAAGAAATAGAATGTAATGGCATAGAGCAAGATAAAACCTAGTTTCATTTGTATATCTCTAATCATGATAAAGTGTATGGTAAAAAGTTCAAAAAATATTTAGAGTTCTCTCATCTGGGGAATAAAAACAAAACAAAGTGAATTACATAACAGAATTACATAAAGAACAGCAAAGCGGTATCAAAATATCAAACTAATAATAACATGAGATTGAGAAAAACAGATCATTTTTCTAGTGTTGATGTTAGCCAAGAAAGTCAGAGGTACCTAATGTGCCACATTTAAAATTTAATCACATCACAAATATCTGCACATATTGAGTAAATAACCCTTTATCACATAGTCTTAAATTGCACCCCTGTTGCAATACTGCATCAATATTATTACTGTTTTAGAAATCTGTATAAAATATTATCTGGAACCCCAAAAGAAAATCAAGTAATCTTTAAAAAGTTTGTTACAAAGTTGACTGTATAAAATGCTAAAACATAATCCATATATACAAAATGCTGCTGTTTAAGAAAATAATGGGACCCAGTTTTAGAATAAAATAATTTTGTACAAAAAAAGGATATTGCATTCAAATCAATATTTAAAAAAAAACTTTAAAAAAGAATATTGAAATGTCTTAGTTCAGAAGAATAACTATAAGTGTTTGTTTGCTTTTACACCATCCGAAAGTTTTCTGCAGGTAGAGCGCCAGTTGGCTGAGGGACAGTGTCCTGCTTTCCCCTGTAAAGGGCTTTATGACAGTCATCGCCGAGACACGTACTTGGAAGCCCAGTCTGTCCGGCCATGCACTGGCTGGGCAGCTGGTGGCCGTGGGATCAACCCAGGAGTGCTTCTAGGCTGGGTATGGAAAAAAGGTCGCCCAGGATGAGGTCTCAAAGCCTTCAGGGAAGAATAACCTGCAATGAAAGAGAAAGGTTGGCTTGATTGATAGGGGACCCATGCAAACAAAGTACTGATAAGTGCAAAGTGCCAAAAAATATCAGAAAAAGAGAGTTCGAGAGGAACATTTTCTCAGACCAAAAATACTGGTGTCATTCCTGACTCCTCTCTTTTCCTCATATCCCACTTGTAACTTCTCAGCAAATCCTACTGGCTCTACCTTACTATTAAACCCAGAATCTGAGCCAACTCAACTATTACCACCCTGGCCCAGGCCAACACCATTCCCTGCCTGGACGATTACAACAGCCTCCCAATTGGTTTCCCTGCTTGCAGCCTTGCTCTCCCCTCTCAGTCTAGGGACAACCTGCACTTGAGTGAACCTGGAGGATGAAAGTCAGATCACCTCACTCCTCCGCTCAGAACCCTCCAGTGGTTCCCATGTCGCTTAGAGTCAATGACAACATGCTTCGCACTGTCAGGCTTCTTATCACCTCTCTGACCTCCTCTTCCTACTTTCCTCCTCTCATTCATACCACTCTTGCACTCTGCCTCCTTGTTATTTGTTGAATATACCAGGCCTGTCCTGTCTCAAAGCCCACGCACTTCAGAATCCCATGTCCAAACAGTCCCACCCACACTGCGTGGCTTACTCACCTTCAGAGCTTTACTCAGTGTCTCCTTTGCTACACTATCTAAAACCGCAATTCATGCCCTGCACTCCGACCCCCACGTTCCCTCTTTCCTGCCAGCTTTATTTTTCTCCTTAGCACTTATAAACATCTTATTCGGTTTACTTATTGTCTGCAGTAAGTTCCACAAAGACAGGGAGTTTTGTTTGTCTCCTTCACTGGCAGATCCCAGGCCTATGACATGCCTATTCATGCCTACAAAGCAGGTGTTCAATTACTATTTGTTGAATCAATTCATGAATAATCTGAAATAGAACGTACCTGGGGAGGGGTCTGGAATAGGTGCCAAGTGTACCCTCTGCATAGCAGAACCAACTTCCTTTTTCAGAAAGGAAGGGATATAGTTTCCAGTCAGTCCACTAGAACTCGTTGAGCCGGAACCAACTATTCACCAAAGCAAAAGCTCATTAGTATAAAATCATGTGCACATGACACCAACAGCATTAAAGGACAGTGGTGCAGAACAATAAAGAATTAGGTTTTTATTTGGGGTGGGGGAAAGAATTATGATAAAAGCAGTGAATTCCAAGCACAGCATTCCACCACACCACACTATCGGAAAGACTGGGTGGGATAGGGGGAGTGTATATCAAGGACAGTGCTGCTCCTGTAGCCTGCACCCCAGTGGAAGACGCTTGGTTTGTTTAAGAAAAAGGAAGCTTATCTCCAGAATGATGATAAGAACCATTACTAGGCTATAGAAAATCTTGGCCATGACCTCGAATCCACAGAAGGCTGGAAGTTACTCCAAAAGGGGGGTGGGTGATGGGAGTAGAGTGGAAGGCAATACCGATGCTTAAAATATACCAAGGCATACACTAAAAATAAAATAGCTCACATTTACTGAATGTTCAGTATGTACCAGCAACTAAGCTAAGTGCTTTATATAAATAAAACTCATTTTAATACTTAAAAAAAAAAGGAAAGCTTGAAATTTTATTTTTCTTTAGTATAACTGATTCAGCCTTTTCTGAAATATGCTTTTTCCACTTGATAATATAGAATAGTTATCTTTCCATGTCAGTATATGCAAATTTTAGAATATGACTAAAATGAAATTCATTGAACTATTCTCTTATTGTTCAACACAGAGGTTATCCTAATTATTTACCTATTACAAGTAATTCTCCACTAAATATTCTTGTCCATAATCAGAAAAATTAATCATTATTAAAATGTATTAAAATCATCCACTTTTTATGTCATTTCCATCTTGAGAGTGCTTTAAGGGCCCAAACTGTATGCTACTCATCTTAGTATTGTAGGAGGTTAATGGAATGCCTTACATATAGCACGTAATCAATATATATTAGATGGGTGAATGACTATCTATATAAGCCTTATTATTAAGGCTCAAAACTACACAGGGAATGATAAAGAATGGTACTTTGGCTATTATGCAAATACAAGTTAAAGCCATTAAGAAAGGAGTTACTGAGTGGTAGGACTGCTCTATGTCTTTACAACACAGAGCCTCGTTGGCAATCGCTTAAGGTTGAGAGGAAACCATGGTCTGGAATGCATGTGTGAGGAGTTGTGTTGGCCAGTTGGAGCACATTTTGCATTTTGGGTGAATAGACAGATATGGAGAAAAAGGAGAAGAGAATTTGAGCAGGTAAAGTGACAAAAGGGAAAAAACATACAGTCAACGAACACAAGAAGCTGCTCAACCTCATTAGTAAACGAGACATGCAAGTTTAAGCCACAATAAGATGCCATTTCACACCCACCACATTAGCGCCCATCACATTTTACAATCTGGACAGTACCAAGTGGCATCAAGGATGCAGCACAACTCCCCTGCTCTGCTGGAGAGCAATTTGGCAATATCTGTGAAGTCGAAGATGAGCAGACCCTTTAACCTAACATGTTTACCTCAGACCCAGAGAAACCCTCACATGGGTGCACAGCAATGTCCATTTCAGCACACTTTCTAACAGCAAAAATTATAATCAACTTATACGTTCGTCAAGAATAGAAGGTATAAATAAATTATGGTCTAGTAGAAGTAATAAATTATGCTATTACATAGATATATATTGTATATGTTATAAGGTATGCAATGTGATATATATTTTATATAATTGCTATATACGTAACAGAATTATTAAAATGAGGGGAGAGCCAGGATTATATACATATTTTAAAACATGCAAAACCATACTATGTATCTCATACATATTTTAAAAAAGCATGAAAATAATAAACACCCAAATCAAATGGGGGTGCATGGAGGGAGAAAAAGAGGGAAATAGAGGGAAGGCCTAGACGCTGGGCTTTGTGCCTGTTTGCAAAGTTTGACTTCTTAAACTTATAGTGGGTATGTGGATGTTGATGCACTTTCTTTCTTTTTTTGTGTTCCTTAAAATAAATGAATGCTTAATGGATAAAGGCACAGAGACATGAAGCCCAGATGTTCACACGGCAATGTAGAAGGGGAAGCAGCACAGAGTGGGGACTGCCTACGTGAGGGAAAACAATGTAGGAAACTGATGTGCTGGAAACAGAGTTAAGTCAGCCTGGAATGCCCCTGAAATTCATACATCTATTTAAAAAAAAGTGGGGAGAGCCTTCTAAATGATCTTCCAACCAGAAGTTCTGATGCCCTGGGCTAAGGCTGGGTCATCGGATGGAGGGGACAACCTGGAGCAAGGCAGACCAAGTCGAGTTTGATTCTAGAGGTTGCAGGGCCTCGGAAGTCAGACTTTGTAAGACTCTGTCAAGTTATTTTTGCTTTTCCCATTAGCCAGGGAAGATTATGCTCTTCTCCCTAGCTACTCTTGAAGACAGACCCCATGGGAGCTGCCTGAGTCCCCAGGGCCTGCTGCCACGTGCATGCTGGCGAGGGAGGGTGGGAAGGAGGGGCATAGGCCTGGAAAAGAGGCCCAGGGTTTTCATACCAGAAACACTGTTATGGTTCCACAGCTTGTACCCTTATCTCTCTGTACCCATTCTGCCATATCCAGAGAATTTGTTTCTTGTCCTTTAGGAGTTAATATTTATTACTCACCTGAATTTATTTTGCTGATTACTGACACCGTCCCTGAAGATTTTCCAGACAAACCAGAACTAGACCATGGGTTAGATGGAATAAAATCCTTGCCTGGAGTCGGGAGTATGCCATTTCTTATATTTATTCCTTATAAGAAAGAAATGTTTTTAAAATGTAAAGCGTGCATTTAATTTTGCACCAGACTTCAGAGATAGAATTAATGCAGAACCCAATTTGCCAAAAACTTCCTATGGTTCAAAAATCTAAGCAAAAACTGACTATAAAAAGGCAAGATACTGTCTTTGGGTTTAGTATGTTGTTTCACTGGTAGGTGGCCTGAGTGTGGTCTCCTAAACATCTACCAACAGATCTGACCCTTGTCTTATCTCTTGACCTGTCTGGTACTGTCCTGGGCTTTAGTACTCCCGGACATTCCTACTTGTCTTCTTTCACAGACAACTGCCTTTCTGTCATCTAAGTTCTTTTGCATCTCCCATCCCAACCTCCCAGCTCTGCAGCTCTCTGCATTCTGTCCCCCAAGATTCCATCTTCTCACCTGATCTGGACCATCATTGCCATCACGTGCTAATGACTCCAGCCTGTACCAATGACCCTTACCGACTCCTTCATGTCCAAGGCTGCCCTGGTCTTACCTCAATCACCTCAACCTCAAGCCAAACCACTTTCCCTCTAGACCACCCACTTTCCCACTTGTGTCAAGCAATGCAGATTTCTAGTGGAGAGACCTCAGGTATGCCGCCTGGCTCTTACCAGTTCCTCCCTCCCTGGGGGTGGACCAAATTTTCTCTACCTAATTTCTTATCTCAGGCAATTATATAATATAAAAACATGAGGCTTGTGCTCCAGCAAATGTTTTATGATGTTCTCACCACAGCTGAAGAGAAAGCCAAGTGCTTGCCTTCTAAAACAGAATTGTTGTAAATATGTGATTCTAGGGAAATGATTTCTTATCAACGATCAAAGAAAAGGCAAGTATTTATATTACCAGGCAAGTATCGGGAGTGCTTCAAGTAGTGCTGCTTGGCCGAGGAACTCAGGGTGGGTGTGTCTCGCCTCTGGTATGAAGTCTGGGTGGGGGCACTATTTCCTGTCCCCACTGGCTCAGAGGGCTTCAGGTCCAAAACACTCTCAAATCTGAATGGAGAAAACATGGCTTAGGTCACATGAGATAGAGAGCATTGTCATATCAGTAACGATCATCGCATCAAATTCCATATTCAGTCCGTTTACAGATATCAGCCTCATACTTGCCTGCAGAGAGTCTCGTCACTCTGTCTTTTCTTGTTCTTCAGGTCAATCCTGGTGAGGGATGGACTGAATTCCAAGTCATCCAAGTCAGTCCAGTCATCAGAATCCTTTGTTGACCTGGAAACAAGACCCCATCTTCTCCTACTCTTTGGCTTGATCTCACCATTTTTGTGTTCCAGGCTAGCAAGGATTTTCTGTGTATACAAGGAGAGGAGAAAAAGTGATATTTGGTATGAATGGAGCTCACCTGTGAGTAATCCCCATTCTGAACTTTCTTGGTCATGAAAAGGAGGATCCTGGGGCATATCATTCCCCAACATGCACTGCTTATCTGAAAGGGCGACCATGGGAAACATATTCCCAGACTTCTGTCTCTCACTTATCCTGCACAGATTACATTGCTTATTACCATATAGGGATATGAAGTTGTGTAAGAAAAAGATTAAAAAAGGGAAATTGAAGGTACTCCTCCCATAGAAGAGAGATGGCTAGATTTTCATTCAGGCTTCATCTCTGAAAGAGTTAACATGATTTATATCATCATAAATAAAGATGTAAGAGAATATAGTTAAGATGTCAGTCATCCTGCTCTTTTACAGAAAACAATGCAAATAATGCATTCTTTGCCTTCTCGGTAGACCTAGATACTATTTAACCATAGGGTTAGCTACAATAGGACATTTCCAAGCACACGCTCCTTCCCTGTTATGGGCTGGGGTAAGGCGAACAGTCTAGATACACCACCCTTGCAACTTTACATAGTCTCTCATGTTGTGCTAGTTGGAAGCCAATGCTCAGTGGATGAATACTAGCTGACAGAAAAAGCATTACTTTTGTATACAGGTGTCAGAAAACCAGACTCTCAGACAGTAATATACAGCTAAGGGTAACTAGACTTCCTCATCAGGTTACTGTTTCATCAAATCTAACATTATTCATTATTTCCTTTTGAACACCAGAGGAAAAGAAAGATCTGGGCTCAATTAACAGCTCAGCATTCACAGCATCAATTGATGGCCTTAACGGTAATAAGGATCTACAAATAACAGCATGTGATGATTTTCAAAACATCTTTACAAGCAGCAGGACATTTGATTCTCATGAGCAGCCTTGTCTGCTAGGCAAAATAGGCTTTATGATCTTCCTTTTACAGGTGAGAAAACTGAGTCAACAAGGATTAATATAATTATAATGACTACCATTTATTGAGTTCTAACTAGGTGCCAGGTATTATTTTGAATTCTTTCAAGTATTAATTCATTTAGTCTTCAAAGAATTCTATCAGGCAGGTGCTATTATTATCCTCATTTTACAGATGGGGAAATAAAGAGCAGAGAGGCCAGGTAACTTACACAGGGCCATTGAGCTATGAAATAGCAAAGTTAGGATTTGAGACCCTGGCAATGTGGTTGAACTGTCCAGCTCTCAAACACCACACCATAGCTGCCCCCATGAGTGGCACCGTGATTAATAGGCAGAGCCAGAACTTGAATTGAGCCCTATAACTATAAGACTAAAGCTCTTTTAGCAATTCCATGATATATTGCAGAGATAAATTTATTATAATTAGATTTTATATGCTAAAAAAAAATAAGTGGGGTCAGAAGAGAAATAGGGAGGACACAAGGCTCGCTACTTACTGCCTGAGGATTCTTGGCATGGAGGGATGGGAAGAGCAACAGGTTTGGTTTGCCCTCAGGAAGATGGCTTGGGTGATCTGTCCTGGAAGCCTCTGCTTTGTAGGGGTATGTGAGATGCTGAGGGGGCTGGCTGGCTTGATGTTGTCTCGAAGAAATCCGTGAGTGTGGCTTGGTTGGGGGCTGGGCAGGCGGGACCGGCTTCATGTGAGGAGGTAAGCCTGCCTTTTCCAGGCTGTCCTTCTGTGGTTTTCCTGAATCCTGAAGGCTCTGAGTGGTGCTGCCCAATGGGTGCCCAATCTGGAAATAAGGATATCGAAGCGCCTGGAATGACACATAGGCTGCTTTAGGAGAAAAGTCTAGCTGGGAAGGTTAACACCATCAGGTTCACTGGGCTACATTTCAGGTGACTACAGTTAATACAGTTTCGTAGCCCGAACCAACTATAAAACAACACCTTGAATCTGTAACAACCCTTGTGATTTTTCTTATCTTAGTATCATCAAATGTATGTACTTAAACTCATTTGGCTAGAACAGCCAGTTACACTGCTATTACCTTTGCTACTTCTGAAAAGTGTTCTGGCTTAACAAAGGTCCTGGCTTTGTAATGTATTGCTACGTGTCTTTAATATTTCACCTTTCTAAGCCCATTTCCTCATTCCTCATAGAAAGAGACAAATATATATATATATATATATATATATATATATATATATATATATATATGTATATGTGTGTGTGTGTGTGTGTGTGTGTGTGTGTGTGTGTGTATAACTGAGAGAGCCAAATACAATGATCCTAGAGGACCCTAAAGAATCGAAACTAAAATAAGCAGGTACATCTGCTTTTATCTCAGGAAAGCCAAGAATGTTTAATACGTTACACAGTTGAACCTTGGTATCAAGAACGACTGACAACTAAACTTTGTCAGTTCTGAATAAAAAAGTTTTCTAGATAGCCAAGTGATAAATCTCAAAGGACTGAGGGTTTATAATTATTTCTGAAATATTCTGTCTTCCCTAGTGTTTTTGAATGGAAAGCAATGAATACATAATAACCTTTCTTGATGACTCTGAGACATAGTTATAAATATCTGTAATAATTATATATAAGTGTAAATACAGAAGCAAATAACATGGATACTATGGTACAAGTCCTGGACCCTGGCATCTAACTTGAAAAGTCCTCTGTATAGTCCCAAGCATTTTTACAAGTCTCAACTGATTTGGGGGTATTTTTAGCTTTTCTGACACTATTCTTAAAAGTACTCATTGCTCTCTTAGTTCCTTTTTACAGCATCTTTTTCCTTTCATCTTTTGTGTACATCCTTTGAAAACTGGGTTCATCAGAAATCTTCCATCCTGGCCTGAAAATATTTATGAATTTCATGTCCAGAAATACATTTCTGAGAGCGTTCCAACCTTCTTAAGCCATCCAGAGTCTTATGATACCAAATTAAGACCCTTTCTTCTTTCAGCCTTTGGATAACTACTTATCTACAATTCTTTAACCTCCCTAAGTATCATCTCTCCAAATTCTAACATCGCATAAGTACTGTCTTCAAATGTCACTATCACTTTTGCTTACCCAAATCATCATCCCTGATTAGAATTGGTTACCTTTTTAAATTCTTTGAGCAATGTAACTGTCTCAGTGAGACAAGGTGAGGAGGGGCCAGACACAACTAATGAAAAAGGCAGCTGGCAGGAGGCATAGGAGTGGTGGAGCTCACAACAGCACCATGCCTCTTTCGGGGATATTTTATAATCTAGGTCAAAGTGGCCTGAGGGAGGGTGGGTTGAGAAAACAGGAGGTATGGTGTAAGAAGACCTGCCATCTGCATGATTGAATTGCAGTGGTTGCACTATCTGTATCAGTTATTGGATGAGTGATTAGGACAAATTGCTTAGTTTTATCATATACAGAATGAAAACAGTAACACTTATATAGTCTTCATGGGGTTAAAATCACATAAAAACATACTAAAGTATTTACAAAATGTCAAGTGAAAAAAAAATGCCAGTTACGGTTATGATCCCAGCTCTGCTGCTCTCTGCCATCTGTAAAACGAGCGAATTGGATTTTATAAGACATTTTCAAATTCCCTTTCGACCACCAATACTGCCTTATAAACAAACTGTTAAATAATCTTCACCCATAGACTATATATTTGAAAACATTCTCCAAAGACAAGTAGATCTGTTTTTCATTTCTACATACATGGTAATGTACCATGTGAACTATATGCCAATTTTCAAAGCAACTATATTGTTTAAATCTTAACTACTTTAACTATACATAGTGAGCTTCAAAATATTTTCTCTTATACATAATACACCATTAGTGGTATTCAATACTATTTCTCATCCATAGTACAAAATATAATACTTCCTATGATTTATAGGAATTATTCATAGTTAGATATGAACTTCATAAGAAATCCATCAAACAGAAGAAAATGGAAGAAAACCTGACTAGCTGTTGGCCGTTTCTTGGGATCCCACTGAAGCATGTCTCTCAGGAGCTGAATTGCTTCACTGCTAGCATTTGGAATCAGGGTCTTCAGGTTATTGGGTATGCACTGGGGCCAGCGGAAGTTCATTGCACTTGAAAGTTGGTAGCCTTCAGGCCAGTCGGTCTGAAAGAAGGAAAAGATAGAAATTTTGCTCAGCCAATTCACTGCAATGAGAGTTTATAATCTGGAATGCATACAAGTAACAGAAAGGCAATCATGTCATTATCATACCCATATTTAATATCGTGGCACCATGTGTCATAAAACACGGGAGCATGCTAATGGAGAGACACAGAACATGAAGTCTGAGGAAAAGTGGAAAGGATACTGGATTTGACACCACCTTGTTTCATAACCTTCAAACAAGATAGTTCCTCTGCTGAGATTTGGGGGTTGAACCAAATCAGAATTTTCACAATTGTGTTCCATGAGACAGGGGTTTGAGAAACTGCTAAGAAATTGTTTTGGGGGGTAGAAATAAAACATCTTGTCCTCCATTAAATAAATTTGGGAAACACTAAATATGACTATATCCCCATCTTGAAGATTGAAAATATACAAGTAGAGAGGTCCAGCAGTAAAGAAAGCTGCTCCACACAATGTCAAGCCCTTCACTTTTTCATCCATCATACCTATGGGACACTAAATGCTGGAGCAAATGACAGGAAAGAATGAACAAATAATCTTTATGGTTCCCTCTAGTTTCAACACTCCACTATTTTACAAGACACATTCTAGTGTAATTGTTTTTTTTTTTTTTTTAAGCAAAGTGGCACTATGTATAGCTTATATTATTTATTCACTTAGATAGTGAGTGCCTTCTATAGGCTTAGTATTGGGTGTCCAAAAATAATCTGATATAAATCTTGCCCGTAAGGATATAACTGCCTAAAGGAGAAAACGAGATTTATTTAAAAACAATAATATAGAATAAAAAGTAATAGAGATCACAAGAGAGTACAGATAGTTATCTAGAGAAGGGAGAGATTCCAGCAGGAGACTGAAAATCCTGAAAGGGTAGCATTAATGATTCAAATGACTTAATTTTTTTTGAGGGACTAGTCTTGTACCTAGAAAAATAAACCCAAATAAACACAAGACAAATCCTTGCCCTGAGTGAGCTGATGGTCCATGAAAGAGATATGTAAATTAATAACACAGAACACAGCTGAAGATGGAGAGATTAGAGGAAAAAGATCGTTGTGGGGCCTTGGAAGAAGAGCGGGATTTGGGTATTATGAAAGATCTTCAGTCAGGTAGAGCACGTATATGCAGAGTGCTGTTGTGGGGGGATTTGAGGGCACGTGGTTGGGGAGTGGGGGAGGGAGATATGATATTTGGGACAAGGAATGACAGTTACAGGGGCTGGGTGATGGGGAGTCAGCAAATAATTTTAGGAGAAAACAGTACCAGAGTTGTCCTTTATGAGGCTGAACTTGCTGAAGACTGAAAGATAAGCTGGAGGGAAATGACTTGAAGGCAGAAACACTGATACCTCCAGACAGGCAGTGTGAGCATGAGCCAGTCTGTGAGCATGGCCCAGTCTGGGGCATTGGGACTCGCAGGACAAGAGCCATGTGAGGGATACTATGTAGCGATATTCAGTAGCCAACTGCTTGGGGAAGGGGGAAGGGGGGAAGGAGAGTAAGGGAAAGAGAGAAGGTAAAAGGGAAACTCAGCCTCAAGGCTCGGGCTCTGGAATTAAGATGGGATCGCAGAGATGGAGAGTGTATGAAAGAAGCTAGTTGGGGGTATAAACAAAAAGCAGTTTGGTACACCTTAAACCTATACAATGCTGTATGTTAAGTATATCTCATTAAAAATAAAAGAAAAATATATATAAATAAGCAACTACGTAAAATTAAAAAATACATAAATTTAGAAGTATAAAAGTAAAGGTATACTAAAATATCCGACATACTATGTAAGGTGAGAAAGAAATTACTGCAGTAAAACCTTCCAATGTGTTTGTGTTATTTGGAAGATGTTTTAGAAAAATAAAGGCAATCTGCATCAGACGTGTCGAGTCTGACATGATGGAGAGGGCAACAGGAGAAAATCTCAGAGAACTGTAAATATGCAAGTAGAGTTCTAAAGGAGGCAGGCAAGAGCTACTGATTACATTTAGGAGACTTCTGAATAGATTATAAGCTTTGTAGCCATGAGAATAGAGAAACTGCAAGGGCGGGTGAGATGCCATAGAGAGAAGAGCAGAGAGCCAGGACAAACACATCTTCTACGTAAGAGTACACAGAGGGTGCAAAGTGGCCATGTCGAGAATGTGGGCAGTGGAGGATTGCTGAGGTCGAGAGAAAGGTTCCAGGATAAGCAGGTGATCAGCAGTGCCAGTGTCACACTGGGTGGAGGCAAGGGAGCACAGGGTGCTGCTGGCTTTGGCCCACAGCCTTTGTTACCTTCTTCGGTGTCCCCAACACTTGGCAAATTTTGAAGATCGTGTCAATTTCACTGGCCCCAGGGAAGAGTGGCCTGAGGGTGTACACTTCTGCCATGATGCAGCCTACGGCCCAGATGTCAATGGGGGAGCTGTAGTGGGTGGACCTCAGGAGCACCTCCGGAGCCCTGTACCTGGAGGGACAAAGGGGAACTGCTGGTTATTGCTTCCACTGGCCAGAAGTCAATCAAACACACAATCAATTCTCAGTGAGAGCGCTTAGGTATCTCTATTTTTGTCTAATTCGGTGTGGTACATGGACGCGTGAAGACTGGGCAAGTGCTGTGGCTGCTGTCATAAAGCAGTGCTTCTCTATCTCACGGTATTTTCTGGTGAGCATGCCTCTACAGGACTCCTCTCCACAGCAGCTTTGGGAAACATAAAGAGTGAGAGTGACAGCGAGGGAGAGTGAGAGTGAGAGAGAAGAGAAATAGAGAACAAAACATTTGTTGTTTTCAGGCTACTTCTTGGTCATGGCCAACTGCTTAAATCAAATTCTTAGGTCTGAAAGTTTCAATAACAGCAATTACCCAATTTTTCAGACAGGTCGTCTAAGAATCTTGTATGTAACTCTTTTAGGAAATAATCTTCAGGAAGGTCTATATACAAAATATTATTTATATTATGGGAAAGCATAGTAAACTTTCTTTTATAATTATTTACAATACAAACTTTTAATGCTAATGTACCTACAAATACGTGTCTCAAATGGCAGTTTCTCTTAGTGAAAAGTTAATATTTGTGCCATTAATATTATCCTCAGTATAATGGTATATTTTTAAAGAAGTGTAATTAAATAATTTTGAGGAAAATGGTATTCACCATCTGGTAGATACATAGTCTGTATATGGAGGTCTTGATCGGATTTCTCGGGCCAACCCAAAGTCTGCAATTTTCACAAGTTCTGGTCCCATGCAGAGAAGGTTCTCGGGCTTTAAGTCTCGATGGAAGAAGCCTGCACAGACAGTGGAGAAGGAATCCTAATGCAAGCTTGCTTCTGTATTACTCTTTGCAGCTGTATTGTTCTTTTCATAACAACTATAATCTAAAAAGTAGTCAGGTATGACACTGAATGCTCTATACATTCATCCCACTGATAATGTAAAGTTATTTTTTTTTTAATTTTTATTTTTCAATTAGAGTTGTAAAATAGAGTCTTTTGGACTCTCAAATGGTTGCATTAATTTCCCTTTGATGAATTCAAAATGTAAAATCCAAAAGCTGATCTTCACAATTTTTTTCCAAAAGAGAAAACATCTTATAAAATAACAAAACTCAATAGGTAGGGGCTGAGATAACTTAGCAAAAGATTTGCAAGGAAAAAAATATCACGCCTACCCTGCCCAAGCCAGCCACAAAGAATATGAAACTACAATCATTTCAACAGTTTATACCACGACAAAAATACAATTATAATTTTTTTTCAAGAAACAGGGATTTATGAATATGATCAACTCATATCTGAGATTCTGGTGTGCAATGCAACAGATGTTTAAATGTTAAATACTTACTACCTGGCCTAATGAAGTAGAAGTACAGCTATAGCTCACGTTGTGAAAGACACAGATAACTCATCAAATGGGAAGCCTGTCTCAACTACAGCAGAGCTTTGGGGGTCCATGCAGGAGATATTCAACACACGAACCTTCCTGGTATGTTCAGACACCCACTGGTCAATAATACATGCCTCTGAAAATCAAGAACCTTCCATTTGTAGAGAGCATCGCCAACAGAGACATCATTCTACATGACTCTAAATCTCAGTGGAACACCCAAACTGGAAATACAACTCCGTTAATTCTGCTGATGGTATTATTTGTTATGTGCTTTCATTATCAGTGCTGTGAAAGTCAGATTCTAACTAGCACATTATGGGAGAAATTAATAGCCATCACTGAAGAGTTACACTACTTCTCAACACCTCTATGGTGATAATGCTCAAATCTATATTTCTAATGTGCTTTCTCCACCCTTCTCTAGACTTATGTTTCTAATACGATAGCAGCTAGATGCCACTGTCATTCCCACATCAACCTGTCCCAAACCATGTCTCCTTCTTGAACTTTTGATAAGATATCCAGACACTTTGTAGTTATAGTGGATCCACCTTTCTCTAGACAATCATGGAATTGTCACATTTTTCATCAGAATATCTCACGTCTGTCCCGTTTGCTTTTTCTCACTATCCCCTCCAAAATCCTTGCTCTTGCCACCTATCCCTGCATTGCTACTTTCTACCAGGCCTTCCTCGCTTCAGTTTGTCTGGATTCTCACACTTATTGATAATTTAAACACTATCTTCCCCTTGTCACTGTCCCATCCAAGAGTGCATGCACATGCACGTGCACACACACACACACCCCTTCCATAGCTCCTTTTTAAATTATTTAACAAGCCTAAAGTACTTCCAATCTATCTAAAGACAAAATTATTTTCCAGCACTTACCATCAATGTGTAAAATGTGTTCCAATCAGGTAAAATTCTTTAGGTTCATTACATTTATTCCCATTAACAATGCTGTACCCTGGTACTTTTTGTCTACACCAATCCCAATCTTTGCCATCCTTCCAGACCTGTTTTGAGTTTTCCCTCCTCTAGGAGACCATTCCAGTATGCTAGCATTCATTTATTCATTCATTCAACCAATAAATATTCATGGAGGGCTCACTCCATGCCAGGCACTGAGTTAAGCTCTATGGACTCAGAAGCAGCTGAAATGGACATGGCACTTGCCTTGGTGGATATAATAGGTCCTCCCTTCTGAACCTGAGCAGAGCTCTATCATTTTCAGGTATGTTAACCATCTTTCACTAATTCGATGCCGCACTTTAAGGGTAGAAGCCAGTTATTATTTCTACCAAATGTCTAGCATAGTGGCAGGAACATGGTGGCCTCATAATATACTCTTACTGATTAAACAAATGACTAGAATAGGTTTGCAGAGAACATGAAGAAGCTTAATGGTGACAGATATGCCTAGGCCAAGTAGGTAGGGGCAATCGAGAGCAGACCAGGGCTGTTGGTGCGGGGGGGAGCGCGGGAGGGAGGAAGGCTCACAAGACAGCAACTGAGAACTGAGAGGAGAACAATGACCCTAAAGCAATGTAGGAGACACTGAGGGCTCAGCGTGGGAAGTCCTCATCCAGCAGGACTAAATCTACTAGTCAGGGTCATTTTCCAAAAACCTCTGTTTTAGAGTTAGAGAAAAGTGATTATAATGTGGTTATATTTGAATACACATTAGATATTATGTACCATGAAAAGCAGTGTTTTAATAAAAGGACACTCCTCTTCGTTCATCATTCTGAAAACACCAGGGTTTAGTACTAGGTCAAGTTCCAAATGGATAGTATTAATGACATAATGATGGGTCTGTATTGTGAATGGCTGGCTTAGACAGACAAAGTGAATATAATTACAGAGCCTAGAACCCAGTACACATAGATGAGCTGAAGGCAAAGAAGTGACTGCATATATTCAAGAGGGCCACAAATAAGAAGTATTGCCTTCTCACCAAGCTTCTTCTATTTCCCATAATCTAAGGCATTAAGAAGATCAAAAGAATTAGACCTGAGTTAGACCAGACACAGGCACAATAGTTTTATATTTGTATAGCATATATGCATGTGTATGTATATGTATGAGTGTTTGTATGTATATATGGGTGTGGAAAAAAATCTCTCTATGTATTCTATTGCTTCATTTTATATCCTGCCATTGTATCAATATATACCTAATGGCTTTCCTCATATAATTCCTTAAGTATCCTAGCCAAATAAGAGTAAATTAGACCTAAATTATAGCAAGAACCAAACTTGAAATGGCCCACTCAGCAAGTTCAAACCGTAATTCAGTATTAGTCATGTATGGCCTTTAAAATGAAAGAAAAAAATTTCTGATGTGGACAAATGTGGATGGCTTATTCTCAGCCTAATGAAATAAAGATGATCAATGCTCACCAGAATGGGTGAGGTCTGTTCTAAGACTTAGTTTAACAGAGTCATCGTGTTTGAATCCTGTTTTTCAGGGCACTACCAGCTCCCACAAGGCCTGACTGCATTCCCCCCCGCCTTGGAATTGACTTAAGAATGTGTGAGTACACAAGCAGTGATTAGGCAGTGATCTTGTCAGTACTTCCAGGAAGAAACCCGTGGCCCCTGAAAACATGTGAACTGAGACCATCGTCTCCCTTCCTAAAAACTCAGAGCATTAAAAATACCCTAAATGAGAAAAGAAATGGCAGACATTGTTTTCTTACTGAACAGAGAGGAAAAGTGAATCATGGTGATGGCAGGGGGATGAATTATTCACAGTCCTACTAAGAAATGTGTCAGAGCTGTTGTACTATGGAGCTCTTTTCTGGCCATCTTCAAACTTATAGTTAAATCCTGATTTGTGGTTCTGTTCCTCTCAAGTTTTGAATACTATTTCTCCTCTTAGACTCTCTTTTTCTCTTCTAGTTGAGCTAAATTGTTATTTCTAAAGTTATGCGACATGAGTCATTTGTCCTCCAGCCCTCAAGCGCCATTGCGATTTCCTCTGTTACCATCTATAACACCCACTTCAACAAACTTGCATTTTCTCCCTGTTTTGTTCATCCCATCACATCACTGGTACTCAAGTACAAGTATCATTCTTGCACCAGGCCTTGTACCTTACTTCAACCCTGGGTCATGCTCCCGTAAGAACTGACTACCTCTTCCTATCAGTCAAGCTTCATTCTTTCCCTCTCTACTAACTGTTCTTTAATCCTACTTCCACAGAGAGCATGTACTCTAATGAGAATGAAGATTCTGGTTCCCCATATGTCCTTCTAAGCAGCTTTCCTTTCTATGGATCATACTTCAGGCCCAAAATAAACTATCAGTGGGAAAATGGCTAGGAAAAAAATCAATTGCAAACACTCTTTAAAATGACTGGTTAAAATTCTATTGATCAGTTGATATATGTTGTCTGTTATACTGTATTCGAGTATAAGCCTTTATAACTAGGAAGCATTTATGATTATATCTGTAGGATATCTAGCCCTCTGTTCTTTTCATTATTGAATAACAGCAATAGCTATTATTAGCCTTATACCCATGAGATTTATTCCTTGGTGACGAAAAGTATAAGGCCCTCACATGATGTACATTTACTGTTCATCTCTATTTTAACAACAAAATTACTATTTCCATATGAGAGGCAATACTGGTTAAGAGTACAGACCAATCAGACTGCCTGATTTCAAATCCCAATTTTGTTTACTGGCTGACAAATTACTTAACCTCTCTGTGCCTCACTTTCCTCATCTGTAAAATGGGGAATATAACAGCATCTATCTTGTGGGGTTGTTTGGCAAGATTCAATTTGTTAATATTTGTAAAGCTTTTAGAACAGTGATTGGCACACTGGTACCTCGCAAGAGCTTCTCATTGTCTCTTCCCAAGAACCCGGTAAAGTGGGCAGGCAGATACGGCTCCATTTTTGCAGATAAGAATCACGGCTCATAAGGCTAGAGATGTGCCCCACCATCTCTGAGGGGGTGGCATAAAGCTCTGATCTGATTCCTGGGTGGGTCCATGTTCTTCTGATGTGTATGTACACTGAGGCTTATAACAAGAGTTCACTTCCTCCTCTGTGCTTCTGATTCATAATGCAAACCCTTTTCAGCTAGTCATTCAGAGATCACGCAATAGCCTGATGATAAGAGCCTTCCTGTTCAGAACTGTTCGACTTTCAGAATTCAGGAACAGCCCTTCAACTTAATTTCAGGGTACTCCATGTCATTTGAATGAGAGAGGGATTGTCTCTTTCATCCTGGCAGAAAATATGTTGTGCTTACTATTCATTAAGAACCCTGGAGCAAGGAAAACATCCAGCCACAAAGAAGGCCTTCTCCACTCTATGTTCTGTTAATGATGAACCTGATATAAATATGTGGAAAGAACAAGAGAATACTCAAACACTATGAATTTATGTAGCACACCTTCCAGCTATGGAAGTTTTAAGCTCACAGATACTACTGAATTTAAAACGTTTTTACCAAGGTCACGGGGACAGCAACACACAGAAAGGACAAGGGATGACTCAGGGTCAACCACAGGAAGACAGTTGTGAAACACATAAGAGAACCACTTCCTGGGGCAAAACATTGTTCTCTAAGCCACCTAATGCATTTCTGAACACCAGCATGGATAAGTGTGACCTGAATATTTGTAAGGGCAGATTGAGGATGAAACACGGTTTGTATTAATTACTTAATTCCTGCAAAGTACATATGCTTTGGCATTGCTCAGTCAGTCCCAAGCAAAATTGTGTTTTCATTCCCTGTGGGGGGAAAGTACTCAGTGACATGAACTATGGCCATAGCAACTACCTGCAGCACTGTTCTCCCTCTCAAAGGAATCCACTCCCCGGGGACAGACTATGCCTTCACAGTGAGAACAAGCTTCTGAGGAAGAGCCTGAAACTTGCAAGACAAATCTGTGAAGTGCTTTAGGTTATTTTTTTCTCCCACTGCTGGAGGAAAGGAATAATATGGAGTTACATGTGCACTTAACCAAAGTCAAGTCAATACCATATAAAAACCATGAAGAAGTTTCCAAAAATCATTTATCAGTGAAAATGAGCTAGGACTTACAAAATTAATATCCATCCCACTTACAATTATTATTGCTATTTTCTTCACCTTTTATTCTCTTGTTTGCTTTGAAAACAAACAGGTTTTCTACTGAAGCATGGCAAACGGGCACAGATATCTGAGCTAATTTCTGCTCTACCACTTTATTGCTATGGGGCCTTTGACAGGTTTTTAAAACTCTTTGAACCTGTTTCCTCTTCTATGGAAGGAAGATACCATCAATCCTTTCTACCTGAGAAATTGGCAAAGAAATAAATAAGGTGACAGAGGAAATGTTATTAAGTTAACACTAGTGCTGGGCACTTAACAGCTGGGGAAAGTGTCTACAAGAATCTCTGGTAATAGCAATGGTGCTGGGGTTATAAAAATAAAGGTGGTCTGACTATCTCCATAAACTGAGCTCCCCTTGCACTGTTTCCATACACAATCCATTTGTCTAAGGCATGTGAGGGAAATGGACAGTGCAGAAGAATGGCAAATAAATAAATAAATAAATAAATAAATAAATAAATAAATATTTAAAAAATAAAAATTAAAAAATAGCAAAAGAGCTTTTTTGACACAATAGTATATGGATTATTATTGGATGAATACGAATATGTATTTTGAGTGCACATACATGTGCATTTGTGTGTGTGTGTGTGTATGGGGGAACAGTATATGTAAGTACATATGCACTTGGGTATGTGTACATGTAGATGTGTATGCACACGTATGAGGGTATGTGTGTGTATTCATTTGGTGGGATTAGGATCTGGATAAAATGTTATGTGTTCTTTCTGGCAACAAATATCTGAGTCTCATGAAAAGCAGCAAAAGAGGAAAAGAAGAGAAAGCCAAAGAACATTAACTTTCTTTTAGGTCCCCCAGTCAATTTTCAGCACTCAGCCAATAGCCCAAGTAACTGAGACACTATGACTGGTCCCTACTTGAAAACATTCTGGTTGACCACTTTCCTTTGAGAATCTTTTTGATTTCTCATCATTTTTTCTCTCCGGGCTCTTAAATCTAGCAAGTAACCCTTTTCCTATTTGTCTCTAATGTCTTACCAGAAGTTTTTCATGTTTTGCAAATTCATACCATCTCGGGTGAGTTCTGGTGACTAAAAACTAACGTGCTAGTTCTACCATTGTCAGCAGAATCAGACATACCTTTTACTAAAAACTTTTTACTAGAATTGGTTCACAATTTGACTTAGTCTTGCATATTACTCTCCAAGATTATTCAGCATGTGCCTGAGGCTGACAAGAATTTGCACAGATAGCTCTGTCTCTTGTTTGTGTTTCATTTAGTTCGCAACTGTGAGAAGATACTTAGAGGTTAACGAGCAGGCTGGGAATGATCCTAGATGTACCAAGCCACAGGCTGTAGCACAATGTCTTTTCTATTCACTGCCAATGTGTGTCAGATCTGAACTGTGTTATCAAAGCACTTCCATCCAGCTTCCTTATTGGGTAATGAAACTCATTTGTCGGTGCAATATTTGCGATGGCAATGACATCCTTAGACTGGGAGAATGGATTTCTGCCTGTGCAAGATCAGCACTTTGCCCATCTGTCTATATATTAAAGTGGCCTCAAATGACCTTCCGAGGGGCCTCTTGGCTCCACTGGTGAACACATCCATCTCATAGCTCTGTGTTCATGAGAAGGTATCAATCTAACCCCAGCTGGGTCTGTGTTCGGTCAGTAACAGAGACTAGTAATAGTAATGTCCCAGGTATCTGCTGGACAATATAACCTCAAACTCATTGCTACTCAATATCTTTCAAAAGCACAGCTAAAAACAACAAATGTGATAGAGGGTTTCCTGAAGGGTATGTGGCCATCCATTTCTCTGGATACTCTAAACCTTTCCTTGAATCATCCTGGGCCTCAGTAGAACTGTTTTCTCTGATCAGGTGATATAAGTGGCCTATCTGAGGGATATGACATGAAACTGCTCCATTTAATCTGTCATAGTGTTTACCATAAAGTCATGTTGTTACATACTGTCCCCTCTTCAAGGATCCAAAAGACAAACCTCTCTGGTTTTGGTATCAAGAATAGTTCTGCTTCTCTTGGGCAACTTATCTGCTTTACCTTGGGGAAATGCTGTATTTTGTAACTGGTCATGTTTCACATTTTGCATTGTCAGAAAGCAAGCTCAGAATCAAATCTGTAGCCTGCTTCTTCTACTTAAAACATGCTGATATGTACTTTGCGGATTAACCTCACCCCTGGCTATAGCCAGACCTTGTTTTGCCTTTGCCTTTTTCTTTCTTTGCTAATTTTTAATTAATTTTATTTCCCTGTGTTGCGTAAATATTGTTATACTATTTCTGAAATCTTTTGAACAAACTGAAATATAAATACATTAGGAAAATGAGAAGCCACAGCAAATCAGTATCAGTAGGTTAAACATATAAAGCTCTCTGAATTCTAATCTTAGGTTTCTCATCAATACATCAGTTAACAGTCAGGAATAATTTTTAGATCTATAACTAACAAGCTTAATGATAAAGCCTAAAGAATAAGAACATGCAAACATGATAAATAATAAGGGAAATTCAGAAATCAGGTTATGAAAGTTAATGTATTCCAAAATCCATTGTCAGTCTCTCAACTCTTCAACCTTTCCTGGGAGTCAATTACAAAAGGCCCTGATGTTTCTTACATCTTCTACTTGATGACAACATCTCACTGCTATTCAAAAGCATGATACTCCAAATCACCTACCGTGTTTGTGAATAAATGCAAGTCCTTGCAATATCTGGTACATGATATTCCTTATAGCAGACTCAGGAAACAACTTATTTCTGTATGGGGCAGAGGAAAAGAGTTGTAAATCCATATTTACATATGAAAACAAATCCCATTTTCATTTTCTTTTGGTTATGTAGTAAGAATTTATGAAAATATTTGCTCACATGTTAATTTGACTAGACCTTCTGATAATAAAGATCAAAGAAAAACAACCATTTATACATACATGAGAATGACCTTATAAATACCAAGTATATTCAGTTATGTTACAAAGAAGCAATGATTAAACATTTTATAGTAACCTCTCCAAATTCTAATATATCATATAAAAATCTTCTCTCTCCATAATATATCTAAAACTTTAAAAAATTTTAATGGCAAAAATCTAAGGCCTTATGACATTTTCTCCCTGGCTGGGCAAACCACACAACTTCACTGCTGTTACTGACAATAAAGATGATATTTGTTCACTAAAATCACTCAGAAGGATACTATGAATGGCATTCATTTGCCACCAAGAAAATGTGCTCAAGAAAATGTAACCTCTAAGACATAGTCTATGATTAAAATAATGTTCATAAAGAAGACATAGGAAAAAAAAATTGTGCCCAAGAAGTTCTATACAGTTCATTTTTAAAGTTCAAAATTACTATAGCAGGTAATTTTTTATTAGTCTCCTCTGCCCAGCACACAAGCCTATGGGCACTGTAGTAAGAAAGGAACTGAAATAAACCTAGACGTTTTCAAATGGAGGTCTCAAAATGAATGAAGCTTTTACACCCTTGACTTGTAGCTGCTCTGCCCATACGTCCTTGTAGGAATGGAGAACTGCAGGGTATCTGTTAAATCTCTGAGCTTCTTTGGATGAATAATCCATTAAAAAATGAAACCAGCTTAACTGAAAGTAGCTTCTAGGAAGCTATAAAAAGGCCTCCAAAGTAGGAATGTGGGTTGGGCCCCTCATCTAAAGGGTCGCTTTAAACAGTGAAGCCTAAGTACCATGATGGGGGGAAAAAAAAGCAGAAAGAAAACGTGCCCACTTTGCTATATTTATTTCTAAGATCATGAAAACTAAACTGTACCTTTCTTTAATGAGCTGGTAAAGATTTTCCTTCATGTACTCGAAGATAAAATAAAGATGATCATTTTCCCTGATAACCTCTTTTAATTTTACTACATTGGCGTGGTTTAGCTTCTTTAAAGACTGAAAGGAGAGGAAAAAACACAAAAAATTAGAAAAAAAAAACTACTGTTGAAAAAGAAAAGTAATCCTATGTATACTTAGGAAGAAACACCTAATTCTGAAACCACAGAAATACCACAATTGATATCTCATTGACAATTTAATAGAGATTGTCTATGAAATAGTAACTTTACATGGAAAAACTATCTCGATTAACTGACTAGAAAATAAGTACTTGACCATAACTGGTATTTCTGGCTGCTGCAAGCACCAGGCAATGGGCCTAGGCTATTTTAGGTGCAATCCCTCCAAACGAGAGAATCCAGGCTGTGGAAGTGTCAGAGAGGAATCAACTGGAAGCTGAGGCTTTGATTGTTCTAGCTTTGGAGAAGATAGGTGCTTTGGAGTGAGGTCACCAGCTGATGACAGTCTGCATGTAGACATTTTGAAAAGGAAATGGTTTAAATAGACAGAAGCTGATGATAACCAGACTCTCTCAACTTTCATCTTACTTATGGGCATCCATGAGACGGACACATAGCAATCCTTACAATGTGAATTATAAAAGAGAAGAAGGAAGAGAAATCTCATTGGAAAAAGACTCTGAAGTGATAATGGGAGAAACATCTCTGCTCCAAGAATACCAAAGGCAAAATAGTCAGGCACAAGGAACAAGAGGGTGGCTCGGACATGTTGCATGACCTTCTCATTATTCATCCTTGTGCATATGCAGTTTTCCTCTTCCTGGAAGATACACATGAGTACAGCCATGTGTTGACTATTTTCTCCTTGCCTCATTAATTCTGTCAATGGTGAACAAGTACACTTTTGTATTAGTGGGCAGCAATCCCGTTCATCTACAACGACCACAGACACCCAATTGCTGGTTTGCTCACTATAAAATTAGGATTTGATAGACTTGTTCCTTCAAGGAAGCCTCAAAGGGTCACTCTGGCCAGTGGGATAAACCTCTTCCTCACAAAGAAATGAGGCCAATAAATTGTAAAGCTCTATCTTTGAATTTCCTTAAAGAATATCCCTTTTTAAAGCAAAAAAAACACAATGTCTGAAGATGAAAATGTTGACATGAATATCTGAATCTGAAAGGACACCGAGTAATAAGGTACCCCAGGGGTCAGAGCTGGAGAATGTGTAACATGATCAAGTTGCTTTGAGTGAGTGGGAAGACAGAGGAATATGGCCAGAATAAAATAAGACTTCTGAACCCTCTTTCCCGAAAGGCAACCTCCTGCCAAGATGCCTCTCTGACAGGAAATACTCAGCTGTTTTGGCCAAAGGGCCAGATTCTTTTGAATGACCCAAATGGGCTGATAACTTCTTTTAGCTGGGTTGGCTTCCTGGTTCTCCATGAGTAAAAACACAAACATTGCTTAACTTGTAAATAGTATTCACTGGATTCTCATGGACTGCAGCCATCTTTTCTGCTTGTTTGCTTTAAATGCACCACAAGCAATGGCTGAGATGTCCAGTGGACAAGCAGCAAATTTGTTCAGAGGAAAATAAAGTAAGTTTTAAAGCCCTTCAAGAAGAGAATTCTAGGCAAGGTGTAGGGTACTTTCCACTCTTTGCCTGAAGAATGTTTTGAGCATGAATTACCAGCCCGTCTGAGTGGCTCTCACCTCTTTTTCCTAAGTCAGGCTCATGAGCAAGTTATAGTCTATTTTAGTTTAAAATAAAAAGAATTAATTTTTGTGTAGAGGGCTTCATGTGACTCATTTTACAGAGTTTTATTTCCAAAAAGAAGGCATCTTATTTTGGCTTAGGAAAGGTTTACAAAGGAGAAGAAGAGGCAGGACAGCTGCAGCAAAGCAGAGAAGCAGAAATAGCAAATTAAACCAGCACCAGCAGTCCGATGGGGACTGTTTATCCCCACAGACAAAAGTTCTTACTATTAACAAAACTACAGCAAATACTCACTTAATACCATTGATAGGTTCTTGGAACTTCTGCAAACCAGCATCTAACAAAACCAATTTTATCACAGGCTAACCAATATAAACAAGAGTTAATTTCCTACAGCATCTCATCAATGTTATAACGAAAAGACACTGAACAAAAGGATATTATCTGAGGGCCTGCTGTACAATGTACTGGGCCCCAAGGATATCCTGGGCATAAGAGACAGTGCCTGCCCTTAAGAGGAAAACAACCTAATTGAAAAAAGAGGACATGAGTACAAAATACATGTAGCAGAATAAGGAAGATCTTATTAAGGATCAAAGGAATGACAGAGACAAACATCAGAGAAGTAATTATTAAACCCTGCATGGTTAGTTATCATTGGAAATGTGACTTGAAGGAGGAGTAACACCTAGACAAACTCAGTGGGAGGGAAAGGGTATGCCAGGAGGTAAGGGTGTGAGAGTGGAGTGGCACACTCTACATCTACAAATGAGAACTGCTCCCATTTGGTTCTGAAGGAAGTTCATCTGAAAAACTTTTAGAGAAGTGGGAAGGGAAGATGCTGTTTGGATACAAGGTGGATACCCACTGAAGCCTCTGACAAACCTGGGTTTGAAATCAGGCTTTGAGGCTTAGAGTTGTGTTTACCTCAAGCAAGTTACTGAGTATGGGCCTCAGCATTCTCATCAGCAAAGTCAAGATACTAATACTCTCCTCGTTAGGCAGTTGTGGAGATGAAAGAAGACAGTGCATGTAAAGCACCTAAGGTGCTGTATGGTCCATAATATCCTTTTGATAAATCGAAGAAAGTGTACGAGCAGCTGAATATCATGGAAATCATTCTGGCAGCAGCACACAGGATGGATGAAAAGTGTGAAAAGTGCGATTACACAGGCCACCTGCAAGGAGCTGTGGCTTCTGGATAAATGATAATTAACAGAAGGCGGAGAAAATACGAGCACTGGGGGACGCAGACATTCTAGAAAGTACAGGCACTGATATTCATTAAACAGTTGAATATAGGGGCCTGAAGCAGGGATCAGCAAACATTTCTGGAAAAAAACAGAGAGTGAACATTTTAGGCTTTCTAGGTCATATAGTCTCTGTTGTAACTACTCAACTTTCCTATTGTAGCATGAAATCAACCATAGATAACATGCAAACAAATGGACATGGCTGTGTTCCACAAAATTTTACTTACAAAAACAGGTTGTGGCATTTGTCAACCCTTGCTCTAATGCATAAAAGATTTGATGAGACTGCTGAAACTAGGGGAATGAATGAAATTACCCAGGAGTAGAGTCAGAGCAAAGAAAAAATAATTAAGAACAGAATGCAAAAAATCACTGATATTTAAGGGGTGAACCACAGAAGAACTGGTGAAAGGCAAGAAAGTGGTAGGACAGCTGGGTGAAAGAAGAGTCACATAGCCCTGGGAGAGGAAAGAAAGAAGCAGTCAACAGCACCCAACACTGCAGGCAAGAAAGTGCTTGAGAAAATGATCCTGGACTTGGCAACTGGTGACTTTTAGGGAGCAGCTTCAGTGGCACGGCAGAGGGAGATGCTGACTCAATTAAGTAGAAAGTCAGTGGTAGGAGGGAAATGATGGAGAAAGGAGATGTTTGGAAGGTAAGGTAAAGAAAGGTAAGGAAAGGGGTGGAAGCTCAAGAAGCTAGAGGGCTGAGGCTGATTAGAAAGAATGGTGGGAACATTTATAGACTGGAGAGAAGGAATCATTGTGCAAAGGTTCACAATGACCAAAAGGTGGCAGCAACCCAAATGTCCATCGATGGATGGATGTAGATGGATGAATGGATGGATGAACAAAATGTGGTATACTATTCAATGGAATATCGATTCAGCCTTAGAAGAAATTCTAACATGTGCTATAACATGGATGAACACTGAAGATATTATGCTAAGTGAAATAAGCCAGTCACAAAAAGACAAATAACAGGTATACCTTGAAGATAGTGCAGGTTCAGTTCCAGACCACTGCAATAAAGCGAGTTAGAGGGTTTTGCCTTCAGTTTGTAAAAAATGCAACATCTGTGAAGTGCAATAAAATGAGGTATGCCTGTACTGTATGATTTCACTTATATAGGTACCAAGAGTAGTCAAATTCATAGAGGCAGAAAATAGAATGGTGGTTGCTGGGGGAGGATATTATGGGGAGATATTGCTTAATGGGTATGATTTCCAGTTTTGCAGGATGAAAGAGTTCTAGAGATGGATGGTGATGGTTGTACAACAATATGAATGGGTTTAATACCACTGAACTGTATACACCTAAAAATTGCTACAATGGCAAGTTTTATGTTATTTGTATTTCATCACAATTTTAAAGAAAAAGGACATTAGTAGGAAACTATTGAACTCTTAATAAATCTGTGGTTTACTTAACAATAATACACAAAAGTTTTTAAAAAGTATATTCACCAATGATAGCATAGCAATTATCTACTTTGAGCTATTAACCGCATAATGTTATCTTTTGTCTCCTTTTTTGGCATCAGTGAAACAAGTGCAACAGAATGACTATATCAACTATAAATCTAAGCATGTGAAAAGCTATTTTAATCAACCATACATAAGTTCTTCCCTATTGTTATTAATAAATACCTTAACCTCCCGAAGGTTCATGCATTCCTCCCAGGAATAAAACTTTCTTTTCATTCTAAAAGAGAAGAGAGAAACAAATAATATGCTTATTCCCAGTAATAGGCTAAACTTTATTTTTTAAAATTGTTTTCATCCTGAACCTAATGAATAGTGTTTAAACTTGGTTTGGATTTCTATCAAATATAATACCACCCAAAACAGCACTTATTTTAAAATTTGGTAGTGCAATCAATCCCACATCACTCAATTTCCCAGCAGAGGTGGTACAGTACAGTGCAGAGGCCTGGACTGCTATCTTGCTGTATTGCTAATTAGCTAACCTTGCCCTGGAGGGAAATACCTCATTTTCATTTTATCTAGACCACAGCTGTCCAAGAGAATTTTCTGTTTTGGTGGAAATGTTCTGTGCTGTCCAGCTACTGAGCACTTGGAATGTGCTAGTGCAACATAGGAACTGAATTTCTATTTAAATTTACATTTAAATGCCACATATGGTCACCTGCTTCCGTGTTAGATGACACAGTTCTAGACCTTCCAGTACAGGCCTCGGCAAACTATGGCCCATGGGTCAATTCCACTCCATCATCTGTTTCTGGACAGCCCATAAGCTGAGATGACATTTATATTTTTAAGTAGTTTGGGACAACAAATCAAAAGATGATTTTGCAACATGTGAAAATTATCTGAAATTCAAATTTCAGTTTCCATAAATGAAATTTTATTGGAATACAACCACACTCATTCATTTATATATGGTCTATGTCTGCTTTCACGCTGCTGCAGCAGAGCTGAGTTGTGATGGGGACCATATGCCCTGCAAAGCCTAAAATATTTAGTCTGGCTCTTTACAGAAAAACTATGCCAATCCTAGTATAGAGCCTGAGAGGAGAAAGAAAACCATATTAGCTAACCAGAAACCCAAGTTTCAAGGTTATATCTTTCATCACACTTTAAACACATTTTCTCATTTGCATCTTACAGCTACCCCGTGAAATAGGCGGGACAGGTGAGGAAACTAAGAAACAGAAGTGATGCAATTCTCCCAAGGTCTCACTGCTGACTAATAACAGACCAACTTTTATCTCTCCACCTCACTATGACACTCTGTCCCCAATGTCACATGCTTCCTGGTTGAGTGACCAATTCCTCAATTCATGTGCAAAATATTACTTAGCCCCACTATGTGGCAAGGGCTTTCTCAGGCACTGGAGACACAATGATGAGAGATGTCCCTCATGGAACTGACATCGCAGCAGAAAGGTAGGTAATTAATCATTTTCTGTACTGAGTGCTATGAAGGAAAGCTACAGGGCCCTGCATGAGTGGACCTCAAGGCTACCTAATCTAGTCTGGGGTAGGAGAGAACATTCCATAAGTGAAGTAATATTTTAAATAACCTGAAGGATGAGTAAAATTTAGATTGATAGGAGGTGTGGGAAAGGGAATATTATGTGAATGCTTGGGGCAGAAAGGTATTTGGTGAGTTAAAGAAGCTGAAAGGCCAGAGTGGCCAGAACAAAGTAGGCAACAGAGTAGTGATAGGAGATATGGCTGAAGAAAACAGGCAGGGGCTGAATGAGGCAGCAATTTGTAGGTCGCATTAAAAATTGGAGGCTTGATCCTAAAACTGATAGGAAGACTTTGAAAAACTGTCTTAGTTTGGGTTCCCTTGAAAGCAGAGCCTGAGGCAAAGACTTAAGCGAATGTAGTTTATCTGGGAGATGATTCTAGGAAGCTAGGGCAAGGAGAAGAGAAACTAGGAACAGAAAGGTGGGAAATCCATTAAAGGGTACATTGCTAAGTTGATATCAAGGTGAGCAACTTGGGCTCAGTACTGCTGGGGATCTTCTAAGGAACTGTGTAGAAGGCACCTTGGTTGAGAGTCTCCTGCAAGTATTTGCAGTGGAATACTGGTGGCGGGCACAGAACTGGACAGCATAATGCACTGAGGTCAGGTGGGACAAGATCTGATGGGGCAGCAGGGACACAAAGAATATTTGGCATAAGTGGTTTTAGACAATTAGATTCATGTGTTTAAAATAATCCCTTCAGACTGAAATGGATAGAGGTTAAGCATGGAAGCCAGGAACCCTGTGGAGTGAGTTATTCTAGTAGCAGAGGTAGTAAATGATAATGGGTTGAATGGGAGGTTAGCAGTGGAAATATAGAGAAGTAGGTGAATCGGATAAATATTTAATAGTTAGAACCGACAGGACTAGATAACGAATGGTGGGCAAACGAAGAGAAGTAAGGAGGACTCCCAGGTTTTGAGCGGATGACAGTGTCACTTATCAAGGTAGGGAATACTAAAGGAGAAAGAGGTTGAGAGCAAGGGCAGGAGAATATGTTGGCTATAAATTCAGTTTTGAATACGATGAGTTTGAAGTATCTGCAGGACATCCAAATGGTGATGTTGAGATGGCAACAAGATATAGATGAGTATGGTAGGCAGACTCTAAAATAGCCTTTGAAGACCCTCTCGCCCCATATCCTGGTATTCACAGCTTGGTATAACCCCCTCTCCTTCAATGACTTGCTTCTAACCAACAGAATATAGCGATTTGAAAGGATGTCACTTCTGTGATTAGATTATAAAAGCAAAAAGCTGTGACTTTCATCTCTCACTGCCCTTATGGCTCCCATGTCTTGATGAAGCAAGCTGCCATGTTGTGAGTTGCTCTTCTGAGAGGCCCACATGGGAAAGGATTTCAGCCAACAGCTTACAGGGAACTGAGGCCCTCGGCCTGACAAACCAGGAGGTACTGAATGCTGCCCACAGTCATGTGAGTAAGCCTGGAAGTAGATCCTTCCCCAGTCTAACCTTCAGATAAGACCCAGCACGGGCCAACACCTTGACTGTGGCCTCATGAGAGACTGTAAAGTAGAGAACTCAGCTAAGCCATGCCCAGACTCCTGACCCACAGACACTGTGAGGTAGTTGTTTTAAACCACTGATTCTCAGGGTAAACTGTTACACAGCAATAGATGACTAATACAACGGGTCTGGACTCAGACTGCAAAGGGCAAGTGGAGTCAAGGGAACAAGACAGAAGTCACCAGACCACCACTTGTGATTCAAATCAAGTCACTTAATTTCTTAACATTTCAATTTCCTTATCTATAAAATAATACTAATAAATATTATTTATTACTCTTTATTATCTCACAATATGCAAAAACACTTTAAAAAAGTACTAGTGCTATAAGCAAAGTAGAAAAAGCAGGAATGTGTTTAAGACCTCTGACATGAGCACCCCAGAGTCAACAATCATCTAATTCACAGAAATCAATGTCTAAGATTCTTTTCCACGTCTCCCATGCAGTCCCCTTTTGAAATTTGTCAAACACAAGGAATGGAGGGGTTAGAGTTAAAATGATGTTGACAATATATAGTTGAGGATGAATTCATGAGAGTAAAGAGTAAAACTTACTTTTTAATAGCAATCAGTTCCCCGGATTCAATGCTTCTTCCCAGCAGGACGGAACCGTAGGTTCCATCCCCAAGCTGCTTGATTGTTGTGTATCTATTCATGTTGTGCCCGCTCAGGCCGGACACTCATCTCAGGGCTGAGGTGGTTCAGTCCTGCAGTGGCAGCAGGCCTCCCCAGAGTGTAACCAGATTTTTCTATGGCAGCACCAGCACAAGGTATTCAATACAACGTGACTGTCTCCCAAATACATATTTTCAAAGATCAGTCTTCTACCTGTAGAGAAAAATCAGAGACAAGGATAAACGCTAATATATACCTTGAGTTTGTGTATTTTTTATAGTCTAAATCAGGGGTCAGCAGACTATACTCCCAGACCACCACCTGTTCTTACTGGCTTTATTAGAACCCAGTCATGCCCACTCATTTGCATATTGTCTATGGCTGTTTCCACACTACAACAACAGAGACTGAAGGGTCTATAAAACTGAAAGTATTTATTTTCTGACATTTTACAAAAAAAGTTTGTTGACTTCTGATCTAAATAATGCTCTTTTACAATTTTTTTTTTTTTGTACAACCAGAGATAACATTCTTGGAAAGTCAATTTGTCACTGACTCAGAAATGAATTAGCTTCAATTCAATGCTTTTTTGCTGACTAACCATTGTGGGCAAACCCTGCATAATAACTACGGCCAATGAAAATTGACGAGCTACAAGAATCCATGCCAAATATACTGTGTTCTGTATAATTCAGCTACAATTAACGGTGTAAACATACCAAAGCCAAGAAATGCTAAAATTAAAGTTCTTCTGACAGAGAACTTACATGTGCTCCATGATCTATTTGCAGCTAGGAATCAACAGTATTATTTTTACTACGAGACATTCAGAAGTTAAACAAAGAACTAGTAATTTTTTAAGACCTGTGTGCCCTTTTAAAGTCATTCAGTTGTGTTTTTCTTAAAATAATGTCACCGATTTTTCATTTATAAAATTGAATCATTCAGTCTGCCTATAATAAGGAAAATGTAGTAATAATGTGAGTGCAATTATTTAAATGTAAATACTTAGACAAGAACAATATAGGCATATTTTTAAATACAGCTGTTAAACTAATTATCTGAAGAATCAAAAGATCAACAAATAAAGATTAGAAGTATGTGACATTCTACATTTAAATCCAAATCCAGTCTATGTAGCTTCTCCTTCCAGAAGAATTCTAATCAATAAATGCAGATGGAAAGAGGGAAGTAAGAAATTCCCTCTTAGGCAAACATCACAGTAAAATTTGTTACAGACAAGATTCTCTGATAGATACAAGTAATAGTGGATGAAAGTCTGAGGAGAAACAGGATATTTGCATAGTTTCAAAGGATCGCCAAGATATTAACTTCAAAAGGAAAGACGGTAACTCTACAGGGAAAAATACAGCACAAACCTCCTTATCCAAGTGATCAAGTTCAACATCACTCTTACTAAGACATAACATCATGTATCCTGGATATGATGCTTCTGCAGTATTGTCAAAAATGCAGAACCTCAACTACCCGTGAGAAAACATCAGACAAACCCAAAATGAGGGACATTCTACACAACACTGATGGAAACTCTTCAAAACTGTCAAGATCACAAAGGCAAGGACAGACTTGAACTGCCACAGATTGGAGGCAATTAAGAAGACATGACAACTAAATACATTGTGAGATCCTGGAACAGAAAAAAAGACATGAGTGGAAAAGTTGGTGAAATTTGAATGAGGTCTGCAGTTTAGTTAGCAGCATGGTGCCAACTTCCTGGTTTTGGTCATTGTTATGGTGATAGAAGAGGTTAATATTAGAGAAAGCTGAGTGAAGGATTTCTAAGAACTCTATTTCTGCATCTTTTCTGGAAGCCTAAAAATTCATTCAAATTTAAAAATTAAAAAAAATAAATCCAATCTATGTTCTCATGAGGGTTGTGCGTGACTTTTGAGAAAATGTAAAGAATGTAAACATCATGACTGATTTCACCAGCCTCTGCCACATAACTGGAGGAACCAAGAGCCCCCTTCAACTGATCTCCCATCCCTCTAGAACCATTTTAAGGTCCCTTGTTAGAGGGGCATTTTCCTTCCTTCTAAAGCTCTTTAGGATCAAACTCCCTGCAATTTCCTTCAGCAGCTCTTTATAGTGAAGTATTCCATTGCTGATTAATAAATATTTATAAAGTACTTCCTGCAGGACAGATACTATGTTAACATCTAGGAATACAAAGACCAATCAAATTTGGTCCATTTTTCAAAGATCTTAAGTCTCACAGCAGGACCTGATGGTGATGGGTGGGAGGGGGGCTAGATATGAACTCATGAATATGCATGAAGATACTTCAAGTCTGCCTAAAGGACTGGACATGGGGAAGGAATAAGAAGAAAGTCCCCTGGCTTCCAGCTGGGTCAATTCCAATCTGGGCTCAGAAGGGTGATAAGAAAAGTATTCTTCATAGACTCTTCATGAAAGACTGTGTCTTTAAAGAAAAAGTAGATGTTTCGTAAGGTAAGGGATTATAACACTCCAAGGAGTAGAAACTAAGGCATGGAGGCTTTAATCTGGGGAAAAGGGAAGGTGGGGGGCTTGAAAATAGAAAGAGATAGCCCTAGAGTTTTGTTTGTGGAGGGCCTCACATTCCAATTTGAAAAACATAGGCTTCGACTGGATCTGGTACTAAAGAAGAAAACACTAAAAAGGGCATTATGGGATCAATGGAAACAACTGGAATATGGGTGGCAGATTAAAGCATTCTATCTCTATTAAACTTGGAGTTGATGCCTGTCCTACAGTTCTTATAAATCCTTCTTACCCTGAAGGATAAGTAAACGTCTATGATGCATACAGTTTATTCTCAAGTAGGTAGAATGAAAATTGTGTGTGTGTGTGTGTGTGTGTGTGTGTGGAGAGAGAGAGAGAGAAAGAGAGAGAGAGAAAGTGAGAAAGAGCAAGAAAGAGTGCAAGCATGAGCACGCATACACATGAGCACATAATTGGTGTAAACTGCTAACAATTGGTAAACCTGGGTAAAGATACATGGGAATTCTTTGTACTATTGTAAGTTTCCTGTAAGTTTGAAATTATTCTAAATTAAAAGTTGAAAAAAAAATTATCCTTAAAATGTGGAGGAATGGAATCTTAAAAATATATAGATATCTTAAATATTTTATTTCAGTTTAAAACATACAAATGTAGATTTACTTAATAAAACCTAATATTAATGTATTCATAGGAAAGAACACTATCTAACATCATGGCTCCTTCACTTTATTGATTACAATACTGTGGACTGTTTGGGATTCAAGCTGTGTCTCAACATAATATAGAAAGAGCATTTGGACCACAACAAGCAATTTTGGGCTCTGTGTTTGTTTCTCCCTCTTCTTCTTCTTTTTCCTATTTATCTCCATCTATTTTTGAGAAGACAATATGGTTTATGCATTATTCACAATTTCATTTTCCAACAAATTAAAATTCCCAAACACTGTTGTATGTCATTGTCCAAAAAAGCACTGAATCCTTGATTTGTCGAAAATTAGCTAACATATTACGTTTTATTTTTTAAAAAGTAGGTTTTGACCTAGAGACAATGGGAAGTCAATTAAGATTTTTTTAAACTCGAGAACATGATCAGATTGCCTTTTTAAACTAGAGAATAACATGATCAGTTAGTTAGATATTTTTTTAATGTCCAACCAAAACTTGTCTATTCTAATTTAAGCTAAATAATTCTTCATGCTCAGTTTTTTGTGAATATAAAAATATCTCACAAAAATATGAAATTAGTAATCAAATCTGTGTTCCTCAGCCTTCTCTTACTTTAATTATACAAGCTTTCCTTTAATTATCTTTGGCATTCATCTCTTAACCCTCATACATTTCTCCATCTCCTTGATGAGCTGTGGTGACCAAAACTTAATAATGATCTACACTCCAGTAGCACATGGGGTCGTCTCATTTTTATTTTTATTTTTTGCTGTGGCATTACATTCATGATTCACATCTATTTATTATTAATCATAAAATCCTTTCTTTGATAATTAATATCTTTCTACTTCCTCATCCACTTAAATTGTATAACTAAGACAATACTTTCCTAGATGATCACTGAGAAAGCTCTTTGTGAAAGAATGAGAACTTCATTGATATTCAGATAAGTAGGTCGTTCATTCAACACACAGTCACTCAAACAATTCTTTCTTGTTACAGTTTGTCACATTACCATAGAACAAAATTCACTTACTCTGGAAAGATTTGACTCTCACCCCATCACGGTAGTTGCTTTTTAATCTTGCTATTTCAGATAATTACATAATAATTATATGATGGATCAGACTAGTGTCTCTTCAGGCTGAGACGCTAAGCACGATGCAAGGCTTTGGGCGTACATTATGGGTAAGATAAGGGTTCCTCCTTTAGATAAGTCGCAACTGATGCATATGTGAAAAAGGCAGGAAGTGCTATGAGAACATGGTAGAGAGAACGGCTAGCTCTTGGGAGAAGGGAGAAATCTAACAAATCCTTTGGAGGAGAGGTCGGACTGAAGTACTGGAGAATGAACAAAGTTTTATACAGAAAAGAGAAAGAAAGGAATTAGATGGAGGAAACAGTGTACTAAAGGTTGGTAGGTACACAGGGCTTGGTATGTTCACAAGAAGGCAAAAGCCTAGTGGTTTGTTCCCTGGCTGAACATTAGAATCACCTAGAGAACTTTTAATAAATACTGATGCCCCCGCTTTCTCTCTAATAGTTAGGTCAGAGTGGGAATGAGTTTCAGTAGTTTGGAAAGCTCTCCAGGTGATTCTAATGTGCAATCAGGATTGTGCAGTACAGTACAGGGCCGTAGAGGGCAGTAAAGAAATGGCAGGAAATAGGTAGAAACTTAAGGTGGGGTTGGATTGTGAAGAGGTAATATTTGTCATACAGGAGTTTGGTCTTTAACCTGCTGAAGGAAGCTCTTCAGGGGTTTTTAGGCAGGGAAATGACATGAGGAAAATCCCTCTGGAGACCAAACACATGTTAGAAGAACCAGAGGCAGACAGACTGGTTTGGAGGGTACTGAAATAGTCCAGCTGAAATATGTCGAAGGCCTGAACAAAAGCACTGGACTGGATGCATCTCAGAAATAGAAGACACAGGTTTGGAATAGTGAATATGTATGTATGTGTTATTTAGACAATGTATAGAGACAATGGTTCTGTTCTCTAAGGTGTTGAATTTGAGGTATGTATAAACCTCTTTGTTCAGCAGGCAGCTACAAGTAGTTCTAAGGATATTCTATTTTGTTTCCAAAGATTGTGTCCTATTGGAGCTCTAAGAGCACGGTATTCAGACAAGGCTAATACATCACAAGACTCTGGGGTACTTCATTCACTGGAGCGTTGCAGCATGGTGCCCATGGATCCAGAACAAGGCACCCGACAGTCTCAACATATGCCTGAATTACTGTTCAACTTTGGATGACAAACTTCGAGAGAAATATTAAAGACCACAATGAGGAGCTTAAATGAATATACAAGAGCAGTTTTAGAAACACTGAATATGTGAAGTAACCGAGACTTAGGAAGCCATGATAACTGTTTCACATATATAAAGAGTTATCAGAGAAAGATTGGTTACACTAAGTAGGGATCCAGAGAACAGAACCATGACCGCTGTTTGAGCTTTCTATTTTCTACTCTAGTGAATTATGTCCTATACTAACAAACAAACAAATAAATAAAGTGGTATTATTTAAATTATCATTAGACAAAATAACTTTTAACTCATAGTCAATTCTGAGCATATCCCAGCTGGAAGAGGTTAAGTACATTTGAGATCAGTGTTGTTCAGTTGTTCATCACTTTTGTGGTGGCCTGAATATAATGACTCATGTCATAATATGAAAGTAAAAAACAAAAACTCACTGCTGCTCTGGACAAAACACCTGAAAAAAAGAGGATAGGGCAGAGGCCATTGTTGATCTACCGAGTAGCAATGCTCCTCTTCTTGCTTAGTTTATAGGACATTGATTTTATTCAGGATTCAATATAATCAAAGATGGCAGCCACCTACTACAGCTCCAGGGCATAACTCTGATCAGTCTAAGTCAAGCCAAGCAATTGCACTTCTACTAAAAACTGTGTAGGAGTGGGACTATGGCTCTGACATGTAAGATGGAAAGGAAAGCGAGCTGGTGAGGGAAGAGAGAGGCTTCTGAGAAAGAATCTACTCCTGGCAGAGTTGACAAAGAGGTTGCCCCATGTTTTTGCTTTGAACAGGGCTGTGTAAAGCTGTAATATTTAAGGCTGAGACAGCCTTCTGGTGACTATGAGATGTTAACTCTAAAGATAAGAATCCCATCTGCTGAGGATAGATGAAAAGAAATTAAGAAGCTGAGTCTTTAATATCACTGGGCTGCTACATGATCCCTGAAAATATCTGCCTTAGATTTCTTGTTATATGACCTAATTAAAGATCTTTGTTGCTGAATCCACCGTTAGATATTCTATCAACTATGGCTGAAAGCATTCCTGATACAGTGAATGAAGATTACATTGACTAAATACAAAATTTTCTACAGGAGATGATATAGGTAGAATAGATATATCTTTTGCAGTTACCATGGTTTGGAAGACTGAAAGAGGTGTATATAGCTGGAGACAAATTACAAGAAGTAATTCTTTATTAGCCTAAGGTTCATTTTCCATCTACCATGATCTGCTTCCATGCTGAAAGAATATATGACTACAAGAAGGATTTGCCCAAAATGGTCCTGGGTACCACTCAGAGTTGCCTGGACAATTAGCCAGCTGGGATTGGGGCTTCTCTCTTCTTCCCAGGGTTTATACAAACCCAACTTCTCTTGGGCCTTGAAGGTCTGCATATGCTAGGTGAATGGCTTTCCCAGACAACTACTGACCTGTAGCTAGCATCTAAAACCAGACTCTACAAATTGTCTGATTATGGTCCCACAGACAAGACTGTTCATATCCACACAGCATATTCAACAGAGCACCATGGCCCAGTACGACTCTCCATGGAAATGGTGAGAAATTGAGATATCCATGCTTGTCTTTCTTGCTCTCTTGATTTTGAAGTATCTCCAAAAGAGCCTATTCCTTAACTCATGCTATGTGACCTTAAAGAATTTTGTCCTAGCCCTATAACATGGCAGGTGGCAATGAAGGGATCCCACCTTGCACAATAACTGCCCTCTGTATGTCATGGATAGTGAAACTTACCATATGTCGCAACAGAGCTTAAGTTAAAGGTGACCTCAGAAATCACAGAACTTTAAGCCTGAGTTTTAGCAAGAAAAAAGTTTCAGCACACGAATGACTATGTTTATTGTACATTCTTCTTTGATACTTAATGAGAGACATCTACATCTACAATCAGTTCTTCAAAGAAAGAAGCTGACAAATTTCAAAACGGATTTTTTTTTAAAAAGTTGGGTACTATATACTTGAAACTATTAATAATATGTATATATATAAAAGTATGAAATTCTGATACACTACACAACATGAATTAACCTTGAAAATATTATGCTAAGTGAAAAAACCCGGATACACAAAAAAAACAACTATTGTATGATTCCGCTTATTTGAAGCATGGAGAATAGGCAAATTCATAGAGACAGAAAGTAGCATAGTGGTCACCAAAGGCTGAGAGAAGGGGTAAGAGAGATTATTTAATGGCTTTCTGTTTGGGATGATGAAAGGTTCTGGAGATGGAGAGTGGAGATGGCTACACAGCACTGTGAATGTACTTAATGTCACTGTACACTTCATGAACTATATACTTAAAACGGTTATAATGATAAATTTTGTCATGTGTATTTTACCACAATAAAAAAAGTAATATGTACAGAAGTTAAAAGCAAAAAAAAAAAAAAAAAAAAAGTTGGGTACTTCAGTGTATTTTATTAACTCAGTGTTTTAGAATGCTCATTTAGAACAACCACTAAGCTATGCTATGTCTTTAATATAGCTAACTCGAGTCTCAACACAGTACAAAAACAAAACACCATCTCATTTGTTTCCTCTCAAGCACATGTGTCTGCTCCTCTCTGTAACATTCTGCCTGCAAATCATTCCATTGAGACCTCAGTCCATAAGCAGAAGATAGTTTCTACTGCCGGGTTTTTCGCAATTTAGTAAAAAAGCCAACTACGATAAATTTGGGGAAAAGCCTTTTCTATGATTCTGAGGTTTACCCACATTTATGTTGCACATTATAAGAATATGTGAAATACATATTTGTATCGATTTGTGCCAGTGCTTATTTCAGAAAAGAGGAATACACTCAAGAAATTAAAGGATTGACAAGTATCAGTGAAAAATTATGCACAAGATACTAGGCTCAGTTCTGAGATAGAAAATCCGAAGAGCTGTAGGTGGTGGATCTGGCCTCTGAGAACTTCCCATCTAGCTGAGGAGGAGGTACATACACAGTGACGAGGAGACATGGCAGTTGAGATAAGTTCTGGGAAGGACAGAGACAAGAGTGCTACAAGTAAGGATAAGTCACTTTGTGGATCACTATCTAGGAATCTCAAGAAAGGCTATGAGCCACTAATCTCTAAATGGCTATTTTTTCTCATTGAGGACATGTCATTTACCTATACCCTGATCCATGTATCACTGACAAAAACAAAGTTTTAAAAATGTAACAAGTTTTCCTTACCAATTGTATTAGTTTCCCACAGCTGCTGTAACAAATTACCACAAATCTGGTGGCTTAAAACAATAGGAATTTATTCTCTCACATTTCTGGAGGCCAAAGTCTAAAAGCAGTATCACTGGGCCTAGATCAAGGTGCAAGTACTTCCTCCTGAGGCCCTAGGAGGCATTCAGTCCTTGTCTCTTATAGCTTCCTGCTATAAGGCTGCTGGTATTCCTTATAGTTTATGACTATATCACTCCACTTTCTGCCTCTGTGGTCACATGACCTTCTGTGTGTCAAGTCTCCTTCTGCTTCTCTCTTATCGGGACTTGTGTTTACATTTAGGGCACACCCAGGTTAATCTTCTAGTCTCAAATGCCTTAATTTAATCACACCTGCAAAGTCTATTTTGTCACAAAAACTCATGGGTTCCAGAGATTAGGACCCGAGATCTTTGGAGGATATTATTTAGCTTACCACTCTCCAGTGAAACTTCCCAAAGACTTTCGTACAATCATCTGAACTATGGCAGCAGTGGTTTTTATCCATTCAAAATTGAGTGTTTTAGGAATGAAAATAAAAGTCTATGTTTACTTACCCAATGAACAATGCATTTCTTTTTGTTGTATAGAGAATATTTCTCTTCAATTTTTCACAGTGGACAAAATGTCACAATTCTGGCGGAAATCTCTCAGTATATGGCATTAGCATATAGATTCCACATTGTGTGGACCAGAGGTTGCAAACCAGCAGCATGAGGACTGAATTCAGAGGTATATTTAGAGTCTCTTTTTCATAAACAGGACAATTCACGTGGAAATCCAGATTTGGGGCTTCTCTGGAAAAACCAGAGAACTAAAAACATGAGCCCTTAGTCCTCGGTGGTAATAAAAAGCTAGAAAAGGGTCATCACCATCCCTTTAGATTGAGCCTGGGCTCTTCAGCTCATTGTAGTCCTCATTCTCCCTGCTGTCCTTAAAATGGTTTCCCTATCGGTTGCCATTTTTTTTTTTTTAGTTGCCATGTATTTTTGCACCTTCACGACCACTTGTTTTGCTGAAGAAAAATAGTTCTCTGTTCCTATGACTCTATCAAAAGTGACAAAGTAAAAGACAGCCTAGAAAAAAACTTCATTTTTGAAGAAAAATTGTTCCTCCTTTAAAAAAGAGAACAGCAAGTCCTTACTGTTTAACAAGCACATATCCAGCTTCTTTGAATCTTTCACATTTGTCCTCTGCCCCTGACAGTATTTGAATTCACAGCTTCTGGAACAGACAGCCAACACTGCCGAAAAGTGAATGGAATATAGCAGCTCATCCATTAACTTGGGAATTAGCTAACATGCTAACGGACAGTCCTAAATATGGTTCTGACTCCATGAATTAATTTGTATAAATCGCTCATTATAACTAATCCATACTTACCTTCTTAATATATCGAATAAGCCAAAAAGGTAAAATAATAGTTTTAATCCCCCCCCCATATATATAGTACTGTTATAAGTACCTGGCATATATTCATCTGCTTAATCTTCAGAACTGTACCCAGTAGGTACTATTATAATTATTATCCCCATTTTATAGATAAGGAAACTGAGACACAAATTACTTGTCTAAGGTTATTCAACTAATAAGTGGTGGGATTGAGACAGGAACCCAGGCTGACTGCACCAAACTCAAGGGAAAAGTTGCAAAAGATCCAAAGATCATGAAATCTTTTAAGGATCTGAGAATGAGAGGAAGTACTTTGTAGTTTGAAGTCCAAATATGTAAACCAGTGATGTGGCCATGCTCTAGTTGGCCTCATTCTGCAATCAAACATCACTGAACTCAGCAGGGACCTTGCCAGCGGCGGCTAAGGTGGAGGCAAAGTGAATGCAGACAAAGAAAAGCTGGGTCCCAGTTTCTAGTCAGTACAGACACCCTGTGACTTGGAGCATCTTGGTCCTCAAGTTTACTTTCTGTGAAATCAGGGCATGGAATCTGATGAAGTGAGGTGATTTCTTGCTCTAATGCTCTGTGATTCTGTGACTCTGTCAGGAATCAAGCTAGCGTTAATTAGTCTAAGAAAAAAATGGATCACTTTTTCCACTTTTCCTGTCACATGCACAAAAGCTGGTAAAGAGAAGACAGTGCCCCAGAGGGACCCTGAATGCCACACGCCATCTGTCTTTCAGAGAGAGACAAGTACCCCCTGCCTCAGCCAGGCCCCAAGTTCAGAATCTAGTCCTCTTCCCTCACAGTCAGCTCAACCATCACCTCTTCAGAGCCTCCTGCCCCCACCTGCACAGACACAGCTAATGGCTCTCTCTCCAAGATGCCACAGCACCCTGTCCACACCTCAAAGTCCTCACTCTTTCCCTGGTGGTCAGTGACTTATGGACTGGCCCACTGCCATCAGCCACATCACCATCACTCTTCCTTCATCTCTGTGCTCTTACACCTAAACTCCGCTTGCACGCAGCAGTTACTCAAGGTTTGTCTGAATGGTCAAAATTTGAATTTTAGTCTTTGCTATTTATTTTATTATTTTTTTCCATTAATATGTACTATATTAGTGGTTAAAATGCAGTTACAAGCGGGGTACTATTTGTTTTCTGTCCCACCCTTGGTATCTCAAAATTCTTGGTGCTTCCATTTCTTCATGTGCAAAGTATAATAACCAAATTGTGACCAGATCAGAAATGTCCTGAAGTTCTGAAATGTAAGAATCGTGAATACTACAGAAAGGCTGAAAACAAGCAGGCCACTTGGGTCCTCCCACCGCAATTACTGAGTTTCAGAGAATCACAGAAAGGCTCCCTCAATATCATCAGATCAGGCCTTTGGCCTTTGGGTAAGGTTGTACTCAGCTAACAAAGAAACAGTTTTATTTCGCTTTCGAAGAATTCCAGCCAATACTTTAAACAAATGTGATGGTTTTCCTGGCTAGGTGACTTTGGGGAAAACCTTCCTGAGATCTGCCCCAATTCCCTCCCCTCTGCTTCAATCCTCAGTGGAGGCAAAGAACATCTGTTCATGGGCAGCAGCTTGTACAGGGTGCCCTGTTCATTCACAGCCTGGACAACGGAGACTGGGTGTAGGGACAGTGGTAGTCATTCTTCACTTTAGAACCTTGATAGTCACTGAATAAATGCCACAATTATTCATTTGTTAAGAAAGGAGATAGGAAATTGTATGCAAACATGGGCTTCTCTGGGAGTTAGGATTTACCAGCCTGCCGCACCATTTAGACCATATGAGGAGCTTTTCCCCTTTTGCCTTAATTGTTTTACACTGTTAAGTTTCCATTAATATTATCTGTCCTCATAGGAAAACTGGATCATGTGCAAAATCATTCTATGGCCCTTCTCACGGCACTTCTGAGCTCCATTTTACCTTAACTGCATGTAATTATACATCATATTCTAGGTTCAAATGTGTCATAACTTTAAAGGAGTAAGTTAATACTGTCAATTTGTTTTTAAAAGGCACTAAAAATAGTACATCTGTGTTTATATTTTTCTCTCTGAAGCCTAATTCTTCTGCCCATACACATTTTAGCAGAAATATCCTTTAAGTATTTTGCCTTTTGGATGAGTGTTTTTTTCTGCATTGGAGACAGCACCTACAAGCCCAAATTTTCTTTGTGTTGAACATGCTCTACCTTTACCTTGACAAAGGAGTGCATTAAAGGTGCTTTCTGCTACTGCATCAACTGGAGTGATGAGAGAAGAAAATCAGTTTTCTGATATGCCCTTTTCCATCTCCCAGAAACTGTTCCACGCCTTTACCTCCTTGTCCTCTATCAACCCCAGCTTCTGAGAAAATAACTGCCCAGGCACCAGGGTCCTTAATCCCCTAAGAAAGGTCCACAACTTCCCATCACTTCTGCAATATCAAAGGGAGCTTGTGCCCCAAACCTTAAACAAGTTTTCAATCACTTGCAGATTATTTCTAAACCAGGATCCATCATTCTATATGATTTTGTGGACTGTAAAAAGCTGAAGGGAGAGTGAAATGTTAAAGAGCTAGAGGAAAAATAACTTTACTCTGACTAGTGTGAAACTGTAGATGAGCTGAGGTGACAGTCCCCAAGCTTAATGAAGGCTGTTGAAGGTGGCAACAGTCCTGGTCTCAGATGCTTGCTTGATTGCTACCCCATGTTTTACAGGTGGGCAAGGTAGAGTGAAGTGAAGATGATGGGAGTGAATGAGAACATATCATGTATTCAAGTGCTATGCAAATATTACAGTACATTTAACTCAGGAGCCGATCTCACTTAATGTAAGTATTATGAATCCTTCTAAAAACGATTACACCAATTTAGATAGATATGATTTTTAACAGCTAAGATAACATGTAAGCATATATATCTTTTTTCTCACTTAGTTTGCCTGAGTTAAAATGATCTTTAATGAATTCACTTTCAAAGCAAAGGCAGTGTCTAAGAAGATGAAACCATTTACTATTGTCTCTGAGAACTACAAATTCATGCAGATCGTAACTTTCATGATAATGTCAAATATATAATTAAACATTGCACCATAATATTTTGTCTTTTTGGTTCTAGGCCATTATCTTTTATAGCAACCACGAGGGCAGTCACATGTTATCAGCACTTTATCACAGGTCATACTATACCTACAGAAAGATAAAAAATAACTCTCATTGATCTTTCCACAAAAACATGTGGCTCTTACAAGCTCTTAGCCATCACTATACATTTACCAGGTGGCTACTAAGAGCCCCAGAAAGGTGGACAAAGAATCAAATGAAATGTGAGGCAATATCATGGCCCATTCATTTTAAAGAGCTGAGTTAGGATGACAAACTTAAAATCCAGGAAAAATTTAAAGTAAGATAATATATATAACCTAACGCTAATTAGTAGAGATTGAAAGCTAAATTCACTAGGACCTAAGTTTAACATGGGCATAGTATAACACTGAGGAAACTTCAGACTATAGAATTAGATTTCTTTTCTGCAAGGGACCTTAATGATAGTCCAACACCCTCACTGTACAGTTGAGATCCAGAGACCTTACTAACAGAAATAGAATCTTTGTTTCTTCAGTGTAGCATGTATTTTAATGTGTGACTATAAGAAAAATTTTAATGGTCTATTAAAGATATATCAAACGCTCCCCACTTCCCCTTTTATAAAAAGTATATGAATGTATTGTTAGCCACAATTAGAAAAAAAGTGGCAGATCTCTGAAGATGTGCTTTCTTTAAACTCAGGCAACTTCACAAGTCAGCACACATAGGGTTTGATTCTAGCTGTACAGGCAGGTCCGACCACAAACACTCTCTCTCTGAAGGTTTTGACTTTCAAAGCACAGCACATCAGGCACTTAATGAACAAGGACACTTCAGTTTCCTTGGAAAGAAATCAGGAATGGAAGCTTTCTGCTTGGATAGAGTATTTTTCTAGGATCTGTCGAGTAGCAATATTTTCCTAATATCTGACAGCACCTCACTAGGTGCAGAGATTGAGCGTGAATGCCCATATCAACCTTCCTTACCATCTCAAGAGGAACCTGTGCTGCTTGTTTAACTTTCTCTTTGGTTGTAAGCAAAGGCATCTCTGATTTCTTTATGCCACAACACTATCTTAGTGTTTTAATACAATTTGCCCCAGAAAATTATTTACTTCACTAAATTATTTTTTACAAGGTAATTATCTAGGATAACATATATATTGATAAGGAAGTTAAAACTGTGTTTCAAACGTAAGCACCACAATCTGGCACATGGTTACACCATCGCCCCCAAACAATATGTGTGTAAATTGTCTGGCACACACCTCTGTTTACACGTTCTCCAGGTCAACCACATCAACCACAAACACTATAGTCCACAGAGGAGATTTCTGATACCACTCTAGTCAAAGGCCCTTCTCAGAACGCCAAGTTTGTCAAAGACTGCTGATGACAGACTTTAAAATTAAGTGAGACACTATTCACAAGTTGACAGATCAATATATACAGAAAGGTCACTGTACCCAGAATTCTGCCAAGAAAGTGGTAAACAAGTAGTTATGTCAGAAACACATATACTCATACATACTCCACAAGTAGAAAAATAGAAGGGCTAGGTCAAACTCCAACTCAGCAAAACGAAATGGAAGAGCTTGCCATGAGAAGTTTAAAAAAAAAAAAAAAATTAAAAGTCAGTAGTGTTCCTGGCAAGGTTCAGATGGAAAAATAGCAACAGATCCCAGAAGCAGAGTTCTAGCCAGCAATAACCTAAGCTCAAGCCATTTTAAGTAAGGGCAGGATAACACTAAGTCTTTACTGCATGATTGCCCATCCTCTGGGCCTCCAGGCTGAGCCCTGACTTGGTGGTCTATGATGAATCAATCAGTAAACATCGACCAAATATTTGTTACATGTTCAGGCGCTGTGAGTCATTGTCAAGGGAAGAGGAGATTTTTGTCAGGCTTATATGACAGCCACTATTTAGGCACTAGACCACCTTCACAACACAATCAGCTAGGGGAGGCATTTCCCTTAGTTTACATGTGACACTAAGACTAGGTAAATCCCACAAGGCCACATGAGTAATAAGTGGAGTCAGGCCCTGACCTCAATTCTGCCTGACTCTAAAGCCCACAATACCACATTACCATTTATAAAATATGGCTCCTGCCCCAAAGAGTCTCAAAATAGCCTAAACCAATTAGAAATCAATACAGCCAGTATAATGAAGGGCTAATGAACAAGTATTGTTAAGACTTTAAGGAAAAAAGAGAAATGAGTAGTTAGAGAAGACATTATGAAAGAAGTAGGACTTAGGCTTCTCCTTGGAATATGGGTAAGATTTGCCCAGGAGAGTGGAAAGAAGGGAGGGAGTTTCTAGGGAAAGCAATCTGAGCAGTGTGACACTGCAGTGAGAACAAGCCTAGCTCCTTTAGCAGGATAGAAAGACCAAACCGCACAGAGCACAAAGACATATACTTACCTAAAACAGAATTTAGACATGAGGAGTGAGGCCTGATTATGAAAAGCCTTGAAAAATCAGGCAAATTTTTTTTAGACTTGAAATAGCAGAGAACGAAGAACTGAAGGTGGCAAGGAAAGGAGAAACACAAGGAAGTGATAGTTTAAAAAGATTAGACTGACAAGAAATGAATAAGATTCCAGAAGAAGGAGCGTCGTTCATTCATTCAGCAAACATTTACTAAGGACTTATTAACATCCAGGCTTGGAAGGCTAGCTAAAAGCCTGCTCTAATCTGCAGGAGAGGAAGGGTGAGGTTCTCGATTAAAATACGGAGGGAGGGATGTATACACATCACACTTCAAAGGTCTCAACTCATTGATATAAAGGAAGGAAATATGAGGAAGGAAATGAAAGAAAAGTTAAAGATAATTCCAAAGGTTCAAGATTGACATAATTTCCACCTCTACTAGTAACCTCAAAAAGCAATGAGAATAAAATATACAATGAAAGTATAAGAAGAGCTTTGATGACGTTGAACAGCCAACTAATACCCCCCCATCCCACCCCCAAGGCCTGTTCCTTATCCTGGTAGCTCATTTACATACAGTCTGTAGGTAGGAAACTTCACTGAGAAAAACCATTTCTTTGTGACTAAAATGCTGAGTTCTCTGGGCAAGGAAAACAGAGTTCTGCCTACTCAGACAGGTTCCATCAACCCTCCAACGCATCCCTCCAACATCTAAAACCAGTCTTATTTAGAAATGTGGCTTACCATTCCTGGTCAGCCACCAGTTTTGACTTTGGGAAAGAGGAAGAAGGCAAAGAGGGGAGAAATAAAAAGCGGGCAGGGTCACTGTAGAGGGCTGTATCTTAAGGCGGGGGCAGTGGTACAGAATACCATTTTACATAAAGAATCCCAGCACAGTTCTCATTTCTACACCATTTCCTAGAGTTTTACAATTACTGGTCCTCAAATAGATAGGAAGGCCTTAAACAATTCCTTACCAAATCGCAGTGCTTTGTTCAGAAACTATTTCAAATGTGCATATGTATGCATACATTAACTACTAGCACAGCTAGCATATGGTTGAGACACAGATTCTTCTTAATAATTTATATGTTGACTACACAAATTTAAAGCTCATTTTAACTTTAAATCCAGCAATAGCACAATTCACTATTGGGACACATCCAGAAAGTCCACTCACTGTAAAATGTGAGATGTGAAAACTGTAGCTATTGAACTTATACTACTACAAAGAATGTTCTAGGCCAAAAACAAAACAAACAAAACAAAACAAAACAAACAAAAACCACAACTGCCAATACCTTACAGAAATCTAGCCCTACATGCAAAATTCAGGACGGTATTCTCTCAGCACAGTCGAGCTTTAGCAAGAGCAGCTCTCTATTTAGTTATAAAGGGAAATAAATACGATTTTCTGCATAATGATGCATTAAAGTACTTTTATATTTAAAATAAAAGCCCTCAATATTAGTGTCAAAGTCAAACTTTAAAAGGTGCATTACAAAAGAAACTCTTGCTCTGGAAAACCCTTCAACATCCCTCTCATAACATGTTCTCAGATAAGAAAGAAATCAGAGCAGAAAGAAACCCAGTGAAAAATGGTTGCACATAAAATGCGTGAGGATTCTCGCTCAGAACCCTTGCGGGACAGCCAAAGGCCTAGTCATGAAAATTCCAAGGGCAAGTCCTCCACATCCTACTACAGGGGCTTCACGTCGGGCACGAACCTTGGCCCTCTTTAACACTAAAAGGTAAACACCCATCAAAATCTTCTAGACTCAGGAAACGGGAGTTTTCATGCCAAGAGGGAGAGATCCTCATTACCGCGAAGAGAAACTACAGCTCATTAACCCCTCCTTCCGCCTCCGATCTCTCACGGGGCCACCCGCCAAGGGTCCTTCCGCAGCTCCAGTCCATCTCCCCGAGTGACAGGTCGCCCGGCAGAAGCCCCTAAATCCCTGACCCCACTTACAGGCGCCGCGAACATAGGCGGGGGCCCGCCCCTGCGGTGAGCGCAGCTCCTCTGCGAGTGGAGCGCAGCAGCCCGCTCGGGAACAGGGAGTGGGGCGATCCCTGCTAGGAGAGGCCGCGGCGTCCGTGCAGGGACGCCCGGGAGGTCCGGCGAGTCGCACGGGCCGCGCGGCGCATGGTAGAGCAGCAGGGACCCGGCTACTCTCCAGTCTCCGGCAGGAAAACAAACAAAAGGCAGGGAGGCTTTTAGCGGGGACGACCGGCCGCTTTCCCTGGGAAGTTACCCTGCAGCTCCCCTCGCTGGCCCTGCGCGTCCCTGCACGCGTGCAGGCCGCCCCGGGGTGCGGAGCAGCTGTGCTCCATTCTCGGCTAGGGGTCCGACAGAGCCCAGGGATCCCTGCGGCCAGCTGACCATGACTGCGAGCTCAGCTCCAAACGCATACCTTACTGCAGATCGGCTGCATCAGGGATCGAGATTTAGAAATGGTGGCCGTGGATGCACGTTCTGAGAACATTTCACGACAAGTAATCATGGTGAAAACATTTCTCCTGGTTTTAAAACGTAACTGAGATCGCAAGACATTGTGAAGGAAATCAATGCTGCTGAATTGTACACGCAGAATGGTTAAGATGGCAAATTGTTTTATATATATTTTTGCCACAATAAAGTGTTTAGATTAAAGATGCAACTGATTGCCTGTTAGCATTCATTTGAACTCTAAAAGAGTTTTTATATTGTTAACAACTTTAGTTTGAAAAAAATAGATTGTTTTCCAGGTGGGAAATAGCCTAGATATGCTCTAAACGACAGCTGTTCTCTGTAACTGGTTGTATGAAATCTAACATTTAACACTTGTTAAACACATTCACTTGTGTCATAAATTATATTGTAGACATTACCTTAAATCATGAACAAAAGGACTGGCTCAGAAGCGCTTTGAAAAAAAGACATTGCTTCAACGTCCTCAATTTGAATGCACATAATTGCCCAAGCCAATAGTTCTCAAACTTTGCTTGGAGGCATCAGAATCACCTGGAAAGTTTGTTACAACATTGCTGGGCCCTATTCCCGACGGGTGCTGATGCTGCTGGTCAGGGGAATCACACTGCCCTAAGCAACACAATTTTAATGAATAAAAGAGTAACTTTTACACAATGTAGATCTTTCTCTGACTTTAAAACCCCCAGCTCACAACCATATCAATTTTCTGTTTTTACTTTTGAATTGTAAAGAACTGAAGACAGATTGTTTTTTTTTTTTCCCCCCTAAAGAATCTATGCAAAAGTCCTGAATCCCTCTCTCCTCTTGCTCCTGTTGAAGAACCCTACAACATATAATCAGTCAAGCGTTCTTAGACTTCCAGGGCAAATGGGAGAGTCACCTGGCAACTTGGCAAATGTGTAACATTATCTACCTGTGTGCTTGCCTATACATCATACAGACCCTGTGGCAAATGAAATTATCAAATGTCATTATCAATGAAAAGATAGGTAGACAAGAGGGAGCCTAAAATCTTATGCTACTCCCACGAAAAGTGATTTTTAAAATATCTTAAAATGATCAGTTTTTGTCAAATTCAGTTGTCCAAGTGAGTCTACCTAGCAAACAGACTATCTTGCTCTGCCTTAACAAGGGTCCACTGAGCTATTAAATGGCTTAGGTCAGTAGTTCTAGCCTCAGGAAAATTACAACCCTGTAAATATAATACAATGAGATACTAACCTGTAAGAAGTATATTGGCTACTGATCTAATATAGAAAATTGGTAGCTATGAAACCTAACAGCGTTTTAATAAAATGTGTTTAGTTTATCACTACAAAAACTAATTTTTATTAAACTTTGTTTATTTGCTAGAATTATAGAAACCACCTGTGCTAATTCACCAAGATAAATTAGCATTCAATATGTTTAATGAAATTGAATCGTTCTGAAAATATTTCAATACTTCATTCATTTGAAAAACTGATCTTTTGTATTCACGAGTTACATATATAACTTTCTTCTATTATAAATTCTTACATCTAATCTTTTCCCCAGATTTGTTTCAAAATCCCTTTAAAGAGATTATTGGGGAAAAAATCATTTTTAAAAGACCTAAGCCCTGGAGTCTCTTTTAAAAACTAAAAATTATTAAATTTTTGGCCTCTGATAAACACGAAGATACTTTTTATAGGTAGCTGATTTAGGGTGCAACTAAAAACACACCCATCCGAAGGGTGGATCCTAATATTAAAACAGCTTAATATTAGGCTTCCATGTTGTAGGTCACTATTCTGCAACCCCTTCTACGCACCACCCCTTTTTTTTTCTCTTGTCTCTATTTTTCTGCCGAAAATGTACTGCACTGCTAAGGTCTCCAGGAAAAATGGATAGAAGGTTTAAATTCTGAGAACTCGTTGAAAGTAGGTCTTGGAACCCTGATAACTTTAAGTACGTGATACCTAGCAGAAATTAGAAACTCCATAAATGTTTGCTGAATGAAGAAATTAAGAGGCTATAAGACTGTAGGTTTTCACTGTGCACTCAAAATTCCATATATAAAACGATGTAAAGTGTGAGAAAATAACATAACGCCTCACAACTAAGAGTGCCTTTTGTGGAAGTGAAATCATGTGCTTGGGCTTTAAAAGGTGGGGAGAGTACCGTGTGGAAGTTCCGGCGCTCCACGCGGAAGAGTGGACTATAAATCCCAGAGTGTCTCGCGGGCGCCATCTGGCCAGGACTCGTTTTCAAGGCTTTGGAGTCTCAACGTCCTTCCCCCGTTGCATGATGGGAACTGTAGTGCGACATGCCTTGAGGTGGCTGAGTTTACTTTACCCCTGCTGCTCTCCTGAATGACTCTTTCCCTCAATCCATGCTTTTGAAAAGTTTAGTCGTTATAACAGCCTGTGATTGTAGTGGAGTTTCACTGTTTCCTTGCATTCCTGGTGTAGAACTCCAGCTAGAGTGGCCGAGAACCCTATAGCGACCGTCCCGAGCACCCAGTTCAGCGCTCATTGGGGCTGCTTGCCTTAGGGTCTCAACCCTTAATTCGAATTACACACATTTTTGAGATAACGCTTTTTCAAGTTTGCTTAAGTGTTCACTGAGTTTGGGGTTTGGCGAATCGGTAACTACACGCCCGGTTCGGCCTCCCGCACACAGTAGGCTCACAACCCCTCGACCTCCACTCGTTAGCACGCACGGAGCAGTAGAGCCGTGCCGCGCACGCAGGCTGTGGCGGTGGCGGCGGCGACGACACTGCGCATGCTCGGTGCGCCGGCGCAGGTTTCTGCAGCGGAGAGGGAAGCTCTGCGGCGGCGTCCGGAGTCTCTAGCAGGGCCGACGGTGTGGTTCTCGTAGACTTCGGCCTCCGCTGGCAGCGGGCATTCCTCCGCTTCCCGTTTCCCCGGCTGCCGCTCCAGCGCGCCCCGATCTGGCCCTCTACCCCGCGAAGATGGCTGCCGTACGCCGGGCCCGCAGTTACTGCCGCTGCCTGGTGCGCTTCTCCGACCGAGAACTCTGCTAAGCCCTGCTGCAGCAGACAGGAGTAGACACCCGGACACCCAGCACACCTCCTTGGGGGGCGGTGCAGAGGGGGCGCGGAGAGCCCCTCGACCGCGGCCGTCCGGCCCGCCAGCATGGTAACCTGAGGAGGGGGCAGGAGGATTATGCGAGGCGGGGTGCAGTGTGCAGGAGGGGCCAGGCCTAAGGGGAGCCCCGAGGAAGCTGGGAGGAGGGGGAGCTGCACGCCTGCTACCTATTATGGGACCTCGGGCCTGGGAAGGAGTGGTGCAGGTGCCTGCTCTGACCACTCTCGGGGGTTTCTTTCTGTGAACCCCCCAGCTGAGACTTGATGTGAAGAGAGTGAGTTTGCAGGGCGGCTGAGAAAAATGCCTATTCTCGGCTCGCTAAGGACATTGAACCAGTCCCGCCCCTCTCGAGGGAGTTTATCAAAAGCAGTGAGCATAGATAGAGGTGAGCGGTCGCAGCATCTGAAATCTGAAGGGTCCCTTGGCAAGCGGAGACACTTGTTGATTGCTTCCCCTCTGGGAAGCAGTTTGGGCCCCTTGAGGAGTCCGTGGGTTTAGGACGTACCTGCCCCGTGGCGCGTCAGTGCCCTGGGTAGGATGTTGGTTGGCAGGCGGTCCTGGCAGTGTGGGGTTAGGATCATGTCTCACCTCACAGCAGTGAGAGCCAGAGAAGCGTCAGTGCGGTCCAAATGTAGAGACTGAGCTAAGCTCCAGAAATTGACAGCACAAATTCCATAGGACTATTGCATACTGGAATACGTAGTTTGTCTTGTGCAGCTTTTCTTTGGCTTCAAATAAATCGTCCATCTAAGAAACTAATCTCTGGCTAGGATTGCATTAATCAAAGGTGAAAATAATTAGCTTATAGTAGACACATATTTTTTGAGTAAACGACTAGCTGAATGAATTTATTAAATTAATCTGGAAGATAGGAAAAGCAATAATTGAATATGCCCTTAAAGTTGTAGAGGTAGTTCTCTGATGAGGATTAAGCACTTAACTTTTTATATTTCACTGATCCATTGTGTAAAACAGGAGTAAAATGCAGACATGAGCTACTCAGGTAAAAGGTGATGTTTAGGTCAAACTCAATTAGGAAAAATAAAGTGGGTGACAGGTGAGGACCTACTTATTTCAAGTGATATTTGAATTGAAAAATGTCGTAAAGCTCCAAATTTGATAGTTTCTTTTATTCATGCTGTCAACATATCCAATACCATCTCCTTACAAATGAGACAGCTGAGGCCTGGGTGGACATTTACTATGAATCAAGCAATGTATTTGGCCTTCTAAGGTTATAGACATGACTGAAATGTGATCTTTGTTCCCAGTGCACTAACTCTGGCAAAGAGACAAAAATAATCTCAATACAAGTTTTAAGTGCTGTTATACAAGCATGAATGTAATGGGAAAATGAAAGAGGCACTTAAAAAGATCAAAACATGCTGGGATGTTAACTAGTTCAAGTCTTAAAGGCACCTCTGGCTTTAAGTATGGTTGCCAGAGATAAGATAGGAGGAGGTGAGGATTAAGTTGCATAGTGCAAGTGTATCTGGCTGCTGTATTCAAATGTATGTGTTAATATATTTTTTCCCCTGGAAACAGATTACAACTAAAATAGGCAATTGTGAAACTTAACATCTTTGGAACAAGTAAAATTAAATCGGTTTTATTATTTTTATTCCTAACCTTCAAGGGCGTTTCCCTGATTGCCACATTTCTTTATAGGACTGACACATTAAGTGTTGAGCAAGTCCCATTTGCTAATAAGTCTAGCCTATTAGCTAACAGACTGAACTAAGCAACATTTCATCCTCACTTGAAGGTAGGATTCAGTTTAATTTAGCAAACATTTATAGAGAACAAAAGGATAAAATGAAAAGAAACTGACCTGAGACCTCTATTAAGCTCCAAACCGTGCCTAGTAATTCCAGGCCAGTTTTGTTCCACTTTAAGTTAATCCAATATATAAAAATCTAGATTTATAAAACAAATAAAATAGAAAGGGCTTCTTTACAAAAAAGATTCAGTACTACATGTCTTTGATTTATGAGCTTTCCTAGTACATTTAAAATATTAATAGACAAACGTCATAGTCACATATTAATAATATGCCAGTGTGTAAAAGGAAGGACATATGTGGATTATATATGGCCTTTTAAGTGATCTTCGAAATAAAAATTATTTACTGAACTCTGTACCACTACTTCATGTTACTTTCTGAAGCAAAGTTGTTCTTTTCAGCCACTTAGAAAAACACTAGAGCTCAGTGAAGTTGTTTATCTTACAGTATTAAAAAATTAAAGTATCAAGATTTCTCTGATTAGAATCATTAAATTTACCATGAAGATATCTAAAGAGAAGCAACTATATAATTCATTTGGCAAGTAGCCAATTTGAAGATTTAGATTTCAAAGAGAAACTGGTGTTTGCGTATTCCCAATCATTATTTTGGGTTTTTCTCCTCAGGCAGAAGCTGAGGAAGATTGTCATTCTGATACTGTCAGAGCCAGAGATGATGATGAAAATGAAAGCCCAGCTGAAACAGATCTGCAGGCATGTTTCTTCATTGTATATTTAATTCTTATTCCATTGCTTTCCATACTTAAGCAGAAATTGGCCATAATTGTGAAGATTTATAGGTTCTTATTTGCCTTGAATTTAACTATTTTCATACCAGATTATAGGATACTTTAGTTATAACTATGTTATGGATCTCTTTTTCTGTAAAAAGGTACATCAATAATTGCTGCTATGTAGTTCCATATATGAGTTTAAATGTTCAAACCCAGGCTTAAGCATGACTCAAAACCCATCTCCTTAAAGAAAAAGATTGACAGATTTGACCTAAAAGTCTAAAACCTATATATAGCAAAAAATAAAAAAAAAAAAAATCATCAAGAGAATTAATCAGCTGTAAAAGCTGCTTGCCACATATGGGCAGAGGATTGATAGTCTCAGTATGTATAGGACATCTTTATAAATTAGCAAGAGGAACCCAAGGTAGGAAAATATGAATGGACAACTAATGGAAAAAACAATATAAATGGTTATTAAACATTTGAAGAGGTAATTCACCTTATTAATAATTTAAAAAATACAAATTAAATCTACAATGAGATTTTTTTAAAAAGGTCAGAATAGTGAATAATGCCCATTGCCATCTGGGCTATGAGAGCACTTATGCAGTGTATGTGAAAGTATAAATTGCTACAACTTTTTTGGAGGTTAGAGTAGTAATGTGGATCAAAATGAGAAACATTCCCTTTAAACCAGCAGTTCTACTTTCAGGAAATTAATCCTATGGAAATAATGGGGAAAGTGAAGAAATATACATGTACAAAAATGTTTATCATAGTGTCGTTTATATGGAAAAATGGAGTACAACCTAAGTGTCCATTACTTGTGTTAAGTAATGATGTATTCATACAACGAAATACACTGCAGCCATTTCAAATGATAGGGTAAATCTTTGTGCATTGACATAGAAAAATATTTATTGTAATTAGGTGCATTTTACTGAATTTATAAGCTTTATAATATTTATTTGGAATGTGTCATTTAGTATACATTAAGAGTACTGCTAAAGATTCTTTAGGTTGGAGGTATGTGTGTTAGATGTAGGAAGGTGGGAACCAAAACCAAAGCGGTATACAGAACGTAGAGAAAAATTATTTTTAGAACATTTTATATATACATTTTTTTTAAAAAGCCAGGACTAATATACACAATCCTATTGGCAATAGCCTCTGTGAGAGGAAGGGCATTTTGGGTTGTGTTCTCTGAAAGTGGACTTGGAGGTAGAGAGTACTATGTAGGAGGTTTTTTAAGCAGTGCTCTTGGGATCAACACCACAATGAACATATAAAACTTGTCATCCCAAGAGGAAGGAAGAGGGAGAGAGAAGCAGCAGTTGAGGATAGTTGAACTGCTGTGCAATCTTAGTAGACCGTCTTAGTTTTTCCTGTGAAAGTTCAGAGGATGGAATAACCTTTCAGAGCCTGGCTTTTTCTGTCATTCATCACTTTCATTTTTCAGTCATTGGGTAGGGATCACCTAGGAAGGGAGTATTATCTTGCTGAGGCAGTACCATAAAGTGCTGACAGCTGAGGGCTGTTTTTGGTGGCACTCCCAACAGTTGGAGTAATCAGCGCTTTATGCCTAAAGGGGGGTCTGGGCAGCGCAGCAGAGTTCACCACAGAGGGGACTTCACTTTTTCTATATGTATTAGAAAAAATATGGCCTTTTTAAAAAGAGAATGGCTATTAGAAGAAATACTTTGGGCTCATGTACAGAATTTTTAGCAGCACTCATAACATCTACTAGATGATGTATTCCACATAAATAAAGCTAAGTTCAGTCCCTAAGTAATAGCTTTTATTTTCGATTTTAATTAAAATTTGGTGTTCCCATACCATTAGATTTTTCCTGTATAGACAATCTTATTTTAGGCAAATTTTCATGATTTCTTTAAAGTTTTAAACAGAATTATTTTAGGAGATAATAGGTGTTTAATGGTATTAACTTAGTAATTTAGAAGACAGTGTTTTCTGGTCTTAGAATAGTAGATATGTATGGAAATCGTTGTTGGACCTATTGACAAATTGTTCCGGAGTTGAACTACTCTTCCTTGATGAGTCCTAAAATACTTTTTTCCCCTTAGGCACAACTCCAGATGTTTCGAGCTCAGTGGATGTTTGAACTTGCCCCAGGTGTAGGCTCTAGCAATTTAGAGACTCGATCTTGCAGAGCAGCAAGAGGCTCTTTCCTGAAAGTGGCAGATACCAAAGGAAAGCAAGAACTGGCAAAAGAAGAAAAGTTAAGTGTTATGGACATTTTACATAGACAAATTTTGACAAGTATATGAGTTTATCCATTCCTCACTACTTCTAGGTACTTTGGATGATATCACTACTCCTTATGGTCTTCTTTCCTATAGGTACACTGTCTTCATGGAAATGTCTTTGGTAATTTATAGACCTCTGAGATTCACTTGGTCTTGAAAAGATTAACGCCCCTGAATTTATCACTGAAACCCAATAGGGGAAAAAAGTCATTTAAATGTCAACACCTTTTCAAGAGTGATAATGCAATATTTTGTTATATTTTGAATTAAATTTATAATGATGCATTAGTCATGTCCTTATTCTGGAAAGTTTTGAAAGTGCTCACACTGAAAAAATTTGAGTGCTATCAAATTGTTCACGCCTTTCCTAGTACTTACTCACCTGAAGTGGGCACAGCACACTGCCTTACTTTTCATTATTTTCTTATTCCGTAGAGGCTGTCGTCTTTACATATCCAAATGATGCTGAATATTTTTTTTATGTATTTCCTATTCTTATATCCTCTCTGAAATGCCAGTTTGTCTTTTCTAATTAGATTGCTTATGTTTTTACTGTTGTTTTGAGAGTTCTTTTTGTATTCTAAATATGTCTTTTGTTGAACATGTGGCTTATAAATACTTTGAGATTATAGCTTGTCTTTTCATCCTCTTTGCAGGGTATTTTGCAGAGCAAGTTTTTAATTTTGATGAGGTCCTATTTATCAATTTATATGGATTTGCTTTGGTGTCAGTTATAAGAATGCTGCCTACTCCTAGGTCTCCAAGATTATCTTTTTTCTAAAAGTTTTACATTTAAGTCTATGGTCCATGTTCAAGTTAGTTTTTATGTAAAATGCAAGGTTTAGGTTGAGGCTCGTTACTTTACCTAGAGATGTCCAGTTGTTCTAGCACCATTAGTTTAAAAGGCTATTTTTCAGCCATCCATACTCATTTTTAATACCGATTTTCAAAAATTGTTTTTCACTATCTATTTTTATAGGCTCGAGAACTCTTCCTAAAAGCAGTAGAAGAAGAACAAAATGGCGCTCTCTATGAAGGTAAAAACTCAGGGCCCAGGATCATATTGTCATGATATTTCTGAGTAACAACTCGTTACGGACCAAATTTTTTTTTACTAGACTATATTTTGCGTAGAGCATCAGTCTTCCTATATTCAAAATGGTTTTTTAAAAAAATCAAAAATAAAAACTGTATCTTTATATAACCTGTCTCTTTCCAAAAAAATATTGCTGGGGAACATCATTATATTAGTAGGATGAGTAAAATTATCTTTTTCTACACTTAAATTTTAGTATTTAATTTCATCATTTTTAAAATCTTAAGACTATTGTCACTCATTTAAAAATAGGATATGCTCCCTTTATAGGTGAAATTACTTTAGAAGAGGAGAATGTTAAGGATAAAGTGTGAAATATATATATGTTTTTAAGTTCTAATTTACATTGTATGTAAAGGAATACCCTTTAACTTTGTTTTATTAACCCAACAGAAATGCATAAGTAAACAAAGTGATGAGGCTGTTTACTGTATTAGGTTTGTACTTGGGCTTTCATTTTGTGATAGTAAAGCTAGTAATTGGACCATGGGAAAGATACTTGTGCCTGGATTATTTGAAAATGCCCCCAAAATAACATTTTCAGAATTATTGCATTTATTTTCAAATTTCTTCTAGTAATATTTTTACTCTGAGATATTAAAAAGGTCCAGTTAATATCCGTCCATAGTCTTCATTAGTTTGTAAGATTCCCATATCCACTTAGTGTACAGTAATTCACCCAAGAGTAAAAGAACATGGCAGAATATATTGAACTGAATAGATTTCATCTAAGGGAAAAAACAACTAGTCAGCCTCTACAACCCTAAGTTCTGTTGGTGTATCTCTATGGAAGACATTATTAAATATTATAATTCTACACCCCCTGGCCAGGAGATTTACTTAAAAACAAATAGGTTTTGAAGGTTAGTTAAATAAGTTGGAGCTGGACTAAAGGAAGTTGGATTGAGAGGACATTCCAAAAAACCCTTCTCTTTATTCCACCTAGTAGGAAGCATTTGATTTTCCTTAACTTTGCATCCTAGAAAAAAAAGTTTGCTTAAAAGTATTTTTATTGGGGCTACAGCAATTGCATTGTCAAAGTCGGAAGAAGAGCAACCGCATAAGATTACTTTTGACAACACATAAGGGGCTGAGGAAACAGATGGGAAGGGCTAAAAGATAAAAGTAAAATGCAACATCTTAAGTTTCTATTAACATGTTAGCTTTAGAAAAAAGATTATTTCTGAGTAGTAAGGTTTGGAAATAAATTTGTTTACTTAACTACTTTTGCATGTAGAAAAAGAGAATTTGGCCGTTTGTGAAGAAAGTTACCAAATTAAACCACAATTAAGGGTAAGCAAAGGAAATGACAAAAATGTGTGGTCATAGCTAATTTAGCTTTATTTCTTCTTTTAGCCATCAAGTTTTATCGTAGGGCTATGCAACTTGTACCTGATATAGAGTTCAAGATTACTTATACCCGGTCTCCAGATGGTGATGGCGTTGGAAACAGCTAGTGCGTATATAATTTGATAGACAGTAATACATAGAGTTTGTTAAAGTTAAGCGTCTTTGCCCTGTCAACTCAACATGTTAAGAAGATGGTACTCATTCTGTTAACAGTCTTTAGTATAAAGACTTGTTCGTAAAGTTGTAGAAGTTTTTTAGGGAAATTTTAAGATTGAAATATAGAAATGCACATTTTAAACAGGTATAACAAAAATAAAGTGATGAAAAATTTTATAAAAGCAGTGATTATTGAAAAGAGTAAATTAAAGAGCATATTTTAACTTTCTGAAACCTATTTAAAGTCAAAACTATTAAAATGTAATTAGGCCAATGTTGGGTTGAAATTGGGTGACAGATACATGGGGTTTTATTTATTAGTTTTTCTCCTTTTGTATATGTTTGAAACTATACATTTTTTTAAAAACAAAAGGTTTTTCATTTATTAGGAAAATACTGACTTATAACAAGATTTTGTTTATTATTCTCTTAAGATGTGTAGATAAAATATAATTAAGACTAACATTGGTTTAAAAGCACAGGAGCAGAATATAAACACTCCTAAAAGAAACCCTGTTTCATTGCATAGATGCCACGTAACTCAGAGTCATGAAGTAGTAGCATTGATGGTGTTATATGGACAGAGATCAAGAGAACATATTTTTTAAGGCAATACCTTTGAAGCTATTTGCAAAACATTTATAAAATTGTTTTGGCTTCATCCCTTTATCCCCAAAAGCCTATTTGCTGATATTAGAAAAGAAGGGAGCCTATACCCATGAGGTAATGTTAAGTTTAAAACGAGCAGTATATAGAAAAATAGTGTTTTGGTAATGATATATTATCTACTATATTATTATATTATCTCTGTGATGAAATAATTAAGAAGTTATCTTTATTGGTAGTTTATGCTTATTCCCAGTGTTTACCTGCTTATAGTATTAACTAAGCCTTGGATAAACCATATTAAAGATATCCCAATGAAGTCAGAACTAATTGCCTATTTGAATTTCTAGGCGAGTAATATTGTTCACCAAATTAGATTTATTGGTGTGAGGTAGTTCATACTCAGAAGGAATCATTTGGGATTTTTCTAACCCTTTTGAAATTTTGGGTAGTCACTTGGACCCAGGTCTTAGCTAGTTTTATAAATAAACTCCAAGTGCTGTTAAGAAAGTTTGTATTATAACATTAGAGAACCATTTCTTTTCTCTGCAATCCCTTTATACAAATGCAGATGCTATGAAAGTTCTTTAAGGATACAATCCTTTTTTGTCTTATCAGCTCTAATAAGTCCTAAATGTGTCTTTGCTGTGTATTTGCCTTCTGTAAAATGTTGGTAAAGTAGCCCTTGAGTCCATCTAGTCTCAAACGCACTCGCCCTTTGCTGTGTTATAATAAGCTCTCTGGTTTTCTGACTTCATCCTCATCTAAGCCTTTTTGTAAGTCTGATCATTTCTAAGGTTACTTTCAGTAAAAATGAAAGCTAGATATTTTTCTAAAACTCTATTATATATATATATAAACTACAAATTTATTTATATTGATAGATGATTTGTGAACCCTGGTAAGATTTTTTAAATTACACACTTTTCTCTCTAAAGGAAGGGTGATAAGACATACCTGTTAGAAAATCCTTGGTATGTAAGTACCTCAGGTGACATCTGTATGTTTGATTTTTATCCAATTAGAATGGATTATAGTCACTGAAAAGAATATATTTACATAAAATTTAAAAAATCGTTTGAAAATATCTTTTTCACTAAAATACGAAATCTGTACAATAAAACTAATGAGTTAAATCTTAACACCTTTATCCCAAAATTCTGATTTTTTTTGGGTGAGAATTCAAATTGCTAAAGCTTTTTTCTTCAAAAGATTTAGTATGGTACTCCTTTACAAGGCAGGATAAACTTTTATCATATCATAGAAAAAAGCAGTAAGTTTTCTTTTAGATGACTTTTTCTAAAGAAGGTTTGAAAATACTTTGAAAAATCAGGTTCTAAGCTTTATGTTTGTAGACTGAGGCAGTTAGTTTATTCACCTCCCTTCTTTTTCAGCATTGAAGATAATGATGATGATAGCAAGATGGCAGATCTCTTGTCTTACTTCCAGCAGCAGCTTACATTTCAGGAGTCTGTGCTCAAACTGTGTCAGCCTGAACTTGAGAGCAGTCAGACTCACATATCAGGTGTGAATTTATGCTTGTTATAACTCCATAAGAAATACTTTAATAACCTTAGATTTTAGTTTTCCAAACTTGCAATGTCAGATAACTTGCCAGCTCATTGCTCTAGTTCAAAAATGGTTGGAGATCTAATTATAATTACTGTTTGTGTATACTAATAAGCTTTTCAAAGTCTGAAGTAGAGCAATTTGTAGTGCAAACTTTTGTTTGTAGTTTGAGGATGCCATTCTTTTTCTCCATGAAGATCTCAAGGTGAGTCACTGGGGCATTCCTGAGAAAATTGGAAGAATGCTGGTAACATCAGGTGTTTCAGCCAGGTTGGATAGTAGTGCTGAGATAGGATAAATGTTTAAAAACGAATGCTTTTTCTTTTTATATGTTAGGTGTTTAGCTAGTTATAGGACTTTTCAGAGGACCCTTGAAATTTTTAAGAAAGATGAATATAACTTTTTAGTGTTAAAAGTAGAATATATCACACACATACACAGTAGAGCAAGGACTTCCAACCTCCAGGCCATGGACAGGTACTGGTCCGTGGCCTGTTAGGAAGTGGGCTGCACAGCTAGAGGTGAGGGCGAGAGAGGGAAGCTACCTCTGTATTTTCAGCGGCTCCCCAGCGCTGACATCATTGCCTCAGCTCCACCTCATATCATCAGGATTAGATTCTCATAAGAAGACCGGTCCCTAGTGCCAAAAAAGGTTGGGGACCACTGCAGTACACTACTTTTCTAACATACTTATTTTAATATTGGTGGTAAAATGATTTTCTGAAAGAAAGAGTTGCTTTATAAAAGTAGCTTCAGATCTGTTCTATACTGAAAAAACAAAGATATTTGTTTCTTGATGTTAGGAACCATTATTACCTTTGGATAGTTAAAGACACTAGTGCTGTATGTCAGCAGTAACGAAGGTGGGATTTATAAATTTCTAGGAATACATAAAGATATCTGTGCTGAGAATGTGACAATAGAATGACTTATAGGAGAGTCACTGAAAGGGTGATTTTCTTTTGCAGTGCTGCCAATGGAAGTCCTAATGTACATCTTCCGATGGGTGGTGTCTAGTGATTTGGACCTCAGGTCATTAGAGCAGTTGTCACAGGTGTGCAGAGGATTCTATATCTGTGCCAGGTACTTACATTTTAAAAACAACTCAGGTAGTGGTGAAAAAGGGATTATGGTCTTTTGTCAATTTTGTTAAAAGAACTTGATAGATGTTCTGAGTAAAAGCTTAGAATGAACAGTTTTGCTAAGCTGTATGTATCTAATTTTCTCAAACTACTTAGCTTTTAAAGGCTAGAATGCACTAAGTTTCCAGGGTATAGAATAATATGTAGAACAGATATAATCTACATATTATTACTTTTGTAGTCTATGTGTTATTACATATTACTTTTATAGGGTAGTTTTCATGCTAGTTTAGCTGATTTGGAAAAAGAATTATGCTAAAAAAATACTCAAGTCATTTTAAATTTAAAAGTTATTAACTTTTGAAATAAAAGTTATCCTGTAATTTAAAAATCATGCTACGTGAAGAATAATCATAGTTTAGTATGACATCATTTGAGACTGGTAGTCTTTCATAGTCATCTTATGTAAAACTATGTACTTAGTCCTTAGCATCTAGAACTTTATAACTTTAGTTCTTAAAATTGAGATGCATTATTTTTAAATAACCTAATTTCATTTGGAGTCTTCTACTTTGAGTAAAACTTTTGAGTTGCTTAAAGCCTTTGTGTTTTGTGTTTGTGTGTGTGTTAGTGATTCCTTGTACTATTCTATTTAACAAATATCTGTTAAGCATTTAGTGGATTGCCATCAGCCTTTTAAAATTGGGGTCTCTAGCACTGTTACTCCATTACCTTTTTTAAAAATTATACATGAAAAAAACAAAGAAGGAACTGATTAAGAAAAATTATCGGGGATAAAATTTTATGCATTATAAAATAAAAATAATTGTTAAATTTTAGATACACATTGCCACATAAGTTTGGGATGTCTCTTTTTGTAGTCTAGCCCCAATATAAGTAGTTTTTATGCCTTTAAAGCTAAATATTTTAAGTTACAGATGGAGTTAAAAATATTTTGAACTGTATCAGAAGTATGTGAATAGTCAATACATCTTTTACTTCGCTTTTTTCACTAATCCCTTAACAAAGACTTGTTGGTGCTGCCTTCAAAATATATCTCCAGTCTGACCATTTTACTACTTCTCCAGAGTACCTTTCTGGTTCAGCCACTGTTATGCCTAGTCTATATTATGGCAATAGTAGACTACGTGGTCTTCCTCCTTCCATTCTTATACCCCTGAAGCATAGTCTCCATAAGCTACCAGAGTGATTTTTTTTTTTTTTGCCTCTTTTTTCCCATCTCCCCATCACCCTCTCCTTTGGCAACTATCAGCTTGTTTTCTGTATTTGTGGATCTGTTTATAGTTTATTTTGTTTATTCATGTTTTGTTTTGTTTTTAGATTCCATATGTAAGTGAAATCATGATATTTGTCTGCTTCACTTAGCATGATAACTCTAGGTCCACCTATGTGTCGTAAATGGCAAGATTGCATTCTTTTTTTATTGCCAAATAATCTTCCATTGTATATGTATACCACATCTTCTTTATCCATTAATCTTTTGGTGGACATTTAGGTTGCTGCCATATCTTGAGTATTTCTTGTAATGCTGCAATAAATGTAAGGGTACATATATCTTTTTGTATATGTACTGCTAAAAGAACACAGTATCTTTTTGAATTGGTGTTTTTGTTTTGTTTGGATAAATACCCAGAAGTGGAATTGCTGGATCATATGGCAGCTCAGTTTTAATTTATTGAGGACTTTCTATACTGTTGCATAGTGGCTGCACTAATTCACAATCCAACCAGCGCTGTATGAGGGTTCTCATTTCTCCACATCTTCACCAGCCCTTGTTTGTTGATTTTTTGATGCTAGCCATTCTGACAGTTGTGAGGTGATATACCATTGTAGTTTTAATTTTCATTTTCCTGATGATGTTGAGCATGTTTTCTCATGTCTGTTGGGCATCCGTATGTTCCTTTGGGAAAAATGTTTCTTCAGGTCCTCTGCCCATTTATTAGCTGGACTGTTTTTCGTTTGTTTTGGGGATTAAGTTGTATTGAGTTCCTTATATATTTTGGATATTAACCCATTATTAGTTGTATCATTGGTAAATATCCTCTCCCACTCAGTAGGTTGTCTTTTCATTTTGTCGATGGTTTCCTTCGCTCTGCAGAAGCTTTTTAGTTTGGTGAAGTCTCATTTGTTTATTTTTGCTTTTGTTTCCCTTGCTCAAGGAGACATATCCAAAACAATATTACTAAGATTGACGTCACATAGTTTACTACCTATGTTTTCTTCTAGGAGTTTCATGGTTTCAG
>CM053502.1:99853306-99945806 GCA_028627145.1 Eidolon dupreanum
CAGATTTCTGTATATTTGGTATCCTACTACCTTACTTGAATTCATCTATTCTATTAATATTTTGGTGGACTCTTTGGAGTATTCTATACAAAGTATCATATCATCTGCAAATAGTGGCAGTTTTACTTCCTTTCCAGTTTGAATGCCTTTTATTTCTTTTTTTGTCTGATTTCTGTGGCTAGTACTTCCAATACTGTATAAATAATGGTGGTGAAAGTGGATATTCTTGTTCTTGGTCCTGGAGAAAAAGCTTTTAGCTTTTCACTGTTAAGTATGATGTTAGCTATGGGATTGTCATATATAGCCTTTATCATGTTGAGATGAGTTCCTTCTACACCCACATGGTTGGGAGTTTTTATCAAAAATGGATGTTGAATTTTGTTAAATGCTTTTTCTGCTTCTATCGAGATGATCATACTGGTTTTTATTCTTTATTTTATTAATGTGATGTATCACATTGATTGAGTTACCTCTGCATCCCTGGTATTAATCCCACTTGATCATGGTGTAGATAATTCTTTTAACGTGCTGTTGAACTTGGTTTGCTAGTATTTTGTTGAGAATTTTTACATATGTGTTCTTTGGGGACATTGACCTGTAATCTTTTTTTTTTTTTTTTTTTTTTTTAAGTATCTTTGTGTTAGGTATCAGGGTAATGCTGGCCTCATAGAATGAGTTTGGATGCATTCGTCCTTCAGAGTAGTTTGAAGATTCATATTAATTCTTCTTTGAATGTTTGGTAGAGTTTACCCATGAAGCCATCTAGTCCTGGGCTTTTGTTTGTTGGGAGTTTTTTTTATGACTGTTTCGATTTCATTGCTGTTCAGATTCTCTGTTTCTTCATGGTTTGGTCTTAGAAGGTTGTGTGTTTCTAGAAATTTATCCATTTCTTCTAGATTATTTAATTTGTTAGCATATAATTATTCATAGTTTTCTTTACTGTTCGTTTGGTTTTTTTTGTATTTCTTTAGTGTTGGCTATAATCTCTCTTTAATTTATGATTTTATTTGGGCTCTCTTTTTCTTCATGATTCTTGCTAATGGTTTGTCAGTTTTATTTACCCTTTCAAAGAACCAAATCTTCATTTCGTTGATCTTTTTTTTTTTTAGTTCATTTTGTTTATTTTCACTCTGATTTTTATTATTCCCATCCTTCTACTTTGGGTTTTGTTCTTATTCTAGTTCCTTTAGGTGTAAAGTTAGATTATATATTTGAGATTTTTTCTGCTTTTTGAGGTAGGCCTGTATAGGTATGAACTTTTATAATGGCTTTTGTTGTATTCCATAAGTTGTGTTTTCATCAATCCGAAGGTATTTTTTGGTTTTCTGTTTGATTTTCTTTCATCCATTGATCATTTGTAGCATGTTATTTAGTCTCCATGTATTTATTTTTTTCCAGTTTTCTCCTATAGTTGATGAGCAATTTAATTTCTGGTCAATCTTCTTGAATTTATTGAGGCTTGTTTTGCAGCCTAATATATGGTCTCTCTTGGAAAATGTTCCATGAGCACTCAAGAAAAATGTGTAAATTGCAGTTTTTCTATGAAATGTTCAAAAAATGTTAAGTTGATATTGGCTAATGTGACATTTAAGGCCATTATTTCCTTATTAATATTCTCTGTGAGTAATCTATCCATTGCGATACGTGGAATATTATAGTCTCCAACTATTATTGTAATGTTTATTTCTGCCTTTATGTCCATTAATATTTGCTTTATCTATTTGGGTGCTGTCATGTTGGATGTGTAGATATTTATAATTGTTATATCCTTTTTAAAGTATTTTGTCTGATATGAGTATTGCTATTCCAGCTTTCTGTCTCTCTTTGCATGGAATATCTTTTTCCATTTTTTCACTTTCAGTTTGTGTGTCTTTCAATCTAAAGTGAGTCTCTTGTTGGCAGTGTATAGATGAATCTTGTTTTTTTATTCATTCGGCCATCCCTATGTCTTTTTATTGGAGCATTTATTTACTAAAGTAATTATTAATAAGTGTGCTCATTAGTGTGCTTATTGCCATTTCATGAATTGTTCTAGAGTTGTTTTTATGCTGTTCTTTTTTTCTTTTCTTGATTTCTTTCGATATACTGGTTTTCTTTCATGTTTTGTTTGCATTCCTTTTTCTTTATTTTTTGTATATTTTTTGGAGACTTGGTTTGTGGTTACCATGAGGTTCATGTATATCCATGTATCTCTGTAGCTTTTAAGTTGATAGGCATTTAAGTTCAAACACATGCTAAAAATACTACATTTTATCTCTTCCTTCTACTCTTTGTTTTTGATGTTATGTCTTACATATTTTTGTGTGTCCCATAACTATTTATTGTAGTTAAAATTAATTTTGGTACTTTTATCTTTTAACCTTCATCTTAGCTTTTAAGTGGTTGATTCACTGTGTTTATTATGTATTTACCTTCACCAGTGAGATTTTCTCTTTCCCTGTCGGGCAGGGCTGTCCATTGCCTATGTGGAGTGTCTCATTTCTTTTTTGCCTGAGCTGGGTCTATGCATGGCTGCTGGGTGTGTGTGCCTTGCAACACCCTGCTAGCTCTGCACTTTCTCTGGGTGTAGCAGCCCTGTTTGTTTGTGGGCACCATAGCAGTTCTCCAGAGTCATACTCTCTTCAGGCGTAGGAGCCCTTTGTACACACACAGCACAGTGAGTGCCTGCAGCAGCATCCTGCTGTACCCACTGAATCAGTTTCCAGGTGGAGGGGCCTCTTGTTCCTGCTGGATCGAGCTTCAGGCAGCATGGCTGGCTACATGCTACAGAGGCCTGGCAGATCAGCCAGAGAACCCGGATAGAGTTCTCACCTTTATCCAGGTGCAGGGGAAACATAAACAATGGCTCACCATTTCCTCCAGTCTGGATAGTTCCTTCAGCTCTCAGAGAGCTCTCTGGTTCCCCAACCTTCTCTATGCAGTCTCTCTCTGTTGTTTGTTGTTCAGAAGCTTTTGAGTTAGCCCACAGTTATCTCAGGAGAAATTGCTGTAAAAGGTGTATATTTGATATGTTTTGGGGAGAGTGCCAGTTCAGTGTCCTCCTACGCCACCATCTTGGACCCTCCATGAGTTAGGATTTACCGATAAAATAATTAATGATCAAACGTGTGCGAGAAAGGAGCTGTACAAAAGTAAGATTAGAAATAGAATTAGGAAAGTGAAAAATACCAATTTATGTGGATATTAAAGTTAGCTGTTGTTGGGTTTGAAAGAATATCTGTGTGCCTGAAGGCTCTCTGTTCCAATTGAACCCAAAATTTTGAGAGGTTTTGAGGTCACCTTCCATTAACTTACTTCACAACCTTGACCACATTGTTGAAAAACTTTCTGGATTACATTTCTATCTTACAAGTAACTTTTCCCACTCATTTGGAAGGCCCTGACAACTGAGAACAAGCATTTTTCTTTTTTTCCTCTCTCTTACCTACCAATCTTACTGTCTCTTTTTTGCTTCTCTCAGTAATCTGTGGAATTTTTCTTTTCAAAGAAACCAAACCCAGAAGTAGAACCAAGTAAATGAAAAGCATCTTGTTTTAGGATAAAAGGATATTACAGTTGGCATCATTTGTGACTGCTAATGATCACATATACTCCCTTATAATACTTACAAAGGCACTTAAATTTTCTACATTTGTTTATTTCTCCTTTTTCAGGAAAAAACGTAAAAGGTTGTAATAGTATAACTTCATCTGCTTCTCTTCCCTCCCATCTGTAATTATGCTTTGATCATGCAAATGTTAAATCATTAAATTCTATTCTAGGATAATTCTTAATTATATTTTAACAAGAGCCTTAAAATGTCTAGGCTTTGACTTAGAAATTCTATTCTTAGGAATCTATCCAAAGGACATAATCAAAAATACCAAAATTTTTAATTGCCAGATATTCAAAACAACCTAAATCTCCAATGAAAGGGAAAGTATTAGTTAAACTGTAGCACAAGCAAACAGTGAAATATTATGCAACCACTAAAAATGACTCTAGAGAGTATTTAATGATGTTAGGAAATGCAAATGACATAATGTTAAATGAAAAAAGGATAACTAAAAGTATATCTTAATAAGAAAATTCAATAGAGGTCGAAGTGCTTGGAAGAAACATTAGAAGAAAGTATGTCATATTGCTGTATCTGAGTGATAGAATAGAATTATGAGTGTCGCTTCTTTGAACTTTTCTAAATTTTTCAAGTTTTCTACAATATGCCTGTATTAGAATTTATTGAGATGAATTAAAAGTTAAAAAGCCAAAGTATGAAATAATAAACTTAACATTGTTAAGACTATAGTATGCAAGGATTTTAAATGAGTTGAAATTTCCTGGTAACTAGTAATTCTGTGCTTTCTTTCCAGGTCAACCGGTGAGACTGCAGTCACTGCTTTTGAGATTGACAAGATGTATACCCCTTTGTTCTTCTCCAGGGCGAGGAGCTACACTGCCTTCTCGGAGAGGCCTCTGTAGGGCCTCACATCCAGTCCTGTCAGTGTTGCATGAATAAAAGCATATAGTGCAAAAGAGCACCTAAGTTATAAATGTACATATATATATAAATTTCTGGAATTGGAACTTATTTTACATTGTTGGAGTTCTTTTAAGAAGAGTATAAATTGATTATTTTTTTTATTTAAAGGGGTAGTCGATTCTTGGGGTGTTTTGTTTTGAAATTAAGAAGTTGAAATTTTAAGTTGTTTAAGCACATTTATGTTGTGAAAAATCTTAATTTGAGCATTAAATCATGTCCTTTTTCAAGCAGATTTCTGAGCAGATTTTTGTCACATAAGTCTTCTCTCTGATCATCCCAATATTTAAATGTGTCAGGGGAGAGCTTTATTGGATAAACATTTCTTTCATGCATGACAGAGTGTCTTTGCACTAAAGGCTCAAAATGTAAAAACCTGTTCTGGATTTGTTTGAAACTGACCAATAAAGATAAATAAATGTTTATTTCAAGAAAATATATTTGGATGGCCTTTTTAAACGTCAAATAATAAACAGTCCTAGGGTAGCCAGCGAAGACTTTAGAATCATTTCCTCATTTCTCATTGATCTTTATACGCAGCCACAGACTCTAGCTATCCATACTCTGACCTCATCCAAGCACCTTACAGATCGATGACATTAAGTGAGAAAGAATGAATCTCTTAGGACTGGAACTCTTCATCAAGTTCAACCAGTCATCTTTGTTCCTAAAAGAACAGTAGAGGATCATGTAAACCCAGGCCTAACCTTTTTCAGAATTAGAGTTGGAAGAGATCCTGCCACTGAGTAAACTGTATGTTACCTCCCTAGTAACAATACTAGTCGTTAATTTCAGAGTTTGTGTCTGGCACACCACTACCAGATTCAGATTTGTTTTTCATGGTTTGAGTGAAGTTAGAGTCGACTAGTCATGTATTTTAGAAATCAGCATTTACAGCTACAGTTGCCTTCAAGCTCGTATTGACATTAAAAGACACATCATAATTTTCTGCAGTTCACTATGGGGCAAGTCTCTTAAAAGGATAATACATGTTACATTAAAGATGGAAACCAAACCTCCAGTATACGTACAAAAAGAATTCTACTTAGGTTGTCTCTGAAACAATCTAAGATATGATATATTCCTCAAGTTAGGGAGAAAGAAGCGACATGCCTAAGAAGAGGCACTTCTTCGTAATGTGACTATCAGTTTTGATATACAAATTAATAGAACACTTAATTAGGACATAGTCAAAGATAGCTCCTAAAATATATTCCTAAGGAAAGTGGAATTTTAAGATTCTATGTCTATTGGCCACCTGTCCCTGGATTAGATGACCTGTTGCAGGTAGCCAGTGGGTACCAAGTTCAAAGTTTCCTTTGTGGCCACTGTAGCAACTTTCACTTATTTAGCTTGGAGCTGAAAATAATTTTTTTCAATTTACATTTCTGTATATTTAATTTTTTTAATACAAAAGCAATCTATATTTACTGTGAGAATATTAGAATATGTAGAGAATCAAAAAATAAAACACTCTAAAGAGCAAATCAACTCAACTGACCTTCCAACTGCAGGTACAGCACCACACTGAATGGCAAGACCCAACAGGAAGGGTGGCCACTGAGTTCTCAGAGCTCGAATTGCCAGGCTTCTACCTGTCAGGCAGGAAATGACACTTCCTCCCCCTCAAAGACCTACAGATACTGACATTGAGGTGCCTCAACAAAATAGGCAGGTTTCATCCCTCACCTCTCAGTCAACAAGCCTGCTCTGCTCAACACAAACACAAGTTCTAGTCAACATTTAGTCCCTCATCTTTGGATAGCAATGAGCAAGCAAGGAACACCAGACGTGAAGAAAAAGTAACATGAATGAGAATCAAACTTAGTAGAGAAAACAGGAAACAAAAGTACAGGTAGTAGAAGGAAATGTAAAAAACCAAATTTTTGTCTTCAGAGAAATGAAAGAAGAAATACAACCATGAAACAAAAACGAGACTATATAAAGAAACCATTGGAAGACATCTTTTGGATATTACAAGTACGATAGCTAAATTATTATTTTTTTTAATTTCTAAGAGAATGTCAAAACTGGAAGGTACCTAAGAAGTCATTTATTGACCAACCATCCTGTGTGAAGGCGAGGAAATAGAGATCTAGAAAGGTGAAGTGGCTTGCTTAAGGAAGCGGGTAAAACTAGGACCCGGATAAATGAAAGGAGAGAATTCATCCAAAGGGCCTGGCAGTAGGAAGCACTCAGTAAGTTTTGGTCTTAATAATGTTCATTAAGAGTTTATTATTCATAAAAACTTTTAAAAAATTTTAAGAGCTTATATGTGTTAAGTGTGGAGTAATAGGCTCTAGTTTATAATGGTTATTGTATTTATGCTCAAAACTCATAGGTGATATCCCATTCATAAATAAGAAAATTGACATTAAGAGTTTAAACTTGCTCAAATTCCCCCCAGTTACTGAGGGGTGGAGCAAAGCCAGCTCCAGAACCCTCTCTCGTAGCCAGAGCCAGGAATTCAGTTCTAAAGGAATCTCAGTCGAATATGTTATAATTCCTACTGAAGTTGAAGCAATGGCTTCGACCAGCACTGCTTGATTCAAATATAATTTGAACTACATACATAATTTCGGGATTTCTAGAGCCACATTAACAAAAAATAAAAACAAAGTTAGTTGTAATAATATACTTTAATACAATGGATCAGGTATCATTTCAACATGTAATCAATATAAAAAATATTAAGGGATTTTTTTACACTCTTTTAGAATTCTAAATCTTTGAAATCTGGAGTGTAATTTATGCTTATAGCACATCTCAATTTAGATTGGCTGTATCTCAAGTGCTTGATAGCTACACATGGTGAGTGGCTACTGTAGTGGAAAGGCACATCACAAGACAGAGCAAATGGGTGATTTGTGCTAAGCTCAACAGTCGCAGTCTCTCAAGTTGTGCAATCGGCCACAGGGATGGGTAAGCCAAGCATGAAGCTAATGAATTTTCGGTTAATCTTAGGCTCAGCACCTCTGTAACACATTCCCTGACTCCACCAGAAAGCGTCCCTTGTTTGTGCTTCCAAAATACCCCGCCTCACCTCTGTCTTAACATTTATCCCATTCTATTCTAAAATGTTTACATGTCAAAGTCCCTCTATCAAACTCTGGGTTCTTTGAGAACAGGGACCATCCCTTTTGAATTTCTGATTCTGAAGCATCTCAGTGTTATCGAACACTAAATAATCCCTAGGGAGCACTGGACACATTCCACTAGCGGGCGATACTAATTTAGTCAAAGAAATGAATGAAAGCATGCTTTGGCCACTAGGTGACACTCTTGTTCCACTCTATTATTTTTGCTTTATTCTTCCTGGTCACTCTAGAGGTATCTGGTTTTCACATTCACAAGAAAACAGGAGCACCCAAATCCTTCTGATTGTCCTTCAAAGCTACAAATAATAGAATCTAAGAATTAAGGTGTGTATCCAAAATGAAATGCCATCTTGGTGACAGAGTTCTGACTCCTGCCATGCTGAGCTCCTCAATAACTAGCCAAGGAATCCCAGTTTTCTTGGCCCTTTTTTATCTTTCGTTTATCTTGACATTTAAGGGAAATTGAATATCCTGTTTTGGAACGAATAGGAAATGGATCCTGGGATGAATCATCTGAGGGTGGGGAGGAGGTTAGGGAACATGGAAAGGGACGGAAGAGAGGCCAGACTTTTCCCATTTGACAAGCAAGTGGCCTGATTTGTGACTACTTTATACTTGGGAGTCTGCAAGCCACTTCCCATAGTTTTCTGCCCCTTGCAGAGGTTTGGTACATCACTATCAAATCTACTCAAAACTTCCATATTTAAACTTTTTTCTTGTGACTCTAATAGACATTTGGTAGTAGACTTCAGATTCACAAAAACATGCAAAACTGTTCTAAGAATGCCGACTGACAGGAGACACTGTGTGAGTGAGTGAGTGAGTGAGTGAGTGTGTGTGTGTGTGTGTGTGTGTGTGTGTGTGCATGCGCACACGCATGCGCATGCAGCAGGTTGAGGGGGGATAATGTGGAAATTTCATCATCTGCACAGGATTCTTTCTGACAAAATGAATTTCTGTGAAGACTAACTTTTTCTCAAACACTGGAGTATATCCAGCCCAATTTATTGTGTACAGGACAAAGGAGCAATGAGTTGAAACCTGCTGTATAAGCAAGGTGATCATATAGTCAGTTTACTGACAAAATCAGAACACTTTCTAGTGGAAAGAGGGATGTGTTTTGTAATTACACTAGACAACAAGCATAAACTAGGGCAGTCCTGGGCAAAGTAGGATGAATGGTCACTCTGTACATGTAGGGCATTGCCAAGGCCCTATGACCAGCTTCTCACCAGAATTAACTCGAAGTGAAGGTTATTTGTTCTGTTCTGGCTATTCTTTCTCCTGACAGAAAAGAGGAAAATGCTTTTGGTGTTTCCTAAGGTTTGAAGAGGACTACCATTGGACACTGCTAATTCCTCTCAGAATGCTCACCAACTTCCGCATTTGGCCTACAGAGACTTGGTGTCAGGAACCAATGCATGAAAAAGTGTTATAGCTGTAATTGGTTTCCATTTTTCTCATATCTGTTCTTGGCTTCAGTGTGATTTCTTTAATGCTTGGCTGATTGCTTCCAGACCCGGACCTATAAAACCAGGTTAATGTGGACAGTTGCTGAGAGATATCTTTCCCTTGTCTTATGACGCACATTCCTTTGAGGTAGAGAGCTAGAAGTGGTTTCCCCTCCTGTGATGCTCCTTCTTCATTCCTATCTGTGAGGCATCTCCTCTGCATGAACTCCTAGAGGAGTGGGTTTATTTGAAGCTCTGTGAAATGAGCTAGCTGTGTGCCATGGAGCAAAGACCATACAATTGAATCAAAAGGTGTGAGCTCAGAGTACCTAGCACAGAGCCTGACACATAGTAGATGCTCAATAAATGTGAACCAACTCTTGCAGTGGAGGAAAGACCTCTGTGGCTTTCTTTATCATTACTGTATCAAGGGAAGAATTCCTTGCCCAAGTACCCCCAATTCAGGCCTACGGTAGTAGATGCTAGCACTATTTGGAGCAAGTGATAAGTACAAACACTGGGGCTCCTATAGATTAAGGATCTTTCAGCTATGTATCCTTTGAAACTTAAAAATAATTCCTTTGAGTTTGTGCAGGACCAAATAGGAAAGAAAGAATCATATTCCCCTAGACATGAAGGAGTAAGTCCTTTCCCTAGCTCAGAACTCGAAAAAATCAGTAAGGAAGTAGAATAAAACAGTATAAAGACCTTGGACTTGGGAGGTAGAGAATCCTGGGTTTGCACTCCCACCCTAACCAGCACTTACTGTCTTAGTCAAAGTCACTTAACATCTGAAGCCTTATTTGTAAACTAGAGATAATGATAACTACCTGCAGGGTTGCTATGACAATAAAATACTACAGATGGTAAGCCCTGGCACATAATAGGTCCTCTATATATGGTAACTATTATTAGATGGCCTTATCTAAAAGAACAGTAACAGTCAGATGGGTGGGGAAGATAGTTCTATGGCTGGGAGCCCCCAGAAGGAAGATACTAAAGTCATAAATCTTAAAAAACAAAACAAAATGCTACGACTGTACTTCTGACCTATCTCAACTGGGTGTTTATACAAGAAATACCCTTATACCAGGGCAAGGAAGTTTCTGTACAAATCAATGACCAATTGGTGGTAATTGTCCCAAAAGCTGGTTGAAAAAAGAGTCTAATACTGAGTCTGAACTCAGTAGGGAAGAGTGTCATAACCGATTGATCCGCAATGCCTTTTCTGGGCCCACAACTGGGGAGCACATAATTACCCTCTGTTCCTCACCGACCAATGGATAAGACTGCCTTTAATGCAGGCAAGAACTGGAAGTTTAGAGCAGCAATCAGGCTTTGGGTAGCTTAGAGGAAATAATCGGAAGGCAGTGATGATCCAAAGGCTGATACAAAAGAAAAAGTGTGGAAGTTCATGGAAAATCCTTAATAGTATGCTAGGCAAATTTCAATGATTTCTTCATTCTACACAGGAGCAGCCTAATTCTTTTTCCTAATTCTTTTCAGAAAGGCCTGGGAAATTATCTGGAAGAGTCAAGAGAAAATTGGGAATATTAAGAAGTTCACAGGGGAAAGTTAGAGAGCAGGAGCAGAAGACAAGTGCTAAAGAATACGAGGTGAAATTGAAGCAAAGGCCGACCTTGCCCTTGGGAACATTACTTTAAGAAGCACAAGTTTATAATTCTTGAGCCAAAATGGTCAAGAGTAAGAAAGCTTTAAATACCCCTAAATTTAATGCCCCTTCCATAACCCTGTCTTTCTCTAATTGCTAAATGATGTCTCAATACATCTATTCTAAGAACATTAATCTTGAGAAGAATTGAGTGAGAAAAAGTACAGCCTGGCTCTTTCCTAATGATAGAGGACAAAAGATGACCTCTGTAAGGGTCATGGAGACCATAAACAGCAAATCTCTATTCGCCCCTGCCCCAACTCAACAAGAAAAGTAGTATTTGAAGAGGAAAAAAATAGTCTCAAAGCAGAACCAAATTAGAAAAAATAATATTGAACTTGAAGAGTCAGGAGAAATGTAAAGATCAATAAGTTTTGTTTTACTATGAAACAAGTTTTGGAACAGGCTTTTCTTCTTCTACTGAGATTGTCATGAAGCAGATTTTTCTGAATGTGAGGACAGTCACCCGTGTGGCCACCGTGTTGCTTGTACCCTTCAGGGTCAATGTGGTACAGCTTTCTCCTTAATCTTTCTGGGACACGAATATTCCTTTCTCTTTTCTTCCTATCATTTCTATTGACACAGCAGATTGGAAAGTATCTGTGAATTTTCCAAACTTTTTGGAAAACATTACTGAAAAGTAGAGTTTAAGGAGCCTAACTCAATTTGAAAAAAAATGTAGGTTCTAGACTCATTTATTTCCTGTATTATTATTTTTTTGGACAAGTATGTTTTGAAGCTTTTTTTTTTATTATTTTTTAGAGAATTAATAACTTGCCCAGTGAGTGGATGGTGGTGGGGATCAGATGAGATAAGGGATGTGAAACCATCTGATATAAGGTACTATTATTGTTCGAATGTGGGCTTCATGCTGTGGAGAATGAATTTGGGAAAAAGACCTTCCTGGCCCTCACATCCCACCACTAGGTGACACCTATTCCTTTGACATAAGGCCACCTCTTTCTTTTCATTCATTGCCACTGTCTAAATCAAGACCTTGCCATCTCCTGCTTGAACCACACAGCAGTCTTCTATTAGATGTCCTGCCTCTATTCCTGCTCTGGACCAATCTAAATGCCATCCCTGAATTAGTCTTACTGAGGCACAATCTTGCTCTGTTATTCCCAAGCTGCAATCTTCTATGGCCTCGCTCTCTCTAGAAGGGTGTGCAGGATGCCACAAATAAGCCCAGTATGCAGACATGGCTAGCTGGACCCTGTGTGGCTCATCTGAAAGGGAATTGGCCATTTAGCTCTGGCTGATTGTTTCTATGAGGAAAGATCCCATGTTTAAAGAGAAGCTGGAAATCTGGATTGTATGTGAAATATCCATATTTTTAAGAGTTGACTCAAATCACACACATGTGCACACACACACACATGTGTGCACAAGCGCACACACACACACACACACACACACACACTATAGGCCAAACAATAGCCATATGCAGAATGAATGGAATCAGCCAGTGTTCGGCCTTTGACGTAGAGGCTAAATCCAAAATCAGAGCTTTGCATGCTAGGCTTGGAATGATTTGACAATGACCTGCCATTCCCACTCAGGCCCTTGGCTAGTCAAGAGTAGTTTTGGTTCCCAGGACACCTGAGGCATCTCCTCACCCCTGTACCATTGCTCTGTGGGCTCTGGAATGCCCTTTCTCCCAGCTCCTCCAGCTCCACTTTGAAAGTTATTTTGTTCTCCTGGAAGTCTTCCCTGATTCACCCCTAGCCAATGAGTAATAAAAAATTATATATGATCTACTCCTGGGTCTCCAGGGCACTCTCAAAGGGTTACATATCACCTCTGTTGTATTTTCTACCATATCCTGGCATACACACACATCAGAAGGCTTCAGAGCAAAGTCTTGATGTTAAATTATAAGCTACTTGTGTGCAGAACCACCTTCCCAATTCCAATCCCCCTACCACCACTAAGCCCCAGGATCTGCCTTGTAGGTACTGGATGAATGTCAAGGCTTCTTGAAAGCTTTGACTTTATGGAACTAAGCTGAGTTTATTGCAGCCAGGCTAAACTCAAACCTGGAAAACTGTGACTGATTGACTCTCCAGGTGTAAACTGAATCCTTGTGTTTGCCATGAGCAGAGCAAAACTCTCCTTTCTCTCTGCAGCCTCTCCGCAAGGCTCTGCTCTTCCAGTGGCATGGCAGCATCCTTGGTCACTTAGGGTTTCAGGACAGAGGAGCTGAATGAACAAAGCACCCTCATCTTCCCCTCAAGGAGTGGGTATTGGATCCAGGTGCTAGCTTTGCTAATGAGTGAGGGGAGGCCAGCATCACCTTGAATACAGGAAGAAATGCCTTGAAGGAGAAGCTACTGGATTTAGCGAATCCAAATTAGTACTGATATTACTACCACCTTAAAATGTGAGATCCCAGAGGGAGATTGGACACATTGAGATCTAAGGAAACTGAGGCCCAGAGAAGTGTGGCTCACCAAAGATAGGAAGGGTATGCCCTAGGTAGGAACCAGGACATCTAACTCCCACTTTGAAGACATTTTGCCACAAAGCTACAGATTTCCCACTTTCATTTGAAATGCTCTGATAAAAACACAGGTAAGATAGCACAAGTCCACTTTTTTTAAAAACTCCGTTCTATAGCTGTGCCAAAATGGGTTTCTGGTTTGTCTCATCCTTCGTGCCTTTGGGAATGTAGCATTTGGAGTGTAATATTTGCTGTTCCTCCAGCCATTTCCATCTCAGTGCAATGTCCTTAGCAGAAGGAAAATGAGTGTTGTGCATCCACACATCTCGAACTCCTAGCAAAATATTTGTCTCAGTAGTGAATAAAAGGAGAAAACGCTCACAGGTAATTTGCTGCCAGGTGTCGTGATCTGCTCTCTATCACAGCTTGCTATAGTTCCCTAAAAATATTCAAATGAGGAAGAGCTACCATTTAAGTAAAAAAAAAATTTTTTTTTCACACTCATGCTAGTTTTTTAAAACAAGAGATTATACTGTTCCATTCGCACACCCACCCTGGGAACCTCTACTACAGAGCATGTCAATGTAGGGAGAGACCTACCGATGCCGAGATCATGATCTTCATTTTACAGACAAGAAAACTGAGGCTCAAAGCAGCTCAAAATCATTCACCCATTAATTTGCAATCAGATGAATGCACCAGGCCATGCTAGGCTCTGGAGCTACAGTGGTGAGTGGGACAGACATGACCCCTCCACTCAAACTGCTTCCAGCCTGGCAAACAAGAGACTGTCAGTGAGTTATATGAAAGTGAAGGGAAACAGAATATGACACCCTAAAATGTGCCTTTTTGACATAAGAATTATTTTCAGCTGAATGCAGCTGAGAAACAGTCAGCTGCAGAAAAAGCTCTTTATCCTCTCCCTGTTTGCCTAAAAGCCAGGCATAAATTTCCCTCTGTGAGGGTGTCCCCCTTCTCACATCAGGAAGGGCAGAATGACTTTCAATCACTGGAGAGGTCTCTAGACTCACTCAGTCCAGAGATGGTGCTGAGAGGAATCTACATAACAGACCTTACTATAACAACACTTATGGTCCATGAGTTTCCCCATATATTCATCTTCCCACAATTTATCACCCCTAGAAGCTCAGAACCCTTTTCCTATGTCTTGTCGCTTTTCTATAAATTTATAGTCCTTTGTATAAGTACATGGGTCTGACCATCTCTTTGGAGGTTTCCATTTCATTTCAGTGTGGCCCTCCACATGCCTATGGAAAAAACCTTTTTATCTCATTAATCTGCCTTTGGCAGCTTATTTTCTAGGGTGCCCATCATGGAACCTAAGAGGATAGAGGAAGAAGTTTCGCTCCCCTACAAAATCTTCTGGTGCTTAGTCCTGAGCCCTTCCTACCTCTCCATGATGCTGATGCCACCCTCCTAAGTAAGCAGGGCATGAGATTTCCCAGGTCAGTTGCTCAGTCCTCAATCCTAATCTTTTCCTTTTACCCAAACCTGACCTCATCGCTACCCTGGCGGCTTCCGTAAAACAAGCTCTTTTTTGTGAGGCGAAGCAGGAGACCTCGATTTGCATGACTAGCGTTTTGGGGGTTTCTCGGCAGCAGCTTTCAGGGTCAGTAGCCCAAAGCAGGCTGTGTGGCACGTGCCATCTGTGTTGTGCTGATGCGGCTCGGTCAAAGGAAACTAACCGCCAAAGAGAGATACAGCTTCAAAGAGGTTTCTGCTTACAGTACAATTACTTAGTCATGCAAACAATGCCAGGCTTGGATGATTTCTGAAAAATGCCAAGCATTTTTAAGGATGTTATCGTTTAAAGTCAGCCTTGTGACCTCTCCTCATCCAAAGCATGTTTCTACATTCAGGCCTAGAATTTTTCACTTCAGCACAAAATGTCATGTCGCTCTCCTATGATTAAGCTCTGGCGACTTTTGTTATCACAAAACCCATAAAATCCAGCAGAGAAACCACAACTACTCTGATGAAATTGTCTGATGGAGACAGAATGGCAACTGACATTCAAAGTGGCAACTGACATTCAAAGGCATGTGCGTGCATGTGTGTGTATAACTTTGAGGACACCCTAGAAGACTTCAGAGGGGACTTTGCCAGACCCTAATGGTGGAGCCTTGATAAATGTTAGTACCTAGCCACAGCCCATAAGTCCCTAAGCACAGTGTGACAGGTACAACCCAGGTGTGCCTTAGGCTTATCCATTTGGGTGTCAGATATGGTCACTTTAACAGTTTGTCGTGAAATCTGCCCCACATAACATGCGGCAGTCCCTCTTTCTTTTGCTTCTTGAGCTAAGGAGTCCTTAAGGTGGGTCACAAGCTCTGAGAGTGAACTTGAAGCCTTCCACAGCTGGCATACAGTCAGGTTCAGATATGGCTAGGAGACTTGAGGAGGGTGGGGAAGCTTGTTGCAAGTGAGGCCATAGGGAGGAGCAGTGTGGATCCTAATCGACAAATCACCATGACTGCTAAGGCTCATGGTGGAAAGACCAGACCGGCACCAAGACCTGGGTCCTGGAAGAAACTACAGTCGGAGGCCAGCACACCCCACCAAACACCCACCCAACACTCCGGCCTTCCGGCCCAGAGGGCATCTCCACAGTGGGAGCAGCTGTGTATGAGAAGGGGTGGGGGGCTCCTGTTGTAGTTACCTCTGCTAAAGTTACCTCTCTCTGAGCTGAAGACTGGAGCAGGGGGTTGAGGGTAACCAAGAGCTGATCAGTGCTCCCTCCATACCCTAAAGGTGTCAGAGGTTGAAGGCAGGTTACATCCCTGCACTGCTGTGGGCACTCACAGGCCAGCGAAGGATGGCAGAGATGTGGACAAAGGTCCCAGTGGCGACAGAGCAGGTCAATGTCAGTGAGGAGAGAAAGCACAGAGCAGAGCAGCAGTCAGAGGAAGGTGCCAGGAGCTGCAAATGGTGGCTTGTGAGTGTGTGAGCTGTCCCATCTCACCCACCTTAGGAAGAGGAACTGCCACATAGCCGGTGGAGCAGACTTCAGGACAAACTGTCAAAGTGACCTACAGTCCTTGACATCTAATCAGGTTTGCCTAAGGCGTTTCTGAGTTATGGCTGTCACACAGTGCTTGAGGACTCTCTGAAATGCATAGGGAAAGGAATCGTACCCAGGATTGTACTTCCAGTAGGAACTGAAATAGGGTGGGAGCTGTTGACAACTGAGAGCACTTACCTAGGTGGTAGTATTGCAAAATAAGTCATTAGTTTAATGACAGTTTTTAAGGGTTAAAAAAAAGAAGTCACACTACTACATTTAGAGAGATACATAAATAGGGAGATGCAGAGTAATTTCAGAAATATTAAAAAATGGTAAAGCGCACGCACACACACACACACACACACACACACACATACTTTTTCATAGTATTGAGGTGTCTTATTAACATGGTGACATTTATACTCATAGACCAGAGAAAGACATGTGTCAAACACTGACATGTCTGTTTTAGGACAGTGGTTACAATTTGGGAAGACTTTGTTTTGTTCTGAGTCTCGTGACTGCTCTCTCAGGGGCCTTCAGTAAAGCCCCTTGACTTCCTGAGACTAAACTTTCCAATTCAGAAATATTAGAAAGCTATAGAAATATGACCCATGACCTCTCTTTTTCTCAGAAAAATTGCATTTCATCTGTATTTGCTGTAGTGAATTTTTGCTTGTTATTTAAAGGAATCACATGGCATATTCTTTTCAGAATTTAAAAACTTTGAATAAGTAAACATTCATTCTCTAATTTATATTTAAAACATTTTGAGGGGCAGAATTAGGTAGTCTTATTTTTTTTTCTATTTTCAATGAGTTATGCAAGGATCGTTGAATGTTTTGACTTTTCCTTTTCTGATGTTTTCTGAGCTAGGTGGAGTGACTTTTTTACCTCTTCTTGAGCCTTCTCCTCCAAGCTCTCTTAGTGGGAATTATTGAGAGTGGTCCCTATTCTTCACTCCATTGGCAATTTCTCCTGCTTCCCAAGGTTTTGGGCATCATTGAGCTATGAGAAACTGTGGGGAATGATATAGCTGTTGAGAACACAGGCTCAGGAGCAGAACTACCTGAGATCAAATCCTGGCTCTGCCAAGTAGTAAGTTAAATGCTTCCGGGGGAAGTTACCTCTTTCTGAGCCACAGTTTTGTCACTTGTAAAATTATAGAGATGATAATGTTGCTGTGAGTCTTAAGTGGGTAAGTGAACAAATGTCCTTTAAAATAGAACCTAGCACATAGTAGGTGCTCGATAAATGTGAACTGCTAACTATAAAACCACCAAGGCCAGTCTGATGGAATACAATTTGAGGACTACCCATAAAGAACACATCATCCTGCCAAAGTATATTTTCAACCGTTCAAGTCATTTCTGGGCCAAATTATTGTCAGACAGAGGCTCCTGCTAGAATACAGACATTAAATCTTGTGAGGGTAACTTATTCACTCTTTAGCAGAAAACTTCCCACAAGTGATGCCTTGTGAGAAGGTTTCTGAGTACTAGAGAGAAGGCATACCCAGTTTGGATCCAAGGGACTGGATAAAAGTTTGGTGCTTATGAGAAAGGGACTTCGAAAAGAATTTTGAGGGGAAATACTTTCATGTGGTTAAAAAAAAATTGCCAAACAACAAAACTAGAGGTATGTAGGTATATAGTAAAAAGTCTACCTCCCATTCTTGTACCCCATCTGCTCAGTTCTCCTCAATAGTCCCTAGTCTCCCTCCCTCCCTCTCTCTTTCACACACGCACACATGCACACACACATACACACCCCACCTAATTTCCCAGTCCCATGTGGATCCTTCTGCTCTCTTGTATGAATTCATGCACAGTCAAGTAAATAAGAATGTAATGTAGATTCTTTGTCATTTTTTAACACACCACATAAAATACAATGTGTATTATTTTTCATCTTGCTTATTTTTCTTGACAGTATGTCATGGAGATCTTTCTCTAAGAGTACGGAGAAAGCTTTCTCATTCTTTTCCGCAGCTTCATACTACTTCATTGAATGGATATATCATAATTTATTTGGCCAGCCCCTATTGATGAATATTGGATTGTTTTTAATCTTTTGGTACTCAGAGAGTGCTGCAATGAATAAGCTGGTATATTCATCATTTCATACATATGCCGGTATATCTGCAGAATAAGCCTCATAAGTAGAATTGTAAAAATAAAGGGTAAATTCATTTGTAACTTTGATAGATATTGCCAAATTTCCCTTCCCATGATCATACCAGTTAATATTCCCATCATCACTGCATCAGAGTGCCTGGCCTATGTAAAGTTTTGGATTGTTGCTAATCTGGTAGGTACAATGTGTCTTTGTGTAGTTTACTTTGCATTTCTGTTATTATGAAAACAGGTGAACAACCTAAACATATCTTGAAAGGGATCTTGAAGTAGGATATGGAAGAAATGAAAGATAAACTTCTGTGATACGCAAGTTTATTCTGTTTCTTATTTTCCATCAACTTCAGTCAGCGTCTGTTGATATCCTTCCATATAAGGATATAAACGACCCTATCCAAATTCTCTTCCACTTCTTTCTCCTTTAACCTGTCAACTACACCTTTACCTTTACAATGGTTATGTTCTGTGTTTTAACTTTTATGGGTCTTCTGTAATTTGAATGTGGTTCATTTAAAAAGTTGGAAACTAATGAACACTGTTTTAATTATTGTCTCTGTATAAGTAGCTCATTGAAGGACCACATAGTGGACAAGGATTATTTGTTCTTATCTGTGGGTTTACATTTCTAACATCAAGATCAAATGACAAACAGTCTTCACTTTGGAGAGCCTTTAGATCTTGGCCCCCAAAAGGCAAAAATGAGAAGGAGTTTATTGTTCAAGCACCCTAGTAGAAACTTTAGTTCTTCTAGAATTGTTAATTTCATTTCTTTTGAGACAAGTCTTGGTTTTATGTTTATTTTATTTTTTTAGTTTTTTTATTCCCTAGGATCTGTGTTTGGATGAATGGGAGAGAAGCTGACTGGTAGGAGCTGATCTATAGAAGGACTTTCAAGTGTTGGTGCTGTTTTCAGTGACCCCTGTCCTTCTCATGCCTACTCTTCAGCTCAGTGGCATCAAGCCTGTAGCCCCTCCAGAGTCCTGCCTCCTCCATTTCACCTCTTTGTGCCTTCTCAATATAGGTCCATCAGTACTCCATCAGCTTTTCATCTCCCAGAAATTCGACATTTCCTATGCACTTATTATCTCCCTTATGTTGTCTTGGCTCATGAGTTCATTAAATTTTTGTGCTTCATTATTGACATTTAAGAAGATGTCAAGAAGAGATGGTAAAATATGGTCTGCCACCTTGAACTCAATAGTAAATGACTTTAAGGTTTTTATATAAACCAAAGTTAGTAGAAATAGTTCCTACTTTGGACATTTTATTCTTACTACATGTCCATTAAAGTCAAAATAATTGTTCTCATTATTTATTTTGATTGGCTTTTAATATTTCTTTACCTTTGGGTCATTCTAAGTTAGTTATACACACTGAGCATTTCTAGGAGCCTTGCACTGAGCCAAATGCTAAACAGCATATATATAGATTACACATATGGATCATGACAATATCAAAAATAGTAAATTTTCATGTGATAGTAATTAGTAATTTCCTTGTTCCCATTTTAGTTGCCTTTTATATTTTTCTATTTATATTTTATCTTGACCTTAATAGATTTGAATCCCTTCAGTCATGTATTATGTCTTGTAACTTTCTCTAGATCCAGGTGGGGTTCTTGGAATGTTCAATGCTCAGTGAACATAACTGATACAATTTCTCTTGGCGCAGCTGCCAGCATGAGCCTAGTTCCCAGGGTCAGTGTGTTAATAGGTGCTCAGTGAGAATTTGTGGAGTACAATACCCAATTAAAAGAAATTCCAAAAAAGAGAGCCAGAAAAAGTAATTATTTTATTTTTATTATTTTATTAAGTTTATTGGGGTAACATTGGTTAATACAATTATATAATTTTCAAGTATACATTATAATTTGACATTTATATATTCTATTGAGTATTTACCACCCAAAGTCCAGTTTCCTTTAGTTACCATATATTTGATCCTCTTTACCCACTTCACCCTACCCATATCCCCTATATATGACCCCCTTTAACTATCTACCTACCCCCTCCTACTCCACTCCCTACCCTCTGGAAACTACTAGTCTATAGTCCATATCCATGAGTCTCTGTTTTTTTGTCCTGTTCATTTGTTGCTTTTACGTTTATTTCCCACATATAAGTGATATCATGTGATTTTCACTTATTCTGTCTGACTTATATCGCTTAGCATGATTATCTCGAGATCCGTCCATGTTGTCACAAATGGCAGTATTTCATCTCTTCTTATGGCTGAGTAATATTCTATTGGAAAAGGTAATTATTTTTTAAAAAATAATATAAGAACTTGTCTCAGAACTGAAAGATCTGAATGATCAGATTAATAGTCTCGAGAAGGTCCTTGTACAACAAATAAATAAAGAGACTCATGCCAATGCTCATCATGAAATTTCAGTTAGCCAGAAAGAACAAAAATATTCTAAAAGCTCCTAAAAATAAAGAAGAGGCCATATTCATAGGACCAGAAATAAAAATGACCTCTAGACTTCTGAGCAGTAATATTGAAGATTAGAAGAAAATGGAGCAGTAACTTTAAAGTTTTGAATGAAAATTACATTCAATGTATATTTCTGTTCTCAGCTTAACTCTCACTCAAATATGAGAATTGAATTAAGACATTTTCAAACATGCATGGCCTCAAAAAATTTATCTTCTATCCATCTTTTCTTAGGGAACTAGTGTAATATGTGCTCCATCAAAACTAGGGAATATACCAAGAAGGAGAAAAATATGGAATCCCAGAGAAAGGAGAGGAAGGAAGGTCCACAGATGATGGTGAAAAAAAAATATGATGACAGAAGAGAAGCAGGATTAGAGAGCAATCTGTCCACATTTGAGGAGAGATGGAATGTTCTACAAGAACTATCTTCAAGGGAAATATGAGTTACTATAAAGAAAATGACTTTTATTGCTTAGACAGTATTTGAGGATAAACTGTTACTGGTTATATAAAAAATTAAGCAATGAGATGATACAACAACTATCAACTTCAAAAGAAACAAACTGTCATCTAAGACAGGACATGTAATTATAGTATACTTAATGGCCTAGCTGTAAGTGGTCATAAAAGCAGCAATTCTGGATATTCATTTAACCAAAGATTGTGATAAAACTTTGATTTAATAAATAGTGCTGAAACAATTTAATATCCTCATGCAAAATAAAATAAAGCTCAACCCTGGTTACCTTATACATATATAAAAATTAATTAGATATGGAACACTGATCTAAGTTCAAGAGCTAAAATATAGAACTATAAGATAACATAGGAGAAAATCTTGTGACTATATATTAAATAGAATATAATAACTTGGAAATAACATTTTTATAATATATGTGATTATAAACATTTATACAGAAGATAAATTTATATTACCCAGTTCTCCCACCCCTCGACCTCCACCTCTGGCAGTTACAAATCTGATCTCTCTTCCTAGAATTTTGGTTTTATAGATTCCACATATAAGTGAGATTATGCAGTATTTGTCTTTCTCTATCTGACTTATTTCTCTTAACATAATGCCCTAAGGATTTCTTTCTCTTTTTTATGGCTGAATAGTGTTCCATTGTGTGTGTGTGTATACACATATACACACACAATAAATGTATATATATACATATATACACATAAACAATACATGTATGTGTATATATATATATATATACATAGGTATATATCACAACTCTTTAATCTATTCATCCTTCAATGAGTACTTAAGTTGTTTTCATGCCTTGGCTATGCTAAGTAATGGTGCAATAAACATGAGGGTACAGATATCGCTTGAGAATAGAGGTTCTGTTTTCTTTTGATATATATCCAGAAGTGGGATTGCTGGATCATATGGTAATTCTACTTTTAATTAATTTTTTTAGGAACCTCCATACTGTTTTCTATAGTGGCTGCACCAAATTACATTAACACTAACAGTGCATGGGAGTTCAGATTTGGATCATCTTAAAGGACAGAGGTTTAGAAGCATTTCATTCTTGCAGTGATCCAAACCCATGCACCTCACTTCTTCATCAAAATTCCATTTGCTGCTCTTGCCTGGCAGCGAATATTGATGGTAAGGATGAGAGGTATAAGTGAAGAGAAAGGGGTCTTCCTGAGGTGAATGGCATGCAGTGGAAGGATAGTAGCTGTTAAAATCCACATGCACCTTCTCATCATAAAGCTCACTCCCTGGATTAGACCACATTGGGTGACAGCTAGTTTTGGCTACAGGTGGTTCAATTGGAATCTGCTGGGGAATGGGTTCCGCAGAGTTCTGGGAATGGGAGAAGTCATAAGGCCAACTGGTCTGAGGAAAGGGGTAATTGGGACAACTGCTGTCATTAAGAGGATTTCTCCCAAAAGTGGCATTTTTATTCCATGTTTGCAGATCATCGTAATCAGAGAGGACAGCAGAGACTGGAGACTGAAGCAGGTCTCCACTGCTGTAGATTCGACTACTGGACACTTTGTATTTCTCATAGAGCTCAGTAGGGCCCAAGGTGGAAGTGGGGTGTGTCAGATCAGTGGTTCCCCCCAAATCATAACTCTTGAATAAGCAATCATTTGGTGACTTCTGCTGGGTAGTGTTAGCTATGAAATGTCCACCGTCACTACCAGGCAGTTGGATGCTCTCCTGGAAAGACCAAGTTAAAGGTAGATTTCCCCAACTTTGTGTTTCACCTGGAAGAGACTGGAAAGGGAAGTGAAAAGCTCATGTTAATAAGTTAAGCAAATTGACACAACTACCCCAGGCACTCACAAGTTACTCTGTACAAATAAGTGCTCTGTCATTGCTTCCTCATTCTTTACATACTTGAAGCACAAACACAGAACAACTTCACCACAAGAACTCAGGACCTGAAAGAAGTAAAGACTGCTTCTATTTCCATTTTAAAACTTACTAACCAGTTAGAGCTAAATTTCCCTTTACTCTGACATGAGTGTATTTAAAATGTTTCACCCTCAGATGCAAATCTGATATCCTGAAAGCCTTTGTGAGAAATTTATAAGAGGCTATTTAAGAAAAGTCAAACTACAGCTTCTAAGATATATCTGATACCTAGTACAGCTCTCAGGAGATCTCTGTCTGTCTGTCTGTCCGTCTGTCTCTTGCTCTCTTTCATGATCACTCCCCTTGACTCCTCTATTTTTTAGTGCCATTAGGAGTCCAGGAGACTAGGATTTTCATTTTTCCTTCTCAAAAGACTATTCTTTGAATTCATTTTGTTGAATCATAAATAGGACCTCTAGAATATGAAGTGGTAAATTTATTTTTATAAATGGAGGAAGTCTATTGTCCTCCAGTTAATCATAGGAAAGAATCTGGTTGAGAATTAAGTTATCTTCTTGTTTATGTAAAACTATCAACTAATAAGAGGATGGAGGTGGAGAGACTGTGTGTGACCAGGTAGGGTGAGTGGGAAGAAATGCCCTTTAACTTATTTCATGGCTGGGAGAAGGAATGAGGGACTAGTCACTTGGATTTGAGGCTCATGTTTCCTGACAAGAGACAAAAGTTACATTTAAAAAAAAAAAAAAGTAAGGTATATTTAGAGCCTCCAGGGATGGACTGGCTCCATTTCTGTTCTGAAAAAAAAAAAAAAATGTGGAGCACTGAACAGCTGAAAAAGTATAAGACATGCTATCACTGTTAAGCAGACAAATCCATGAACCACATCCCCCCAGCTCCTACCTTCGATGACCGCTGTTTTCGGAAACTGCCTGAATATTTCATCTTGGTAAAGTGTGTTAAGGAAATACAGTTGACACTTGAACAACATAGGTTTGAACTGCACTGGTCCATTTACATGTGGACTTTTTTCATACCTGTACTGTTTTCTATCCATGGTTGGGATTCTGTGGATACAAAGGGCAGACTCTCTATACTGATCTACACCATTTTATAAAGAGGACTTGAGTATCTGTGGATTTTTGTATCTGCAGGGGTTTCTGGAACCAATCCTCCATGGATATCGAGGGACAACTTAAGTTCTGGGGAAGTCAAAAGTTATATGCAGATTTTCCACTGCTAGGGGTAGGAAGTCAGTTTCCCTAACCCTTTTGTTGTTGACAGGCCAAGTGTAATCTATTTTAGGAAAGAATGAAAATTTGGGGAAAAAAGCATGAGGCTAATACTTGTGGAGATCATTTTAAATATAGAGTGCCAAATATAGGTTAAGTACTAATTCCAGCCTCTTTTTTTTTTTTAATGTAGTAGGGAAAATGATTCTAAAATTCTATGGAATTTATGATTGAGAGCATGCTACAAAAATGGTAGAAACCAAGAGGAAATACTCAGGTTCAGTTTCTGTGGCAGATGCTTGCTTATCAATTACCCTGACAGGATGTGATTTCTGGCTTTCTTTTGTGGTTGAGGGACTGGGGAAATCTACTGCCCCACCATAGGGGTGATGAGTCATTGTTATGTTTTGAACACACATGGGGAAAGGTTACCTTTGTCTCTCGGCCCCTGTTCACCTTTAAGGAGCTGGAGGAAGGAGCCGCGTGCACTTTCTTCGTTGCTCTTCTTGCCTCAGCTTCCATTTTGGTTTCTGGTTTTGGATGATCGTGTTCTCCCTTTGACTTAAAGGAGACAAAGAAGTAGAATAAATAATTAGTTGGTACTTTGTAGTGTGTAAAATTTTACCCTGCGTCCTACCATCTGACAGGGTGTTGCCACAGCTGACTATTGTAACAAGATTGGCTAAACCTTTTAAGTGCTTGCTGAGCGCACCGTGAGCTTTCCTGCTTGCCTGCCTTTGCTTACGATGCTCCTTCTTTTCATGATGTCTCTCACCCAGATGGTATAGTGATAACAAGAAACGCTTATTATGTACAATCTCATTTAACCCTCAGCACAACTCTATGAGGTACAAACCATCATTATCATCTCCAGTTTACAGAATGAGAAATTGAGGCACAGAGAGATTATGCCACGTGGGCAACTTCCCCTATTAAGTGGGGGAGATAGGATTCAAGGTGTGTTAGAGCTGGCCAAGTTGAAAGCCAATGTTAAAGATCCAGTTGTGAGCTGGTTGTTAAAAATGGCTGATAGGTTGAGATTGGCCATGGTAGGAAGAGTTATATCACAGAAACTGGCAAACACTATAATTGGACCATTTTCTTTTCAGAGGGTGAGATGATCAGTACACCACTGATTCAAACCCAGGCAGTCTGCTGTCAAAGGCCACTCTTCATCACTGTGTGTACTACCCCCTTCCCTGTTAATACTTGTTAGCATCCAGATTTTACAGAAAACTGGAGGATAGAGGAGTAAAGCGACATGATTAGGTTGACAGGGCTGCTTAGAAAGTTGGTATTTAACCTGGTGTTTGTTGAAGGCTGCTGTGGCAGGACTGTGCTAGCCTGAGAGTGATCAGATTTCTAACACCCAAGGAGCCCAAGGCGGAGGCAGCCAGCTCCTTTCCTAAGGCTCCTAGGACTAGGCACTTGGTACCTCTCTATTCAGGTGTGGGGTACAGGCACTTGCTTGCCTAGAGTGTGCCTCAGGGGTGGTGTTGGCTCTCATTTGCCTGTGCATCTCCTGCATGAAACTCCTCCTTGTACTCAGTAAACATTTCTTGAATTAAAGAGAAATAGCATCTTATCACTCTAACTCAAATCAAACCTGGAAAAATATGAAGCGTCCGTCATGCCTCCAGAAGTTGGTGACTGGGAAGCCCCCATGGCCTCGGCAAGGAATTAGCTTCAGAGGCCCATCGCAGTTGGGACAGCGTTTCCCTATGAAAGAACACAGGAAGGTGATCACACCTGACTGAGCCATATCAGCTGACTCCTGAGTCCGTGCAGTCCAAACTGTGTTAGCCTGGACTCCAGGGTGGCAGATAATCTACCTGGGCACAGTTTTATGCGTTCTCATCCACTGGGGATTATCCCCGGCCCTAGAAGACTCAGCTACCATAACGGTCCAGATCGGTCTCACATGTGGGTAGAGGAAGTGGTTGCCTACAGAACTGGACATTTCACAGGTCAGGGGAGAGCTCTTCTGAGCAGAAAATCTGTCCCTACTTATTTACTGATACTTGAAATTTTATGTAGAGAAAAAGAAAAAATTCTTTTACTTCACTTTTACAACTAAGGAACAAGGGGCAAACCCATATGAGGGAGAGAACATAGCTACTGAATTTTCACTAACATGTAAATGACTGATACCAGATCCTGCCCTGAAAACAAGTCTTGAAGACAAGTTACAACGAAAGAAAATGAAGTAATTTGAGGTCTGAAGTGGGCAAAGCACAGGGAATGTAGAATGTATCTATTTCACAATCTGATGAATATGATAAAAAAAAAATGAGCACATATTTCAGCATGTGATAATGGCATGAACCTAAATGCCATGGAATTGAGTCTAATCTCAAATTTAGTTCCAGTGCTTTGGCTTCAGATCAAAGCGCTCATTGAGATGCATTCCTCAAAATGTCAGGAGGCCAGTCTAATAAACAAGTTTCTCCTAAACTTTATGTGTGTGCACTGATGAATTAATGTTAGCTCTATAAGGGAGGCATCTTCCTTTTTAAGAGGCCTTCAGTCAGGTGCCTTAACCCAAGGAGCAGTTTTAATGGTGGGTTACAGCAGATCTGTGGGGCAGTCCCCCATGGGGTCTGAGGTGTCTGGTAGGCTCTCCTTAATATGTTCTACATAGGAACAGCCTTGGTCTCCACCATGCTCCAATGGGAAGGCTGGGCCCTTGGGATATGTTGGAATGTAGTGGCCCACCAGGGCAGGAGCATTTGAATGAATGCCAGGGAGCCCCACTTACTCTGCTGCTTCTGCCGAGCTTTGTCACAGATTGCAGGTCTCAAGTAGATCTTGCGGCCCTCCTTGGCAGAGCAGTCCAGGCTGCACACCACCACACCCAAGCAGGACTTCTTGAGGATGCGCGAGTTGTGGTTGTTGGTGTTGCGCATGGCCCAGCTGCTCAGGTGCCGCTGTGCGCTCCTGTCCTCTGAGCTGTAGATGAACTTCTCATAGGAGTCTGGCCATTCTTGAAACCAGTCAATCTTTTTCACATTCTGATAGAAACATAGAGAATATTTTCAGATTTTAAGCTAGAAAACACAACTATCCATCACTGTAAAGTCAATGGACGTGAAAGTGGTTTTAGCACTCAAGAGCTGTGTGAGAGAACTTTGGCAAAGACCACCCTGGGTTTAATTCCCAAACAGGAAGAAAAGTAAGCAAGAGTTTCCTTTGACTGGAAGCTTCTATCTTCTTGCCCAGGACTGGCATGTTCCCTGTGTGTTAACACCTAACCAGGCTAAGACACTCAGTCATTATAGCATAAATTATTTGGCTTTCTGTTTCTTCATCTGTGTAATAGGGATAACAAGACCTGCCTACCTCAAAAATAGTTCTGAGAATTAAATATAATACGTAAAAAATCCTTAGCATAGCACTTAGCATGGAGGGAGCTCTAAATAAATATTAGTCACTGATGTGTGGTTCACTTTCCTTAGCCTCTGCTTTGGTACACAGATGCTGCATTTGACAGATCCCACCTAGTTCTTAGGGTGATAATCATTAAGCAGTCTCAGTAGCCAAATGGGCTGTGTCCATCCCCACAACTTCCAGAGACCTGGCATGGTGTAAGAACATTTTTTATTAAAATTCTAGAAGATTGGACTAGAAGATTCTAGAAGGATCAGAAGGAGTTATCAGGTTATTAGTGTTTATTGAGTTAGATTTCAAGTTTAGAACATTCCAAAGGACTTTGTAATGAGACTCTGGGCAAATGATGTTGTCTCTGAAGCTTCATTTTGCTCTTCTCTAAAATGGAGACATTGATAAAATACTTCAAAAGTACTGCAAAGAGCAGAACTGTAAGTCTTATGTAATGATAATTGTGTTATTTGAATGGAACGTCATGGGACTTGAGGTGGGTCAGAGGAAATATGAGAGGTTTTATGTACATGAGAGGTTAGTGGTTAAGAGCTCAGGTCTGCGAACTAGGGTCCATGGACCAAATCTGGCCCACTCTCTATTTTGATAAATAAAGTTTTACTGGAACACAACGTGTTTATTCATTTGACTGTAGTCTGTGAATACTTTTATATCACCATTGCAGAGTTGAGTAGTTATTGTAGAAAGTGTATGGCCCACAAAGCCTAAAACACTTACTATCTGGCCCTTTATAGAAAGTTTGCTAAATCCTGGCTAAGAGCATGACCAATGAAGGCAAAAAACCTTAGTATAAGTCTCAACAAAGTTCTTTGCCCTCTCAGTGCCTATGATTTTTGCTCTGTAAATGGAGGTAACAGGAATACCTACCTCACAGAGATATTATGAGGATTGAATCAGTTAACTTACATAAAACATTTAAAACAGTGCCTGGCACATAGTAATTTCCACATCAGCGTTAGCTGTTACTCGGCTAAACCTAGGGCCGCACACAACCAATGTATTTGTCTTTCTCTGCTTGACTTTTTCCATTTAGCATAATACTCTCTAGGTCCATCCATGTTGTTGTAGATGGCAAGGTTTCATTCTTTTTTTTGGCTAAGTAATATTCCATCGTATATACATATCACATCTTCTTTATCCATCCATCTATGATAGACAGTTAGATTGCTTCCATATCTTGGCTATTGTAAAAAATGCTGCAATAAACATATGTATGCATATGTCTTTTTGAATTAGTGTTTTGAGTTTCTTTAATAAATATACAGAAGTGAAATTGCTGGATCCTTTTTGTCTCTTTTTGCCTTTGTTTTAAAAGTCTATTTTGTCTGGTATAAGTATTGTTACCCCAGCTTTTTTTTCATTTCCATTTTCATAAAACATCTTTTCCATCTCTTTACTTTCAGTTTGTGTCTTTTAGTCTGAAATGAGTCTCTTATAGGCAGCATATGTAGGGGCCTTGTTTTCTTACCCATTCAGCCACTCTGTATTTTTTGATTGGAGCATTTAATTCATTTGTATTAAAAGTAATTGTTGATAGATAGGTATTTATTGTCATTTCATTATTCATACATTTTATCTTTCCTTCTTCTTTTTAAAGAAGAAGAAGTCCCTTTAACATTTCTTGTTATATTGATTTGGTGCTGATGAACTCCTTTAGGTTTTTCTTGTCTAGGAAGCTCTTTATCTGCCCTTCAATCCTAACTAAATGATAGCTTTGCTGAGTAGAGGAATCTTAGTTTTCACCCCTTTGAATATTTCTTGCCAATCTCCCTGGCCTGCAAAGTTTCTCTCAAGAAATCAACTGACAGTCTTATGAGAGCTCCTTTGTACATAACAAACTGCTTTACCCTTGCTACTTTTAAGATCCTATCTTTAAACTTTATACTTTGGCATTTTATGTTTTTTTTTTTGTTTGTTTGTTTGTTTTTTGTTTTTTGTTTTTTAACACCTACAGCACCTGGTCTTCCTAGGTGGTCTCCCATCCAAGTACTAACCAGGCCCAATCCTGCTTAACTTCCGAGATCAGATGAGATTGGGCATGTTCAGGGTGGCATAGCCGTAGACTAAATTTTGGCATTTTATTTATGCTGTGTCTTGAAGTGGGCATCTTTGGGTTCATCTTGGTTGGCACTCTCTGAGCTTCCTGGGCTTGTATGCCTATTTCCTTCACTAACTTAGGAAAGTTTTCAGTCATGATTTCTTCAAGGCTTTCAGTGCCTTGCTTTTTCTCTTCTCCTCTAGTACCCCCTGTTGTGCAAATATGGTATACTTGATGTTGTCCCAGAGGCCCCTTAAACTATCTTTAAAAAAAAAAAATTCTTTTTTCTTTTTGCTATTCCATTGGATGTTTTCTGCTACATCATCTTCTAAACTGCTGATTTGATCCTCTGCTTCATCTAATCTACTATTGTTTCCCTCTAACGTATTCTTTATTTCTGACTGATTCTTTTTCATGCTTCCTATCTCTTTGTTGAAGTTCTCACTGAAATCATTGAGCATCTTTTTAACAAGTGTTTTGAACTCTGCATCTTGAGGTTGCCACTCTTCATTTTGTTTAGTTCTTTTTCTTAAGTTTTGTTCTGTTCTATCATTTGGAATATGTTTCTTTGTTTCCCCATTTTGGCTGTCTCCCTGTGTTTGTTTCTATGTATTAGGCAGAGATGCTGCCTCTCCTGGTCTTTGAATAGTGGCCTTACTGTAGTAGGTGTCCTATGGGGCCCAGGGCACAGTCTCTCTGGTCACCTAAGCCAGGTGCTTCAGGTGTGCCCCTTGTGTGGGTTGTGTGTGCCCTCCTATTATAGAGGAGCTTTGATTTCTGTTTAAGCTTTTTTTCCCCCCAACAGCCCTGGCACCCTAGTTTTCCAGTTCTATTAATAAAGCAATAATAATTTTGACTTGAGAAAATTACTAGGAGTGTGTTCACATCACGCTATTCTCTTGGCTATTTATTTATACCATCTTTTGACCTGCACACCTAGTATACAGCTACAAATCTTTGACATCTTTCGACATTAAAGTTAAGAGAAAATCCAGATCATAATAATGCAAAGGAATCCAGGTGTCAAATGAATGATAGAGATTTCTGAAAGCCTTTTAAATTTAAGGCACCAGGAAAGATCAAATTTTAAAAGAAAGAATAATCATTTCTTAATCTTGTTTAGCAAATCCTCATCAAATAATTTCCCTTTTTAGATCTTTTGTTTATTTTAATTTCTAACTTTTCATGAGTAACTGTTTGTTTTTCTTCTTGGTTAAGAAGTTTCTAATTTAAAGGGAATATTCTTAAGGTGTCCAACATGTAAATCTAACTAATTTATATTTTATGATCCCATTGGTAATATCACTGGAGGTTTAATTAGTGTCTATGACTTCTGTGTGTATTTTTTTTTACTAAGAGACTTAATCCTCTAACTCATTTAAACTCTTTGAAACTCTATGTAATCAATGATCATCTTTTATCTTCCCCTCATTCTACTTTACTTAACTACTTAAAGTTTTAATAGGGCACCTTAAGAATTAAATACCTATTATTATATAAAACGAATAAAACCAAAATTCTGAAATGAGGTATCAAAAATACATTATTATGTTGTATTAAATTGATTTTCATTTGGAATATAGTCTACCCTCATATAAAGCAATTACCTGCTAGGTTTTCTTTAATTATGGAAAAGCTTATTAATTTCTTATAAATAAATGTTTCCAAATAAAACAGAGATAGCAAACAGATACATAGTTAAGCAAATCAGCTAGAGGAGAAAAAGTTAGATGTTATTTATGGAACACAGAAAAAAATTCAACCATCATTTGTTTTACATACAACTTTTCAAGAACTTATTTCTTTTGAGCCAACTGGAAGCCAAACTCCAAGTGTTATCAAAGAGAGGAGTTCAAGTCAACAAAATGTTTTTAGGTAAGTGAAGAATTACTGCTTAGGCTAGACCTGCCATTTCCTTCCTTTGTTAAAGGGTCAAGACTCAGGACAAAAAGTCTCTAATTTGCTCAGATGACACTAAGGTGAGCCAGAGTATCTCAGCTTTTGAACTCTCTCTGTCACTTCTCTTTCCTCTTCTCCTTTCCTTTTCCCATTCCACCCCACTAAGCAAGGGACCTCCTGATAGGCACCCAGAAGAGATGCAGTAATATTCCCATCCCCAGCATACCAGAGGCACAGGATAGCAGAATTCTGGCCCCAAACGTGGGGGATCCAAAGACAGTGGGAGCCCATATAGGTGATGCTGCCCTAAAAAGTTCAAGATGATCAAGAATACTAGGCAAAGTTGACAAAGTTATGGATGACTTTGTGACAATGTGACCTGATCATGCAGCCAGATAATAATTACAAAAAATCTAGAAGCCAGTTTACCTGTTACCTCCTTAGCACCAAGACACAAAGAATACTACAACTAGCTCATTCCTGATTACATTTAACCACATGAATTCACAGGAAGAGCTCAAAAATTCCCCTTTGCTCACAGTTTTGGGCTCATCCCCTGCAGAGGCCAAGGAAATTTTGCTGGCTAAAATCATGGTCCAGGAATTAGCTAATCTGAGATGTGACTTTTTTGTCATTGACAAAGGTTTTAGGTTTGTCTGAACTAATAGTTAACCTACATATATCATTATTTTATCTCAACAAAATATGTACTTAAACCTTAGATTTTGTGAGTTAATGACTTGGTGTGGCTTGGCCATGGGTTTAATCTGAAAACTGCTCAGGAACAAAATAATTCAAGGTGTTTGTCTGCTGTGGTGTTGTTGGAACAGCCTGTACTTTTGCTTAGAGAAACTGGCTGGAGTTAAGAATGAAGTGGGTATATTTAGGAGAAAAGGGAACTTATTTTTTTCTTAATTTTCAGCCAAAAAACTTAAAAAAAATTCTTAGGGTTTAAAGGCTCTCAAGTACTATAATCAGTATAAACAAAAATGTGACACTTTCTGAGATTATGTAATGAACATACATTTGCTGCTTTTACCAAACAAACCCTAAAGCAATTATATTTGAACTTTCAAAATGTAAGATTGGTGTATTACATTGGCCAGGAATAAACAGACTTTTATCAATGACGGTTTTGAGTAACTTAAGTGCCTGAAATTTTGGCTGGTTCCTTGGAGACTTGGTTAAGGAGAGATGATATCAAAATGACCACAAGTTAGAAAAGCGACCAGAAATAAGTAAAATGGTTTGTAAAGACATATACGCAGCTGAAAAAGGAGGAATCACACATGAAACAAATTGGGAAGGGATATTTACTGAGGGTAAGTAGTCTTTCTAAGTCCTAGATCTGATGCTTTCCGGCCCAATAAGCCTAATGGCTTCCCATTGTCTATAAAATAACTGAATTCTATTAGGATTGTCTGCTTCCAAACCACCTTTCTAGTCCACAGCCTAACGAATCACCTTGCTGAACACCTGTGCACAAACTCCCGCAAATGCAGACTGAGCCCTACTCTCCCGATTACTTTCTTCACTTGCCTTAATCCTCCCACATTTTACAATGAATGTATTTCTGAAGAAACAGCCCTTTGCCAGATGCTCTGCCTTGCTTTCCATGCCCAAATCATGCTGAATTTCATACTTCCTTTTTCAAGCACCTCTAGCACTTTTCTACATGGCATTGATTCTCTCTTTGGGCACTGACTTTGTTTCATTAGCTCAGAAAATCATGGGTACTTTCATGGAAGTTAATACAGCTCAATGGCTTCTGTATTCCTGAGACTGTTATAGTGTCTGACACATTTTAGTCACTTGAAACTGTTTGGTGTTTGATGAAGACATCAACATTCACTGTTGTCAAAAACTAACCCATAAATCTTGACATATTTGAGACATGTAAAGGGATGTGGAGTTTCCAGGACCAGAAGATACAATTAGCATTCAGGTGACCATCTTGAAACTTGAAGCACGTGAGTAAATTAAGAGGAAAGGAATTTGTTTACAAAATTGCAGGAATTGGCCCATGTGTTGCAGAAGCAATAATCCTGGGAAGAATATAAAATTATGAAAAATAAACTATAAATTCAGGGGTAAGTAAGACTTAAGAAAATTGATCTGTTTAGAGTCATACAGGTTAAAAGCAATGAAGTCATTCATTAATAGATATCATATTTGTTGTTTGTGGTTTTAATATGTGCCCAGTATCATGGTAGTCACTGGGCCAAGAGTTCTAGAATGCAGGCCACCCTCAAAATCTCAGGTCACAGAGTCTAGACTATTAGAACTAAAAGAGTACAGTAAGAGACTATTTAGAGCAGCCACTGCATTTTCAGAAAAGGAGAGTCTCTAAAAAGGTAAACAACTCCCTGAGGCTCTACAAATAAAAGGAGGTAGAACTGGAATTCAAAGTCAGGGCTTTGTCTCTAAGCCCCCAGTTTCCCATAGTTCACCACTCTGCCTCCAGATATGCTCACAAAACATAAAATTAAATACGCTTGAAAAAAATCCTTCCAAGACCTTTTATTTTTCACCTTAACTGATTCTTGATCTGATTCCAGAGCCAACGTAAATCCAGCTGAGGATGGTGGTGTCTCTGCTCAGAAAATTTTAAGGGAAATTTGCACATATAATCATTTCTCTGGCACATTTAACAAAATGAAGGGCACTTCGCTATTTCTATGAACTATATATGATACATTTCCAAAACTGAATGTGTGTTCTTGTTGTAAATTTCTCAGTTTCATGTCTTGGGTAGCTGAGAATGCTTTTGTTTTGAAAATTCATGTTGGAACATGAACTTTCATGAGCCCCGAGACTCCCTCCAGGGGGCAGTTCTTTCCTTCTTTTGTCTACAGATCTGATGAATGATACGGATTTTGTGTCCCAGAAAAAATGTATGTTAGTACACAGTGTTGCCTGTCACTTCAGGGGATTCTCAAATCCCATTAAAACTCCTGTTCTAAGATGTGACATTACAAAATCATCTATGTTCCTGCTTACTTTAACTTGATTTTGGGGATGCCCAGCTTCTCTTTGGGAGTTGTAACCACGAAACTAGGAATAGGCAGCAATGTGGGTACTTGAACCCAGGAGTAACAGTTGTAAACCGATGAAGAGCAACTACAAAGACAAATCCCTAAAATAGATATTAGCATGATGTATCTGTGGTTTATTTAACCATCCTTAAGTGAATGGAAAATAGGGCAAACCACTTTTCCAAGACCTACCAAGAGGAACATAGTGAGGAATTTAAGGAGAAACATAAAGAGAAACCAAAGAAAAAAATCTTTTTAAAGATTTAAACATGAAAAGAAACAAAAGAAAATTAGAGTAAAATTTGGAATGATTTGGAAGTCGTCATTAGAGTGAAAGTCTGGAATGGTTAAAAATCAAGACTGTGGAGTCTCCATTAACCTCTTCCCTGCTTGGGATAATTCAGAATTCTTGTTCCCCAGAATCAGGCACACTAGCTAGAACTTTTCATTATTTGGTAGTGGTGGTCTCCAGTCTTAGCCTTAGTGTTATATGTACAGCTGACCCTAGTTACCTTTTCAAACAACATGTAGTCAAAACATCTTTCAAATAGCAAAAAGTGAGGTCAAGAAAGTCAGTTGTAAACAATGATGTTTTCCACCAAGTTAAGAGTTAAAAATTCAGTTGCTAAAATGAAGGCCAAGAAAACATAAAATGAAAGTCTTTCTATAGTTGGAAAGCATCCCAGTGTGTGTGTACTGTGTCATATTTACAAAAGTTCTAGAAGAGCATGTTGTATCCCATAACAGCAGTGTCATTTGGATATTCCAGTTACAGATTTATTTTAAAACCATTACTGTAGCAAATAAGGTTGTATGGGAACTTGTGCATGATAAGAGTCAATCTGTGGGCAAATACATCATCATGGATTTTACACTTCTAGCTAGCCAGAGTGGGTGTGACCTGAGCCAAGCCAATTTTGAAAGAAAAGGGAAGTAACATTTTCTATAACAAGGGGAGTCTGGTAAGTAAAGACCCACTCAAATCATCAGTCTTAGCATATCCTCTAAAAATTTTTCAGTCAGATATCCAGTTGAAGCTCTGAAGTAGTTTACCCAGTTAGGAATCCCGCCAATTTCCTTCCAAATCTTAGCAAGTTAGTAGTCAAGGCTTCATAGTCAAATGTTGAAGGCAAATTCTTATATTAAGTACGTACCTGTGGCAGTTTGATATCATTTATATCCCAGTTTAACATCTCTTTGTCCTCAAAGTCCTCAGGTTCCATGATAAAGTCAGGTCACCCACTAGTCTCTGTCTATTCAACTTCCTTCAGAAGTGCTTGAGAATTTTGCTCTTAAAGGCTCTTAATGTGGTAAGATCAGTACACTCAAGCAGCTTAGACCAGGAGACTTTTCTGTTGCCGAAAAATAAACGATAATAATACTGATTGTTAAAGAGATAAAAATAAGTGCTTATCTGACAGAAAAACCTGTTTTATTGACATTTTTTGCAGGCACCAACACACAAATAGAAACAAAATGTAGAAACCATCAGGGATCTTGCTAAAATAAAGCTTGACCATTGGGAATCAGAAGTACAATGATCACTGTTTTAACCCCTGGGTTTGTGCTTCCTTTCTCATGGCTGGACACAGGCTGTGAAGGCCTTAAGAGGAAACACTGTCACCTGTAGCCAATAGTTAAGACATTTTTCTCCATATACACCTGTGTTTGAGAGGGAGCGCTGGCTCGAGGTTGTTTCCACAGAAATGCCCTTGTAAATTAGCTAATGTGTGGTCAAAGTTACAAGAGGGAACAATCACAATCAGATGTGTCTAGAAGTATTTTTAAAATCTAAATTGCCATAGAGACTAATGTTGGTCTCTTCAATAAATCCAATGTGCACTTTATATCTTCAAATATTATCAAATATTATGCTCCTATGAGATTCTTCTAAAACCTTGGCATTATTGACATTCTGGACCTCATAACTTTTTGTTGCAGGGGTGTTATCTTGTGCAACATCTTGTGGGATGTTTAGTAGTATCCTTTGTCTCTGCCCATTAGGTGCTAGTAGCAAACCACCCTTTGTTATGACAACCAAAAACGTCTCTGGACATTTCTCAATGTCCCCTCGGGGAAAAACTGTATGAGAACTACTGCTCTAAAATCATATTTCTTATTTAATTAGAAGTGCTCTTCAGGGCTTTCTGACTTTGTCTTTGGCAATCTCACTCTCCTGCCCCCAACAAGAAAGTTCCGTCTCACTTAACTTTGATTAAATTGTATTTTGTAAACAATAGATAGTCAAAAGTTGGGAGGCAAACTGCATTTCTTCCCTCATGAGAAATACTGCTCTAGTAGCAAATTATAACTGGTGAAAGGAGATTCACAAATTAAGAAGAAAGAAAGTGTGAAGTTTTCTACTGAGAAAAAAACTGATCATTTTGCGAATGAAATGTGCCTGTTAATAGAATATGAAGTGAAGCATGTTTACATGTATAGCTGACCCTTGAACAACACAGGGGTTAGAGGCACCAACACCCCTCGCAGTCAAAAATCTGAGTAAAACTTAAATCAGCCCTCCACATGCACGTATTCTCAATTGTGGATCGAAAATACTATATCATTACAATCTGCTGGTGCTCTTGTAAAAACAAGGGGCATGATGATGTTACATAGAACTATTCAATAGTGAACTCAAAATACAAGCTAGATTAATAGTCTAAACCTTAGGAAGTCCCATGAGCTCTGTTCCTTAGGTGACTTTGTATAACCTTAGTAGTTGTCAATTACTGAGATATACTGAGCGAAAGTGTATGGATATAGAAGATGTTGCCCTGAACATATAAATGGAGTTCTCGGCTATAAAATAACAAGCTAAAAGGAGTCTCTTTCCTACCTACCTCACCTACCCACACTCGCCTATCACCAAGGGTTCACAAATTCAGAGAGCATGAATCCTTGCCCCTCGTTTCAAACACTGACAAGAAAATTAAATTCCCATGAGTTTCCAAACAAATTCTATGTTTGGAAAATAAACATTGCATTACTGAAGACCCGAAGACAGATTGACTTTAATTTAGAAGACTTAGATGACAAGTATATAAAACATAAATATCAAGTGAAAATGTGATAGCAACAGTTTTATGTACTTACCTCTTTGAACATTAACACAGTGACTCAAGTGGTCTAAAATTTGTGATAGCTTATTGGGATAGATTAATCTTAAAAATTCACATTTCCCCAAGTGAAAAACATTGTTTTAAGCCTAGTTAACATAGACACAATTCTTTTATTTTTAAATTAAAAACAGGGAAATCGAATATCTTGCTGCGGAACACCATGGTTTTTAAATTTTTTCTGATGTAATTTTTTCCTAATAAATGAACATAATTTTAATGTTTCCTAGAAGATTAGGAGCAAAACACAGAAAAGAAGAAAAAACTGTAGCCCTTAAGACGTAAACAAACTCAGCCTTCTTCCAGGATTAAAAACATCTAAATTTGTCAAGACTTCATTTTTTAAACAGCGACTTGGGCCAAAGTATATTCAATTTTTAGCATTTCTACATAAAAACCAACTAGAACCCTGTAAGAATGGATTAGCCATTATCAAATCCCTTACATTTGTCTCTTCTCGAGAATTCTGGCTTTCTTACCTTCTGCCTTCTTATGGAGATGCAGACAATATTGTGATGTATCTCTGGTTGGGTCCCAGCAGGATCTGGTCATTTTCTGCGCAGAAGCTGCTGCTACTCCCTAATCCAGGTCAAGGTACATTATGCTAATGAGCTCTGGCAATAGTCCAATCAAAATCTAGATGCTCCCAGCTCAGGATAGGTAAGAGGGAACAAGGAGCCACTTAACCAGCCCAATTCTTGCAGAATGCCAGCAATGTGATGAATATTCTATGGTGTTCCTGTGAACTTTCCCCTCCTTTATGTTAAGAGGGCATTTTAACTGAAATGGACATTGAGAGTCTCTTGAGAAAGCACAGATGTTCTCCTTCTCATAATTTCATAGGTTGGGGCCAAGACAGACTTAGTAGTAGATTCTAATTCTTCTACCATTTACCACTGCCAGAGAGGACTGACATACGTTACGCTGATAGAATTTACTAGAATAGATATTGGATAGCCAACAGCTCCTAAATCTGAAACATCGAAATGCTATCTTACCTCTCATAATGATGCCCCACTAATTCTGTTTCCTTTCCCCCCAAATAATACAATTCTCCCTTCTAGAGATGTCCTCGGCAGTCTGGGCACAGCCCAACTCAGCTCGGTTCACCTGCTACGTTCCAGGCGGTCTGCTAGGCTCTGCAATTACAAGGGAGGATTAAAGCCATTAAGAAGCCCAGCCTAGGGGGAAAGACGAAAAAAGACACTTAGTAAGCCTAAGATAACTTGGTGCATGGAACAGAGGCAGCCCAGAAGGAATGCAGAGGGGGAAGCTAATTAATCTGAAGGGAGGAGAATCAGGGGAAACTTCTTTCAGAAAAATGATGCCGGATCAGCCTTTTGAAGGACAAATAGCTATTTTTTTCAAGGAATCAAGGAATGGAAGAGAGTGTTCCATGTAGTGGCTATAGGTAAAGTGGTATGAAAAGCGTGATGTGATCAGCATTACGCGAAGTCGGTACCTGTCAGGGAGGTCCAGACCATCAGAGATAGGCTGCAGAGGAAGGAATGAGCAGGCCAGAAGGCAAAATGCTTGGGAGGCCTCACAGGCTGTGTTGTGCAGGCCCTAAGAGACCTTTGGCGATGTTGAGAAGATTTCTCACTAGTCTCAGTACACAAACAAACTCTTTCTCCTGGAGTTTAAGTCTCCTCCACATGATTTTCTTATGCTATCTGACTAATCTTGGTCTGCTCTTTGCAGTCCCTCTTTTGCTCAGGAGGTTCCTTCTTTATTCCCTGAACACAGTGTGGCAGGACAAAGCCTAATGTTGTGTCAGCTGGCAAAAGAGGAATATCTACAGTGTTCAGCTCCAGAATTACGAAGCAGGGAAAAGAGTGAATTTTAGAGTTAAGAGGCTATAAATTGATAACTGGCACACCTGCCATGATTATCCACTAGCTTAGGTCTTCTCTTTGGAGTGTCTTTCATCTATCTAAGTCCTTCCATCCTTGGGCATTCCCAAAAGGCCACTTCCTTAGGAGACTATTCTGTAATACATGATTTCTCACTTCTGTGTTGTTCTAGAACTCTTAACTCTGAATTATATGCTATCTTATATTAGTTAGAAATAATTTCTTTTCTAATTATAAAATAAATGTATGATCTTTTTAAAAAAGTCATGATCTCATTTCCCAGAGATTCCCACTATAACATTTTGGTCATGTCATTTCAGAATTTTGTTTTCCCCTACACCCATCACCAAACATAGGTATTACTTTGCATAACTGTAATACTACTGCACATGCTATTGCTTTTAACTGTTCATAAGTGTTTGTCCTGGCTCCCCAGCTAAGCTGCTAGTTCCTTCATGGCAAAGTTGGTCTCTTCTACTTTTCTACCCCTCACAGAAGGACCTACTGGAATCCCAGCTGCAGCATCAGATCCATCCTTGTCCCCAGAACCAACCCTACTCTGACATATGAGAGGACTGAGGACCTTTTTCTCTGCACTCTGATTGAGCTGTGACAAAACTAAGCAGACTGATAACAGTACTGTTTTCTTAAGGCTATGGTCCTAAATTTTACCCACTTTCTTCTAATTAGTCTTCTGTTATTGTTAGTAATAACAATAATCACAGCAGCTTTTCTTGACTAAACACTTACAATGTGTCAGGTGCCATGATAAACACTTGACCTTTATAGCATCCCTATGAGGTAGATGCTATTCTTACTATGCCCCTTTTATAGACGAGGGAATCAGGGTTCAGGGAAATAAAATCTCAAAGCAATGAGACAGCAGAGCTGAGGCAGAACTCAGAGATAAGCCTGTTGGCCATGGTCCTGCATAAACTGTTCAATGCTGTTCGATGTCTGGAGCTTTTGTTTCTGCTCCTGTGTACTCGGGGCTCCACATTTGCTTTTTCCAGTCTCTGCTTCCTCCATAAAGACAGGAATCCTGCCCTAAAAGCCAGGTAGCTAGAGGCCTTATTGCTTGGTGCCTGGCCTCAACTGCTGAAACTTGGATTGCTCAATATCTCGGCTCTTACATATTCTGTCACTCTGGGACCTGCCTATTGAGATCATTCTGGTTTCTTTCATCAGTAGTGGTGCTTTAGGCATTTTAGGAATAATTCTTTTTTTGTGTAGGACCATTCCAAGCTCTGCAGCCCCAGACACTAAATGCCAACAACACATCCGAGACACAATGTCAACCATAACCTTCTACCCCAATATTTCCAAATGTTCAGAGAAGGCCAGGGAGAGAGTGGTATTGTACTGCTTCTGGTTCAGGGCAAGTATGCCAGACCCTGAATGGTAAGGGCTTTGCCCAGACTGCCACTTATGGTTTCCAATTCATAGCCATCATTCGCCTTGCTCTACCAGATGGCTGAATTTTTCCAGCATTTACAACCCTGTCTATCTTCCCAATGTGTACCTTATCTCAATGGATATTCTAGGCCCTAACTCTGTCCATTAGCCTGGTCCCTCTCCTGGGGACTAAGCTATTTATTTAACATTTACTGTGTGTCAGCTATTGTTCTAAACATTTCATCTTCACAACTACCTCATGAAATATAGTATTAGTAAGCTGTATTAGTATGAGGAAACGGAGGCAGAGAGGTTAGGTAACTTGATCTTTACAAGATCACGAAGTAACCAGTCTTCTGGCATCAGCAAATCGACCTTGTTCAAAGAAGTATCGACTAGAGAATAATGATGTTAAAAGGCATTCGTTTCATGATAGAGTAAGTCTATCTGACGCACGGGCCCTTTCTGATATCAACATTCCCCTGCCTCCTTATCTCATGTTTTATAAAATTGCTTTCCCCGCAAAGCTGTTCATCAGAAATTTCTGTTCCTTCTGACATAGGACTTGGTTTGATCTACACGATCCTTCCCTGGAATTTTCCAAACAGGCGGAGAAATTTTTTTTCATTTAGATGTCAAACTAAGCCTAATCTTAGAGTTGATATGGCCTCTGCTGCCACATGACAGAATTTGAAAGATGAAACTAACAAAGGAGCAAAAATCAGAGGAAAGAGTTGGGCAAAGAAAGAGGAAAGAGAGAGACCGAGGTACAGACAAGTTTGAAAAAATCCTCCTTTTTTAAATTATGTGATGGACATTTTCACTCACTTGAATTGAATGTCTTCAGTATGCATCATTAGAGATTTACTAACACACCTGCCATCTTGATAAGCCTGACTTTAGTCTAGGCTTCAAAATAAACCACTTTTCTTTTTATTTATGCTCTTAAAGGTGGGCACCAAAAGGGACTTGTCTGACACCACCTAAAATCAGAAAAGTTTTCATAATGTCTCACTTGAGTCAACGTGCAGGACATAGAGAATAGGCACTACCGGCCCAATTAAACACTTACCCAGCACATGCAGTTCTCAAAGCAAGTAATCAAGGAGCTGCTCAGAGGTCATTTTTCTGACGGAACTTTGGTTTTTTCCTTTAGGGTTTCTCATGGCTCTCATGTGGTGAGGCTCCAAATTCTGTATTATATACTTCAGTTCTAAAGACCAACCTGTATCATCTTCAGTCGAATTCTGAGCTGCATCTGTTCTGAGAAATAAGAGGCTGACTTAGCATTCTCTTTCTAATTCTCTGGGCAGACAAGACAAATATGGTTGGCTGTTGAGATCCCTAGTGGAGATTTCAGGACATCATACAGTTCTTTGAAAAGTATATTGAAATTAAAAATATTTACTTTAATTGTAAGACCTGAAATCCATTTTACCAATAGAAATCATGACTAACAAATGTGTATATAATATCAGAATTACAACCATGAACCCGTGTCAACTCCCTAAAAAGGAAAAAAACAAAAAACAAACTCAGATTCGGAGCAGTGAATTGTTTTCAATTTCCTATAAATATTTTGCTGTCTTGTTGTGCTAAAAGGCAAGGAAAGAGTTGTCCTGCAGATTGAAAATAATATAGGTAAAGTCAGAATTGAGAAAACTATTCTGTTTCTTAAGTAATTTTGTAAATTTAGAAATCAACACCTACTTTTTAAAATTTAAGAACTACAGCGGAGAAGTAGATGGGGAAAAATTAAATCACCTCTTCAATTTAAATAAATAAATAAATAAATAAATAAATAAATAAATAAATATTTTTAAAATAAAATTTAAGAACTACAGATCAAACAAAGCAGGAATTTGATCCTACCATTTCCATAGAGAGAGATATTCACATTTTTTATAAAGATAAAATTTTCATGATACTTTCACAAAAATATGGCTTTATGATTATTATTCATTAAAATGTTATATTAAAATGTGAGTTATTACTGTTATTTTAGATGAATTAATTTTTCACTTTGATTTCTATTATGGTAAATATTGATAGCTATAACCACATAAATAAAAGCTGTTAGAAGTTCTCATTAATTTTTTTAAATTAAGTTTATTGGGGTAACATTGGTTAATACAATTATCTAATTTTCAGATGTACATTATAATTTAACATCTGTATATTCTACTGTGTGTTTAGCACCAAAAGTCCAGTTTCCTTCAGCTACCATGTATTTGATCCCCTTTACCCACTTCACACTACCCCTACCCTCTATATTTGACCCCCTTTACTCCATCTACCTCCCCCCTCCTCCCTCACCTCCTACCCTCTGGTAACCACTAGTCTATAGTCCATGTCCATGAGTCTCTGTTTGGTTCTCATTAATTTTTGAGAGTCAAAATGGGTCCTGAGACCCGAAAGTTTAAGAACTGCTGCTTTAAACTGTTAAGTCTAAAGCACTGAACCTTGATCATCAGAGGGAGGGCTGTTTCTGGTGATATTAACACTCAGAGTATAAGCTGCCCCATCTCCAGAGCTTCAGTGGTTTATATCTCAGGACTAAAAAGATGGCAGGGACTGAAGGGGGTAAGATGGTAAGGAAAAAGAGAATTACTTTCAGTAAAACCATATATCATCAACACCTATAGGACAAAATACCATTTGAGGAGGTAGGCCTTGCCCACAGCAAGGTTTTTTTGGCACCCAGGACTGATTCCTGCTGGCCCAGAATCCACCAGGTCAACAGCCCAAGAGCTCTGGCTCAGCACTAGTGGCCACCCAGCAAAGGCAGAGTTGCCCAGCAGAGCCCATTCAGAGATGCATGATTGGGGAAACTGAGGTATTCTCTGGCGCAAGCTGTGGAGACTTTAGCAGCTACTGGCCACCAAAGAGGGCAGAGCAGGAGAGGGAATGGTGATATCTGTGGTAACAGAGAAGGTTCAGTGATGAGCACACATGAGATACCCCCTGAAGAAGACAAAACAGAGATAATTGGGACTGAGTTGACATCCTACTATGGGTCCAAGGGCCAGCAAATAACAGCCTAAAACTCTTCATGTCACCCCAATTTCAACTCTGAAGCCAGGTGAAATCACAGATACTGACAATTAAAGGATACTGAGGAAAATGCAACAAAAATGATAATAGTTGTTCTTTGTATTATGGGATTACTGATAATGTTTGTTTTCTTTTTTTATAATATCTAGAATTTTCTATATTTTTCATAAGAAGAATGCATCCTTTTTTTTATCATATGATAATTCTTTTTTTTTAAAGAAAAGGTCAATGAATGATATAAAGTAAAAATATCTATTCTTTGTACAGTACTTCTTAAACTTTTGAGTCTCAGGATGAGTTTTTACACTCTTAGAAAACAATGAGACTCTCAAAGAACTTTGGTTTATGTGGTTTGTCAATATTTACCATATTAAATATTAGAACTGAAAAAATAAAACTATTTATTAATTAACCTAAACTAATAGTAATAACCCATTACATTTTAACATAAATAACATTTTATGAAAAATAACTATGTCTTCAAAACAAAAATTAAAAATGAGTTAAATTCTTTAACATTTTTGCAAATCTCTTTAATATCTAACCTAATAGAAGAGAGTGGGACATCTCCTACCTGCTTCTGCTTTCAATCTGTTACAATATCATATGTCATGCAAGCTCTTGGGACTCTACTGCATACTGTGAGAGATTTATAGCGTAGAAAGGCATTAAATAATGTCTTCGTATTATCATGAAAATAGTTTTGATCTCTTAAACCTCCTGAGAGAGTCTGAGGGAACCCTGAAACTCCTTGGATTAATTTTGATAACCATTTTCTTTATATTATGCAACATGTGTTTACAAACAAATCTCATTTGGCTCTTACAAAAATACTTTGAATTGAGCATGTTTTTAAACAGATGAAGAATCTGAGATTCAGAGAGGTTAACCAATTCATCCAAGATCACATGCTCAGATTCCTGTCTTTAAACTGAATCCAGAACTCGATTTCAGATAACCACATCAACTCTGTAAAAGCTTTTGAACTACCTACCTTTTCCTAGATAAGCAACAGCCTAAGACACACAAAGAATTTTTACACAATAATTCTGATGTTTAATATTTTAACTCTAGAATTTGGTAGAAAAACAGAGACCCAGAGAAGTAGAAATAAGCACAGGTCTTGTGGGGCAGGAGCCCCAAGTTCCAGATGCCATTCCTCTAGTTGTTTTCTTTACCTCTCTGGGCACCAGGAATGACTCAAAAATGGGATGATATCTTACCTGCCTGAAGGTATGGGCTGGGCCAGATGATTGCCTAAGGTTCCTGCTAGTGGAAGGGCTGTTATTTACCAGAAATTCCAGTCATTTAGAAGGCTAGGAATACAATGCAGCTGAAATGGACTTTCCTTTTGAAAGTTTAGCCCCTACAATTCTTCCTTTTTCTCTAACATAGTATTTGGAACATAGTATTTTTTTAAAAGCTACCTCAGTCATCTTTCTTATAATTCCATCACACTTTTTCCAGAAAACTCGTCCTCAGGGTTCATCCATGTTGTAGTATGTGTCAGAATTTCCTTTCTTTTTAAGGCTGAATGATATTCCATTGTATGTATGTACCACATTTTGTTTATCCATTCATCTGCTGATGGACATTTGGGTTGTTTCCTCTGCTTTTAAGATTTCAAGCCTTTATTTAAAGGTTAGAGAAACTCTACATATATAAAGAAAAAAGCAAAATAGAGTTAATAGCAATACACAAGAATCAGAGAAGTAAGTATATGAGTTACTTCAAATTTGAGATGCAAATTTCAGTGTTAAAAAAAGGCAGATTTTTCTAAATTTTAAGTTTCATAAGATCAAGGGATATATTGCATTTAATTTCACATCCCACATAAAATATAGCAAAATTCCCAGAAAATTCCATTAACTTATCTTCGAATATACCAGTGTAGTATACAATTAATGAAATATTTTGATCTGAATTTTTATTTAAGTATGCTTGTATATAATCTTATATTGTTCATATTAGTTCCACAGCCCATTAATTCTAGTACTTATCTGTCACTGTGTAAACTTATCACAATATTATTCATATATTCCCCTTTCCCTTTTTTAACCATCCTACCAATACAACTTTTCTGGTAACCATCACTTTGGTCTCTGTCTCTATGAGTCTGTTTTTATTTTGTTCTGTTTTGCTTTTTAGATTTCATATACACATGAAACTACACAGTATTTGTCTTTCTCTGCTTGACTTATTTCACTTAGCATAATATCCTCTGGATCCATCCATGTTGTCACAGATGGTAAAATTTCATTCTTTTTTATGACTGAGTAATATTCCATTGTATATATGTACCACATATTCATCCATTCACCTATAGATGAACATCTAGGTTGTTTCCATATCTTGGCAGTTGTAAATAATGCTGCAATGAACACAGGAGCTGCATATCTCTTTACCATATTTGATTTTACAACAATCTTATGAAATGGACAGAGCAAATATTTGTGTAATTTTATGGATGAAGAAGCTGAGAATCTTTGCAATTAGCTCATTACCAGGCAACATGGGATTGGGGACACCACCAGAGGTCTTATAACACCAACTCCAGTGCTGTCTCTCTGTCCACACCATCTGTCAGTAGTTGTGAATGAGCATTTGAAGTCACTTCCTAAGTACAATTTCACTGCAAAGCACAGAAACACAAGCTAAACAATATCTAGGCTCTTCTAAGCTTATGATTTTATGTGACAGTTTTCTATGACAGCAACTGTTTTTTTGTTTGTTTGTTTGTTTGTTTGTTTTTTTAACACGAGGATGTGTCTATATAAGATCAGGCCTTCTAACATGTATATTTAGATAATGGTGAAATGATTCCAAGTTCTGTTAGAGACCCTGTAATCAGGAGAGGAAATCAGCAAAAAGTAACAGGGGAAAGTAGAGTTTTACAGGTTGGGTAGGAAGAGCTTTGTTCTTTGATCCTCATGCTTAGTTTTAAAAAAGTAGGTATAAAGTTGATTAAATGTATGATAGTTGGTTCAAACAGGAATACTAGAACAAAGTTATGAAGTGGTCAAATTAATTGTACCGTGAGTGGTCCAGCCTCCTTGCAAGCCTTTGGATTGTACCTTTCTCAGCTCACTCAGCCCAGAGGCTCAGTATCCTCAAGCTTCTCTGTATGCCCAGACCTAACTTGCACCATCTGAGCCCCTTTCCAAATAATACTCCATTCTCTGCACTTTTCCCTTTGTCTCATCTGGTTAAAACTTCTGGTTAAAAACAGCAGATTGTCCATAGACGTTTATTTCTCCTTCTCACTCACACCCACTAGAGTAACTGTAAAGGAATTTGAAACTGGGTTAGAGCAAAAATTTAAAATAAAAATAAAAATAAAAAAAGAGGCAAGGAGGACACAGGACAAGAGAGATTTCAATGAATTTTTGGAAGACAAAGTGGACAATACTAAACTGAAATAGTTGTGGAAATGAATAATTGCAGTGCTGAGGGCATGCCTTAAAATTCCACAGATCAGAATAAAATAGAAACTCATCATGCTGACCTGGAACCCTACATGATCTGGCCACTGCTTACCTCTGTGAGATCATATCTACTGCTATTCCCCACTCCCTCTATTTCAGCCACACTAGGCTTCTTCCTGAATAAGCAAAGCTGATCTCTGCCTGGGAAGTTTTACACTTCCTGTTTTCTCTCCTGGGGGCTGTTGCATCTCATACATGGGGGCCTCATAGGAGTTACAAGATAAAATGCAGAACATCATCAAATTTGAATTTCACATAAATGGCAAGTAATTTTTTAACACACATATGTCTCAAATATTGTATGGGACATACTTATACCGGAAAAGTATTCATCGTTTATATGAAATTCAAATTTAACTCGAGTCCCATATTTTTCTTTGCTAAATCTGGCAACCTTACATATGGAACTTTTCCTAAAAGACTTACCCAGTCACTCGCCCTCACCCCAACTGCCTTTCAGTTCCATCGCTCTCTTATCTCCTTGCTCTGTTCTGTTTTTCCAAAACACAATGACATGAAATTATATGTTTATCGTTAGCCTCGCCCACTAGTCAGATAGAAATTTCCATGGTTCTATGAGTAGAGAAATGTTATATATCTTGTTTCTAGCTATCTCTCTAATACCTGGAATTTCATTTGAAGAGATGAATAAATGTAATGTAGGGAGGAGGCATGAGAACTAAATGTTAAATCAAGCTGCATTCAGAGCCTGTAATGTCTGGCTGCCAGACCACGGGAAACCTACATAACAAAGGAAGATTCTTGGGATTACTAACAAACCATTTACCAACACTGTGAAGAGAAAACAGAGTCTTTAAGTTGTACCCTATACAACATAAACCCAACCATTCATTCATATGGCCTAAACCCATGAGGAATCTATGGAACCAAGGCTGAGGACTGCCATCAGGCTTTCCTACTACTCATGACTTTTATGCTACATCCCCTTATCTTTCACATTGTATACTCATACTATCAAAGAAAAATAGGTAAGCAAAGTCTTTAAACTGTAGTTCATAGAAACTAAGAATAATATATAGACTGAATTCCCCAAACACTCAAGGTCGTTCAGTCTTCCCAGGAAAGGAGTGTTCCTTAATAGAGATTATTTTGCTTGCTACTGAGAATAAGGAAAATTGTGGACTGGGGAAAGGCAGAGGTAGTGGCCCCACAGGACCAGCTTTGGTCATTTTCCTTAGCCAGATCACTGTTTTTACCACCAACCCAGAGGGCAGTTGAGGAACTAGCTGAAGATGTTGGCCTGGAGTATTTGCAGTTGCAGCAACTGGCCGAGAGGTGGCAGCTCTATTTTATCTGGTGTCTGGTCCCTGCCAGGGCCATTGCCCCAGGGAGGTGGGGTGCACAGTAGAAGATCATTTGGGGTCACTTGAGAGGCTTGGCAACTTTAAACTGTGGAAGCAGTTTTATTACATTGCTGCTGCGATTACAGTAAGTATTCAGCAAATGTTTGAACAAGTCAACTCTATGGCCAATCATTAAGATTGCTCCCCTGAACACACCCTCAACACTTTTGCAGGTACCACAACCCTGGATTATTCAGCTCTGTGCTTACCCTACTGCTGGCCCCTTGTAGCAAAAAGTGGTTAGAGAAAACCCCACCATGCTGACTGCTTTCACTTTATACCCATGTCCATAAATATCATGTGGGCCCTTAATCATTCTGTATTTCCCTAGTGCATTCTCTGTTGCACTTTCTATGCGACAACTACTTCACACTTTTAACTCACTCAGTAGAGCTCCAATGACTCACTGCTAATGGGCTTGCTTTCCATTTCACTGAGAAAAGGAAGCAACTGGAAGAGAGCTTCCTTAATATCTCCACCAACATCCACACCCTGGTGGTTGGCTTTCCTGCTTGTTATTGTAGACGAATTGTCCTGGTTCCTAAGGGCAACCTTGCCAGTGCCCTTAATGAATCCCCTCCCATCTCCATGGGAACATGACTCCAGCAATTTTCCATAATCTCTCATCATTAATTTTCTTCTCTCTACTGTGTTATTCTCATTTGCATTTAAACCTGTTATTACCTATCCCATCGTTACTTATAATTCTTCTTTGGCCCCAATTATCTATCAGTTATGGACTCATCTCTCTCTTTCCTTTTCCAGTAAAATTCCTGGAGTTTTTCCATGCTTGCTGATACTAGCTGTCTCCAAAGCCTTTCCTGCCACTCTCGGTTAATCCCATTGCTACCAGGCTTTTGCTCAGATCCTTCCAAAGAAACTCCTCTTGACTGCCACATCATCTAAATCCAAGAGTCACCTTCACAGCTGATTACTGCTTCTCATGGAAACACATTCATTGGCTCCCAGATCACCATAATCTGGCTTTTTCTCCTCTCTTCTTGTTTCTTTGCTGACTTAGCCTTTTCTTCTCAATCTCTTATTCTTAAACACAGTCCTAGGATTTCTTTTATAGAGACAATCTTACTCCCTTCATGTACCCCTCCAGTCTCATGACTTTAAATATCACAGAGATATTACAATTCCCAAATGTATGCTTCCAGCTCAGATTTCTCCCCTGAGCACCATACTCTAACATGCCTACTCAACATTTGTCCATGACCATTTAACTGACACCCAAAATGATATCCTGATATTCTACTGCTCTGCCCATAGTCTTCCTATCCTAGTGAATGGCAGCCCCATTCTTCTAGTTCCTCAGGGGAGAATCATTCCTGAGTCCTTCCTTTCCCTCACATCTCATTTCTAATCCTGTAAGAAATCCTGTATACTCTATATTAAATATATCCAGATTCCATCCACATCTCAGCATCTCCACTACTATCATCTGGGCTAAGCTACCACCAACTCTCTCCTGAATTACTGAAATGACCTCCTGACTTGTCTCCCTGCTTCCAAGCTTGAGATCCCACAGTTTAATTTTAATATAATAGCCATAGTAATCTCTTTCTTCCTTTCTTTCTCTTTCTTTCTTCCTTCCTTCCTTCCTTCCTTCCTTCCTTCCTTCCTTCCTTCCTTCCTTCCTTTCTTTCTTTCCTTATTAAGTTTATTAGAGTAATCCTTTTTTAAAAAGCCATATCATGTAACTCCTCAGTTCTAAACAATCCAAGGACTCCCCATTTTAATTAAAATAAAAGTCAAAGTCCTTAGAAAGGTGTACAAGACTCTAGACCAGCACCATTCAATAGAAATATAATAGGAGCCATTTGGGGCATTTTCAGTTTCCTGGAAGCTATAATAAAACATGAAAAGAAAAAAGTGAAATAAATTTTAATAGTATATTGTATTTGCCATAGTATCTCTAAAATACTATCATGAGTTGTGATACATGAGTTGTAAGGAAAAAAGCACAATTTTACATTCTTGTTTTCATTCAAAGTCTTTGAAATGTGTGTTATTTGGTCATAGAACACATCTCAATTTAGACTAGCCACATTTCAAGAGCTCAATAGCCACGTGTGGCTAGAGGCTACTATGCTGGACAGGGCAGATGGAGCCCACATCTCTCTGACTGGCTTCCTGTTCCCCTCCACCTTGCTCATTACGCCAGCCAACTGGGCAGGCTTACACCTAAGGACCTTCGAACTGCCCTTTCCCTCTCCCCCCTTGCTCTTTCTCCTGATAACCTCATACATGCCTTTTTCATCTCATCTTCGCATATGTGGCCATCCCACTTAAACTGAAACCACCACATTTTCCATTCTGATATTCCCAATTCCTCTTATCTACCTCAATTATTTCCCCCTTAGCACTTATTACCTTCTAAAAGATCATATATTCATTATGTATTCCCTATTTTCTCACATGAGAAGATAAACTCCACCAGGGCAGGTATCTTTTTTGGTCAGTGACATGTTCCCAGCACTTACAACACTGCTTGATACACAGTAGGCATTCAATAAATGCTCTTGACTGAATGAAATAATGAGAACATAAATCTATCTTTCCACAAGGGTTTGCAGGTCAGGGCTTGAAGCCAGTGTCTCGCATAGTACAACAACAGTTCTTGGACTGATTGAATGGAAGGTATTTCATCTGTTAGCAATCGTCGCAGAAAAGGCAAGGCCATGTTCAATGCAGCAAGCATATTCTGAGTGTCCACTGTGCAGATAGCTGTGGGAAGCAGTAACAATGATCATAAGGACATGGCTCCACATGCTTCAGGCAGGCCTGGACTGCCCCCAGGCAGCTCCAGAGGCCAATGCCATTGCCAAAAGGAGAAATCGATAGAGACTAATTTCAGTTTTTTCAAAACAAGAACCTATGAATAATCGGCACCATTCAACATGAATGGGACTATCTTAAGAGGTCTAACTATTGCTCCAAATCTAGAAATCACTATTGCTGATCAGATTTGAACTCTGTGTGGGAAGGTGGATTAAATCTCTATAGTCACCTTTAACATTCTAAGATACTTAAGCCTAAATGCTGATGTGGTAGAAATAACATGGATTTTAATATCAGACCACCTGGGTTTGAAGTCCTATTTTATTGTTTACCTGCTGCTGTTCATCTATTTGCATATTTGTTATATATTTTTTCATAAGACTAATTTGGCCAACACCTTGACACATTTTTCAAAGGACTTGACATATAACAGAAAGCAAATAACTTTTTTTAACTTTACTTGGAATTTTTTCCCCAAGGTTCTAGGATGTCCAAAGTTTTTAAAGGTCCCTTCACTTTAAAAAAAATTCTCAAACTGTTTCTAAAAATCTGTTTCCACCACTCAGTGACTGCTCTCCATCTCTTTTCCTATCAGCAACAACAACCATAACTCTTAAATGTTAGATGCTATCTCATTTCATCTTTGCAAAAGGTTCGGTGTTGGTGTTGGCCAAAATTAGTCTCATTATTTAGATGTGGAAATTGAGGCTCAGAGATGCTAATTAGCTTTTCCTAGGCCACACATCTAGTTAAGTGGCCAAAGGTAGCCTAGGAAATTCCAAAGGTATTTTTTCACTGTTCTGTACTCATTTATTCATTTAACAAATATTTATTGATCTCCTGTCTTTACCAGGAGATCTGCTAGGAATTGAGGACAACACTATACATAAAGCCCTTCTCTCTTCTCTGCAAACTTAATTTCTAGAGTTAGGTTAGAGAGTTTGTAGCCATCATCTACTACTCCCTTTCACTAAAGCTTTGCTATACCCTCCAGGCCCCAATAAGGATCTCTGTAGATGCTGTTGGTTGGCTGCTTCTCTACTGACTGCAGTATTTCCCTGAACTTCTTATACCATAGTTATGCAAATCATCTAGTCATTTTCTATTTCTGATTGGACAACAAGATGGGGTTTACTTTTTCATAAGAAATGGCCTCACATCACAGCCAGCATCTTGCAGAGTGAACTGTACTTTGAAAACCTGACAACTCTACTGCTTCCTGGTCTCCTTTGCCTTCTAATCTGTTTCCAAACTGCAGTAACAACCTGTGCATGGTATACACTGGTTGTTACTGCATACTGAAGTGGTGCAGAGACATTTGTTAGCAAACAATGTTTGCTTGCTCTTGCTCTCTCTCTCTCCTCTGAAAGGTCTGAACTTCACCACCACACAAGTCACTGCCCTTGCTACTCTTCCCTAATGTCTCCTTAGGCCAACCTCTAAGTGCCAATCACAAGTATCCAAAGCATATTTTAAGGGCTCGACCCTCCTCTTTTATTCAGTCTGATTTTACTTGTTCCAGGAAACCTTAAAGTATTTTCTAAATTACTTTCATTTAAAAAGTAATCAGAATATTATAAAAGCTTTAAAAAAAACAACTAACTGCAATTTACCCAACCCCAGTTTATATGATATCATAACATAATGTGTTTTGAGTATTTAAAACATCAGTTCCTTGAATTCCTTACCTCCAATGATCTTGAAAAGACTGTTGTCCTCCGTCCAATGCCTCTCGCTCATCCCAGTGGTGGAACCCTCAACTTCGTCATGACCAGGAGCTACAATTGCTCATAATTTCAATGTCAAGGATTTGATACTATATCACCATTTCTGGTAGCCCGCTCCAATACTCTTTCCCCCACAAAACCTCTGACACACTGATACTCCAATTTGGAATGCCCCGTTGACTGCCTTATGTTCTCTCTCCCTCCTAATCATGGGACATACTTATTCTGAAAAATTATTTATTGTTTATTTGAAGTTCGAGTTTAACTGGGCATCCTGTATTTTTATTTGCTAGATCTCACAACCCTACAATCATAATCACTCTCTTACATAAACTCTCAACTTCTTTGGCCTCCTACTTAAAACTCTGTCGGCAAAACCACAGCGTGTTAAGGCCCAACTTTCTGACAACTCTGTATTCACATCTGTGCAGCTGATTGTGGCTGGAGAAAAACACAGCCCCATCGAACAGATCTCACTTCAAATTCATGACCACAAACCTCAAAAGGGGCTTTAATGCTACATGAGAATCATTCACTTATATGTTCCTAGTCAATACATACTCTGTATTTTATGTCTTTGCTACTCTCCTCAAATCTTCTATACCTTCTCTTTTATCTCCATTCTCAGGATCCTACTTTACTGAGAAAATCAAAGCACTCGAGAATTCGCGGATTGCTCTCACCATTTATATCCAATTTATTTGTATACATCTATATTACTTTCTTGTCTGTTACATTGATTGGAGGTCAGCATACTGGGGCCCATGGGCTGGATTCAGCCCACTGCCTGTTTCTATACAGCCTGCCATCTGAGGATGGTTTTTATTTTTTAAATGGTTGGAGGGGGAACAAAATTTTTGCAACATGCAAAAATTATATAAAATAAAAATTTCAGTGAACCTAAATCAAGTTTTATTGGAACATACCCATGCCCATTCATTTATATATTATCTATGAGAACTTTAGAACCTCAGTATAAGAATAATTGTGACAGAAAGTGGTATGACCCATAAATACTAAAATATTTGCTATTGCTTTTTTATAGAAAAAGTTTGCTGACGCCTTATCTATCTGTGCTCTAGTACAAAGCCACTTAATCTACTTCTTCTCCCCTACTCAAGAATATTGTCTTATTCATTCTACCCAATCCTGCACCATCAGCTTTTCCATGTCTACTAAAACACTGCTATTAGTGTTACTAAAAGCTGTTATATCTCTAGTCTTAAAACAAATTTAAAAAAACCCTATTTCTTGCCGTGTCCCCTCTGTCCCCACCAGTTATTGTTCTCATTTGCAGCACAAATCTCTCCCAAATAATCTGCACTTGAGAGTCACAATTCTTCTCCAAATTTCTCTTAACCCTTCCCCATCACTCTACAGAAACTGCTTGCATTGCCTACCAACTATTTGCTAAGCTAAACCCAGTGGCCAGTTCTCCATCTTACCTGATTGATGGGGCAGCATGTGACGCAGTGGATCACTCTGTCTCAAAGCTCTTTTTTTCACTTGGCTTCCAAGACATCACACTTTCTTGATTTTTCTTCTACCTGCTCGATGCTTCCTCAGAGTCTCTTCTCCTTGTTTTTCTTTTTCTTCTCCAATCGCTGGAGGGCCCCAGGACCTCCTCTTTTATTTCTGCTCTCTCCTTCAGTCTCACAGCATGAAAGCCCATCTCTCATGCTCATGACTCCCAAATATATTCCCCAGCTCAGACTTCTCTCCTGAGGTCCATGCTACATTATCCAGCTGTCTCCCTAGCACCACCACATGAGCATCTAAAAGACATCACAAAATCAACCTTTCAGTCCAAATATCAGTCCAAACCTGAAATCCAGGTTCTTCCCCATCTTCCCTCCCTCCATTATTGGTAACCACATCCTTCCTTTCAGGCCTGAATCCTTGCAACCATTCATGACCACTCTCTTTCTCTCACACTCCACCTAGAATCTGTCAGACAATTTGTTGGCTCTATGTCCACAATTGAACATTTCTCATCTGACCTTACCTTACCTTACCTCAGCCTCTTTCACCTAGATTACTGCAATACCCTCCAAACAGTTCTCCCTGCCTCCACCCATCTGATATTCTCCTCTCCACCAAGCAGCCAGAAAAAATTTTTTAAGTGGAAGCCATAGCAAAAGCCAAAGTCTCATAATAGCCTACAAGGCTCTCCTTGATTTGGCTTACTGCCTCCCCACTCCTCACCTCTTTGACCCATCTCCTATCATCTCCCCCTAATTTACTCAGTATAACACACTGACCTGCCAGCGGCTTCTGGGACAAGACAGTCCTGCTCTCACCTGGGCCTCTGCACTGGCTGTTCCCTCTACCTTTCCCTAGATAGCTACATGGCTAGCCTCTGTCACCTTTAAATCTGAGATGTCACATTTTCAATGTGCCCTATTTTGACCTCCTTAGCCCAGCTCTGCTGTATGACATTGCTCTATTAACCTCTAATATATTATGCTACATACTTACTTAGCAGCAGTTTACTAGAATGTTAAATCCACGAGGCAATATAGTTTTGTCTATTTTGTTCACTTCAATTATTAAGTTCCAAGTGCTTGAAACTAAAAATGCTCAATAAATATTTGTTGAGTGAAAAAATTGAATATCTACTTGCTAGATGAATTACCTTCATTTTTTAACTTAGTTTTTCAATAACCTTGAGAGTTATGTGTTATCTCCATTTGATCTTGTTAAATTAATAAAAGAAGGAGACCATTAGACTGACGTGGCTCTAATGCTTTGGTGGCCTACATGAACAATCCAAAAACTAAGCCTGTAGTACTTCAAGGTAAAAGATCAAAACCTAAAGATTAGCAATCATAAACTACGCTTTGAGCTGTAGCCCAACAAATAATTTACTTTCTATGTTTAGCATCTTCCCTGTCTTTTCCCTGGCTCTTGTCAGCAGAGAACTCTTGAGTACTTACGGTTGGTGCTGACTGATTCAAATCGATGTTTGCTCAAGTAAACATCAATATGTTTAATTTTTAATATGCCTCAGTTTATCTTCTAAAAACCTGGAAGGACGCCAACCTTTAAAAAGTTTAAGAAACTTGTAGAAATCATCATTATTAAGTTGAAAAGTAAAATTGAGAACCTCAGTCCTTTTTTAACCCCACAAATAGTATTGTATCCAGCTCGAACATTGCTGCCTCCATGTTTCTTTTTATGGGAACCCGAGAAATGACAAGTTCACTTGCACCAAAGATGTACTCTTGGATCCATGAGTAAAGCAAATTTCTGTAAATCAAAGCAGAATTTCTCAAAATAACAGCAAAGAAAAAGTTAGGAGTTTCTATTTGTTCCTAAAATAATTCACACATTTAAATAACATAAATTTAAAATTATTTAAATAAGTAGAAATCTTTAAAAAACACACGAAGAGGTAATACATCACTTACTTTTATGAGGTGTAAAAGTTCCTTTGATGAAGTCATGGTTGAAGAGAATCGAGATGAACATGGTGAAGCCTGATTGGAGCTTTTGGGCGCGGGAAAGTGATGGAGAATTTAAAAAGAGTGAAGGAATATCAAAAAAATAGAGAGAAAATGTTACTTAAATAATTAGGACAGATGATATTTCCTAGACCACTAGAAGCTGATAATCTCAGAGAACCTTTCTTCATTTAAAAAAATCTGAAGACCATTTAGCACATGCTATCTTTTGCTTTCAGGAGAACCAAACACTATTGTCCAGATGGAGATTATCTTTACCCAGAAGAGAAAACTAGGACAAAACCAGAAGAAAAGCTACTACCCTCTTGTTCTTGGGCTTTTCAACTCAAAACTCAAGCTCCTCCCACTTCCGTAGCTGAGAAGCCCTCAAATTTGGAGAATTGACTCTTGGGGAACCTGGTAAATTAAAAAAATGAGTGATGCCCAAGGTATCATGCCTCTCGCCGTGAAAATGGCTGGTATTGGCTCTAAGATTTGTAGAGAGAAAGATGAAGGACAGTTTTATGGCACCATTAATTCCCAGTTAAAATCAATTTTAAAACTGCAGAATCTCTACAATAATCAAACATAAGAAGCATCCACCTAGCAATATTAGTATTATGCATTTCTAAAAATCACATGCTGCAGATAACTAAGTAAGCATTATTGTCATTGCATTAATAATGCCACGTAAAAAAAGAATAGGTGAGACACTTTACTGGGCCTAGAGAGCCCCGAGGTATTTTACTTCCTTATTCCTTTCAAACTTAGTTGTTTTAGACAGAAAGAACAAGCCACATAACTCCATGGAATAGGAGGGTGTGATATCAGGACCATTTAGCCTAAACTGCCCCTCCTGCCCAAGATAACTGCATTTGAAGGGCTTTTTGGAATTGTTAAACAAATAAATTTTGAAAAAGAATTTAACTGCTTTCCAACCTGGTTCCCCTGTTGCTCTACCCAGAGAATGAGCCTGGGACTATTAGTGACAATGCCTAACTCAAAGCTAGTTCCTGTACAGGAATCAGCTGTGGAAGAGATGCCTGTGTAACTCCTTTAACCATGGTAAAGCTGCACCAAAGCACCAAGAACCAAGATTCTGGAATGCCCAGTTTGTTTTTTAAAAAACATATAGTCACTAAAGGCTCTAGAGCCACGTCTCCTATGGCTTCACCTAGCAAATACAAGTAAAATATTCACTAAGTATAATTAAGTATTCATTTAGTAAAATAAATGGGTAGTTATCCAAGAACTAGGTTCTGGCCCAGTCTATACCTTATGTGGAAGATATTAATTGAATCAGATTCTTAGTAAATGTATTTACATTAATCCACAGTGGATCAATAGAATATTTTTGCTTAAAACTTGTTCAAAATTTGATAACCTAACTCAAGTTAGGAAGAGAGTTAGATCTAAAATATTACTTTACTAAGAGTCATACTTATATTTGATCAGTTAAATCCTCACCACTGGAAAGCTTAGCTTTAGTTTTGAGCAGTTAATCTAAAAGATCATGACATGGAGCTAATAGGGTGGAGTGAGTTCTAATGGGTTATATAGCTAAATAATGTAGTCGCCTTTATGCTAGACATCAAGTCAGGCAACTAGAATTCAAATTCCGCTATCCTATTTACTTGGGCAAGTCACTTAGCCTCTTTGCATTTCATTTGTAAAATGGAAATGATAATTCATCCCTGATTCATTGGTGAGACTAATATAGGTGAAATGACTATTGACTCTAAGTTCTGTGCAAATGATAGTTATGTTTAGCATCAACTACAATAATTGCCAAAATGGCCAATGTTGGCCAAAAGCCACATAAGATTCTCCCTAATCCCTCAAAATAATTTTTTGATTACATTCTGTATTTTAAAATTCATATGGAAATGCAAAGGGCCAAATATAGCCAAGATAAGCCTGAAGTAGAACAACGCTTAAATCTTATACTATCAGATATCAAAACTTATATGTTATATTTTATATATTCCCAGTATATGGACAACAAGAAAAATTTACTAATGTATTACACCTTCCACTTATGACCCTCAAAGGAAACAATTCAAAATATAAAGTCTTTTTGTTTACCAATGTCATCATAATAAACAAACAAACAAACCCCCAAAATATAAAGTCTTAATGTCTCCATTTGTGACCCTTAAAGGAAACAATTTAAAATATGGACAGAGGGGAGGCAGGGTTGAGGGGCTGGGAGAATGGGGTGAAGAGTTAAAGAAGTACAAATTACTGGTTAATAGGTGGTCATAGGGATGGGGAGCGCAGCATAGGGAATGCAGTTAACATTAATATGTTGGATAGGTGGAGGGACCAGAGAGGGAGGGAGAAATTGGGGTGATTATTTCATGAACTATATAGATGTCTAACCAATATACTGTATTCTTGAAACTAATTTAAATAAATAAATTAATTTAAAAATATATAAAATTTTAATGTCTTCATTGGAGGTAAAATGAGAGCAAAATATTGGAATTGACCTAATTGTTCATCAACAGGAGCTGGTAAAATAAATTATGTCTTCTCCGTCTTATAGAATATCATTCAGCTTTCAATATATAAAATAGGGAAGCTCTTTATGTATAGTTGCATAAAGACCTCTGACATATATCATTAAGCAAAAAAAGCAAGATGAAGACCTGTATGTACGATATGCTACTATTTAGATTTTTTAAAAAGAGGAGTGAGATACAATCTGCTTCCAAAATTTATATGGAAATCCAAAGAGCCAAATATAGCCAAGACAATCTTAAAGTGGACAAAACCTAAAAACTTATACCACCAGATATCAAAACATATTATGAGGGGGGAAAAAAAGTTGAACTCATAGAAGCAGAAAATAGAAAAGTGGTTGCTAGGGGCTGAGAAGTGGCAGAGGTTGGTAAAAAAGTGCAAACTTTCAGTTATAAGATAAATAAGTTCTGAGGATCTGATATATAACAGTTTGACTCTAGTTTGCAATACTGTATTATATAATTGAAAATTGCTAAGAAAGTAGAACCAAATTTTCTCACACACACAAAATGGTTACTATATGAGGTGACAGATGTGCTAATTAGACTCAATGGGGGAAATCCTCTTACAATGTATATGTATATAAAATTATCATGTTGTATAATTTAAATATCTCACAATTTTATTTGTTAATTATACTTCAAAAAAGCTGAGGAAAGAAGGACTTATTATGAAGCTCTAGTAGTTAAATCAGTGTGGTTTTGGTGCAATGAAAAACAAATAGACCAATAAAACAGAGTAGAATCCAGAAGCATACATATATCGGCAACTGATTTAAAGGTGTTACTGTAGTGTGGTAGGAAAAGACAATTTTTTAAAAAAATAGTGCTAAGCAAACTGAATATTCATAAGGAAAAAAATGAATCTTGACCCCCTAACAACATACATAAAAATCAATTGAGATGAATTGGAGTTCTAAAAACATAAGACAATCAGACTAATAGAAGAATCATAGAAGAATATCTTCATGAGCTTAGGGAAGCAAAATTTTCTATAATATGAAAGAAAAAATGCTAACATAAAGGAATAAAATTTAAAAATCGGACTATATTAAAACCAAGGACCTCTAGTAATCGAAGAACACCATTAAGAGGCATTTCTTCTTCTTTCTTCTTTCTTCTTTCTTCTTTCTTCTTTCTTCTTTCTTCTTTCTTCTTCTTTCTTCTTCTTTCTTCTTTCTTTCTTCTTCTTCTTCTTCTTTTTCTTCTTCTTCTTCTTCTTCTTCTTCTTCTTCTTCTTCTTCTTCTTCTTCTTCTTCTTCTTCTTCTTCTCCTCCTCTTATTTATTGAAATATGGAAGATTAAAGGAACTAATTGTTTCAGTCTGCGAAGCATAAGCCCCTCCCATGTAGTTAGAACCAGGCAGCTGGGCAAAGAGGAAAAGCTATTTGTAATACACCAACTAAACAAGGAAATTATAGCCAGAAATGTAAAGAACTACTAATCAGTAAAAATTAGACAACCTTTTTTTTAAAATGGGCAAAATACTTGAACACCTATTTATGAAGAGGCTATCCAAGTGACCAGTAAACATGAAAATTTGTTTAACTATTATTATTTAGAAAAATGTATGTGAAAACCACTCCGAAGAAGGAGAAAATGAATAAGATAGTCAATATCAAGTGTTGTCAAGAATGTAGAGAACTAGAACTCATATCCTGGAAGAGATTATAAACTGGAAAACTGCCTGCCAGTATATACTAAAGCTGAAAACGTATATCCTATGGTTCAGCAATTCTGCTCCTAGGTACGCAACAGAAATGCTTACGTATATTCACAAAAAAACAAGAATTATTATAGCAGCACTATTCACTGTAATCCCAAACTGGAAATAATCAAAATGTGCAAAGATAGTATAATGGATAAACAAAATAAGTATATTATTTACACAATGGAATACTATTTAGCAACAAGAATAAATCAACTACTATAACAGCATAGATAAATCTCACAAATAATGCCGAGAGAAAGATATAGGCAGATTGGAATTACTACTGTATTATATAAAGTTCAAAAGCAGGTGAAACTAATCTATAGTGTTAGAAAGGGGAGGGGTGGGAGCCAGTGGGCTGGTTAATGACTGAATATGGGCTTTGAGATTCTGATAAAGTTTTTTTTTTCTTAATTTAGGATTACATGAACATGTTCACTTTAAGAAAAAAATAATGAGCTGATCACTTGTAATTTGTTCACTTTTTTTTTCTCTAGGTACATATATACTTTAATAAAAAGTTCACATTTAAAAACTAGAGTAATATTTATATTTATGCCACTAAAATCTCTGGGGATATTTGTCACCAAAATTAATTCTAAATGGATCAAAGACCTAAATATAAGACCTTAAACAATAAATTGCATAAAAGAAAACACAAGTACTAAACTATGGACCTTGGTCTTAGAGAAGATGTTATGAATTTGACCTCAAAGTCAAGGAAAATAAAAACAAAAATAAATGAATGGGACCATATCAAACTAAAAAGCTTCTGCACAGCAAAAGAAACCATCAATGAAACAAAGAGGCAACCAACTAAATGGGAGAAGATATTTGCAAACAACACCTCAGACAAGGCACTAAGATCCAAAATATATAGAGAACTCATACAACTCAACAACAAAAATAATAAACAATCCCATTAAAATATGAGCAGAGGACCTGAACAGACATTTCTTTCAAGAAGGTATACAATCAACAGATATAAGAAAGGATGCTCAACTTTACCAGCTATTAGGGAAATGTAAATCATAAGCACAATGAGAGAGTGATGTCAGAAATGTGGCAGAGTGAGAAATGTCTCCAGATCTCTCCCCCTGAAACAATAGTAAGCTGAATATCTAGAATTCAACAAAAAACACCCAGATTGCAAACCAGCATGTCTGAGCATGGGATCTGCGCATAAGAGCTAACACAGGTCAGAACCCCAGGAGTTAGGCAGTAGACTGGGAGAAACAATCTGCCTCTCACAGCCAGAGCTCCCTGCAGGAAGAGGGGAGGGGAGAAGGTGTGGCAGTTTCCCGGAACAGCAATGCCTGAGAGAGCTGTGATCTCCATGCGGCCAGTGGCAGTGCCCAGAGATCAGGACAGAGAACACAGAAGAGGGGTTGGTAGAGAAGCGGGGATGGCAAAGAAACAACAGTTGATTATTACCAGCCATGGTTGCAAAACATGAGGCTGAGCTGCAGCCCCCATCTCCCAACCCAGAAGGCTGCTCTCCCCATACCCTCTAAGACCAAAAAACGAGGAGCCCCAGGGGAATCTGAGCAAATACTACTGAAATTGTCACTAACACTGACAGGGACTGAGGGCAGTGAGCATGATTAAATATTTATAAGGAAAAGAAGGCATTATTAAGACTTTATATAAAGCAGGGATCCAAGAGGCTTAGACATCGCCTACTGGAAACCAAAAGAAAAATGCCTTTTTCACAACAAGCTAAAGGGGGACTTTTATATAATAAATATATAATACACTTCCATTAATGCCCAGGTAGAGGAATAGTCCATTAAACACCATGAACAACCAAGGTGACAAGGCAGCTCAGAAAGAAAGAAAAATCTCCAGAAAATAAGCTTAAAGACATAGAAATAGGCAACTCAAATGACAGAGAATTCAGGATGGTACTTCTGAAAAAACTCAATGAGATCCAAAACGATTCATGTCAATAATTTCAGGAATTGAAAAAAATGACTAGATGAGCAGAATGAGTTCTTTAGCAAGGAGATTGAAATCCTCAAAAAGAACCAAATAGAACTTCTGGAGATGAAGAAGGCACTGAAAGAGTTGAAAAGTGAAATAGCAAACTTGAGAAATGGAGTTGACCAAATGGAAGAAAGGATTAGTGATATCAAATACAGAAATCTCAAAATAAATCAGAAGGAAGAAGAGAGAAACTGAAGAATGAAAAATAATGAAAGAGAAATAAAAGAACTAGCTGATATCAGGAGAAGAAATGTAAGAATAATGGACATTCTCAAAGGGGAGGAAAAGGAACAAGGATTAGAAAGCATTTTCAGGCAAATAGTTGATGAGAATTTCCCAAATCTAAGGAATGAGCTGGAGCTTGGAATTCAAGAAGTCAACAGAACATCCAATTATCTCAACCCCAAAAGGCTTTCTCTACGACATTGCATTAAAATTATCAAAAATCAATGACAAAAATAGAATTCTCAGGTCAGCCAGGGAAAAGAAGATGGTAACCTATAAAGAAAAACCCATTAGATTATCATCAGACTTTGCAGCACAAACCTTACAAGCCAGAAAGCAGTGGAATCAAATATTAAAATTATTAAATGAAAGGAACTACCAGCCAAGAATAATGTATCCAGCTAAGTTCTTCTTTAGATTTGAAGGAGAAATAAAGACCTTTCCAGACATACAAAAATTGAGGGAATTCTCCACTACGAGGCCTACATTACAGGAAACACTGAAAGGGGTCAGCTCATCTAAAACAAAATGACCAAAAAAAATACATAACTAGGAGTAAGGTGACTAGTAGAGTGACAGAAGCAGAGGAGTACAACCCTTACTTAGAACACAGCATTATAAGCTTAAACAATAAGGAGATTTGTTATAACAAGATAGTAATGAACGTTTAGTATATATAGGGACAAATTGAGACAACAATAACTGAAAAGGGGAGGATTCAAAGATACAAATTCACAAAGGGGAATGGAGATAAGACACACATAGTAGAAAATGGACAACTATATATATATCCTTTTCATATTTGTAATAGTAACCACACACCAAAGATTCAGAACTGAAGTATATAACATAAAACAAGAAGAACCAGGGGAAAAACCCACAGAAGCCAACCAAAATAAAGAAAACAGAAACGCAAGGACAAGGAAGCAATGGAAACACCAATCTACCAGAATGCAAAAGATAAAATGCTTATAGGAAAACCTCATATTTCAATAATCACCCTAAATTTAAATGGACCGAACTCACCAATAAAAAGGCACAGAGTTGCAGATTTGACCAAAAAACAAAATCCAACCATATGCTGTCTCCAAGAGACACATCTCAGCTCTAAAGACAAATATAGACTCAAAGTGAATGAAAGTGTGGAAAATGATATTTCAAGCAAATGACATTCGGAGAAAAGTGGGAATAGTGGTACTAATATTGGATGAAACAGACTTCAAAATTAAAAAGGTAAAGAAAGATACCAAGGAACACTTCCTAATAATAAAAAGGAAATCATGCACCAAGAAGACGTAACACTTATTAATATCTATGCTCCCAATCAGGGAGCCATGAAATATATAAAGCAATTACTAACAGAACTAAAGGAAGAAACAGACCAAAACACTATCGTAGTAGGGAACCTAAATACCCCACTGTCAGATATGGACAGATCATCCAAACAGAAAATCAATAAGGAAATAACATCCTTAAATGAAACATTAGACCAACTGGGCATAATTGACATCTAAAGAGAGTTTTTATCCCAAAACAGCTGCTTATACATTCTTCTCTCGTGCACACGGAACATTCTCAAGGACTGACTACATACTGGGACAGAGATAACCTCAACAAATATAAGAGGGTTGAAATCATACCAACCATATTCTCTGATCATAATGTTTTGAAACCAGAGGTTAACTGTAAAAAGAATGTGGAAGGAGGGACATATACATGAAGATTAAACAACACACTACTGAAGAATGACTGGTTCAGAAAAGAAATAAAAAGAGCGATCAAGAGATATATAGAAATGAATGATAATGATAGTACAACATATTAAAGCTTTTGGGACATGGCAAAAGTGGTAATAAGAGGAAAGTTCATATCATTACAGGCATATCTCAAAAAACAAGAACAGGCCCAGATAAACAAACACTTTGCCTTAAAAAACTAGAAAAGGAGGAACGAATGAAGCCTTAAGTCAGCAGAAGGGAAGAAATAAAATTAGAGCAGAATTAAATGTAATTGAAAACAAAAAAATAAAAACTAATAAATGCAACAAAGAGCTGATTATTTGAGAAGGTTAATAAAATTGACAAACCCTTGGCTTGACTCACTAAAATAAAAAGAGAAAGGACACAAATAAACAAAATCGGGGTAAAAGAGAAGAAATTACATCTGATATCGCAGAAATACAAAGGATTATACAAGAATACTATGAAAAAGTATATAACACTATATTCAATAACCTAGAAGAAATGGACAAGTATTTAGAAAAGCACAACCTTCCTAGACTGAATCATGAAGAACTGGAAAATATAAATAGACCTATCAGCATTATGGATATTGAAATAATCATCAAAAACCTATCAAAAAACCAATGTCACCAAAAAAAAAATTTTTTTTTAATTTAAAAAAAACTACCAAAAAGTAAAAGTTCAGGACCAAATGGCTTCACCAGTGAATTCTACCAAACATTCAAAGAAGATTTAATACCTATTCTCTTCAAACTCTTCCAAAAATTCGAAGAGGAGACAATATTTCCCAACTCATTTTATGAGGCCAATTTCTCTCTAATACCAAAACCTGGTAAAGATAACACACACACACAAAAGTTACAGACCAATATCTCTCATGTAAACAGATGCAAAAATCCTAAATAAGATACTAGCAAACCAAATACAGCAACATATTAAAAAGATTATACACTACGATCAAGTGGGCTTCATCCCAGAGGCACAGGAATGGTTCAACATATGTAAATCGATTAATGTGATACACCAGACAAACAAATTAAAAAATAAGAATTACATGATCATACCAATAGATGCAGAAAAAAGCCTTTGACAAGATACAGCATCCATTTATGATCAAAAACACTTAACAAAATCAGTACAGAAGGAAAGTACCTTAACATAATAAAGGCCATATGTGACAAACCCTCAGCCAACATTATACTTAATGGTGAAAAACTAAAAACCTTCCCTCTAAGATCAGGAATAAGGCACGGCTGTCCACTATCATCACTCTTATTCAATATAACATTGGAGGTCTTAGTGAGTGCAACAGGCAAGAGAAAGATATAAAAGGCATCCAAATAGGAAACTGTCACTATTTGCAGATGACATGATTCTATATACAGAAAACCCTAAAGACTCCACAAGAACACTACTAGAAACAATAAGCAAATACAGTAAAGTTTCTGGATATAAAATCAATGTTCAAAAATCCATAGCGTTCCTGTACTCTAATAATGAAGTGTTAGAAAAAGAAATGGAAAAAATAATTCCTTTTGCAATTGCAACAAAAAGAATAAAATGCCTAGGAATAAATCTAATGAAACAAATGAAGGACCTATATAAAAAAATTATAAGGCCCTGTTAAAAGAAATTGAAGAAGATACAAAGAAATGGAAAGATATTCTGTGTTCTTGGATTGGAAGAATCAACATAGTTAAAATGACCTTATTACCTAAAGCACTATACAGATTTAGTGCAATCACAAACAAAATCCCACAGGCATTTTTTAAACAAATAATTATCAGATTTCTATGGAAGCACAAAAGACCCTGAATTGCCAAAGCCATCCTGAGAAAAAAGAATGAGGCTGGAGGTATCACTCTGCCCAACTTCAAATTATACTACAAAGCAACAATAATCAAAATGGCATAGTATTGGCAGAAAAACAGACACACAAACTAGTGGAACAGAATTGAGAGTCCAGAAATAAACTCATGTTTACATGGGCAAATAATTTTGAACAGAAAAACCCAAAAACATACAGTGGAGGAAGAAAAGTCTGTTCAATAAATGGTGCTGGAAAAACTGGAAAGCCGCCTGCAAAAGAATGAAATTAGACTATTGTCTATCACCACCCACCAAAATTAACTCAAAATGGATTAAGGACCTGAATATAAGACCTGAAACAATAAAGTTCAGAGAAGCAAACATAAGTGCTAAACTCATGGACCTTGGAGTTAAAGAGGACTTTATGAATTTGACCTCAAAGGCAAGGGGAGTAAAGCAAAAATAAATGAATGGGACTGTATCAAACTAAAAAGCTTCTGCACAGCAAAAGAAACTGTCAACAAGGTAAAGAGACAATCATCTGAATGGGAAAATATATTTGCAACCAACGCCTCTGATGAGGGCCTAATATCCAAAATATACAAAGAACTCATACAACTCAAGAACCACAAAAACCAAACAATCCAATCAAAAATTGGGCAGAGGACCTCAACAGACACTTCTCCCTAGAGAACATACGAATGGCCAACAAACATATAAAAAGATGCTCTATATCATTAGCCATTAGGGAAATGTAAATCAGAACCACAATGAGATAGCATCTCACACCTGTGAGAATAGCTATAATCAACAGGACAAGTAATAACAAATGTTGGAGAGAATCTGGAGAAATAGGAACCCTCATGCACTGCTGGTGGGACTGCAAATTGGTACAGCCACTATGGAAAGCGGTATGGAGTTTCCTCAAGAAACTAAGTATTGTTCTACCATATGATCCAGCAATCCCTCTACTGGGTATTTACCCCAAAGACTTAAAAACTCATATCCGAAAAGATATTTGCACACCAATGTTCATTGCAGCATTGTTCATGGTGGCTAGAACATGGAAGCAACTGAAGTGTCTTATGAGAGATAATTGGACAAAGAAACTGTGACACATGTATACAATGTAATATTACTCAGCCATAAGAAGACATGAAATACTGCCATTTGTGACAAAATGGATGGACCTCAAGATAATCATGTTAAGCAAAATTAGCCCGACAAAAAAAGTTGAAAACCACATGATAACATTTGTATGTAGGATATAAACCTAAAAACAACAAACAAACAGGACAAACAAGCAGAGACTCATAGACATGGACAATAGACTAGTAGTAACCAGAGGATTTGGGGGAAGGGGGAGGAGAGGTAGATGGGGTAAAAGGGGTCAAATATGTGGTGACAGAAAGAAATCTAACTATGGGAGGGGAATACACAATGCAATATATATGTATGCCTTACTGTTAAGTTGTACACCTGAAAATTACTGGATTTTGTTAACAAATGTCACCAAAAAATAATTAATTAATTAATTTTTAAAAAGCACAATGAGATACCACCTCATACCTGTTAGAATGGCTATCATCAACAGGACAAGTCATAACAAGTGTCGATGAGTTTATGTAGAAAAGAACCCTCAGATGCTGCTGGTGGGAATGTAAATTGGTACAGCTAGTACGAAAAACAGTATGGAGTTTCCTGAAAAATTTAAGAATAGAATTAACACATGATCCAGCAATCCCTCTTCTTGGTATCTACTCCCAAAATTTGAAATTATTTATCTATAAAGATATATGCACTCCTAGGTTTATTGCAACATTATTCACGGTGCCCAAAACATGGAAACAACACAAGTGCCCTTTGATAGACAATTGGATAAAGAATATGTGGTACATATATACAATGGAATATTATTCAGCCATTAGAAAAGATGAAATACTACCATTTGTGACAACATGGATGGATCTTGAGATTACCATGCCAAGTGAAATAAATCAGACAGAAAAAGTTGTGAAACATATGATTTCACTTATACATGGGATATAAAACTGAAAGCAACAAATAAATAAGACAAACAAATAAAAACTCATAGACACAGACAAATTTAGTGATGACCAGTGAGAAAGAGTGGTGGGAGGGAGATAGAAAAGGGTAAAGGGTGTCAAATATATGGTGATGGAAGGAGATTTGACTTTGGGTGGTGAACACACAGTACAATACACATATGACACATTATTGAATTGTACACTTTGAAATCTATATAATTTTATTAACCAGTGTCACTCCAATAAATTTAATTTAAAAGATCTCTGGGGAAAAATTACCTTGTTTTAGTGGAGGGGGTGCTGGGCAATGGAGATAACTGTAGAAAGAAAACTTCACTCTAATACTCTAATTTTTTTTTTACTTTTTGAGCCATATTACCAATTCAAACATTTAAAGAATAAACTTAAAAATAAAAATTTAAGATATGAGATGAAAATAACACTCTTCTAAAATTCTAAGTTTGATTTCTTGGTGATCACCAAAATTCTTGTTACAAGAGGCAATATTTTATCAACAAATGAGCAATTAGCTATGGAAATGGAAGGTGTAAATAAGAAGATAAGACAGTTCATTATTTTTGCTAATCAATCAATTTAACAAATGTACTTTGATCTTGTAAAAACCACAGCTCAGTAAAGGACTTAGGATGACATAAAGAAGTTGCGATTCGACAACTCTCCTTGTCTGAAAAGTGTCCTGAGAGGGCCAGAGGATGAGATATGGGTCACATTTGCCAAAATATGAAAAGAATTCTCTGCCAGCTGGGAAGGATGCTGACAAGGAAACACCATTGTTTTCTGTTTAATTCTTCCTGAATGTTTTCCCATCAATTCTTAGCCAGACTCCTGGCAGTAAAAATACTTATCCATTCTTTCATTTACTTGGATCAATGCAGTCAGATTCTTTAACAAAAACTTCTGGGTCACTGCTTGTTTTGTCCCCAGAACGGGCTGTTCTTGTTAAATCAAGGTGATATCAAATGTTTTGGCCTCTGCTTCCAGCAGCCAGTGCTGAGTCTACAAGAAGAGATGAGACTTCCTTCACAGAGAGCATAAAAAAGGTGAAGAGAAGGGGTGACGACAAAAGAAACTGCTGCTGCACTGAAATGCACAGCAGACAAAACAGGAAAGGAAAAGAGAAGCAGAATTTATCTTTTTGTTTTTCTCCCTAAAGCTGTGGAAACAGACGAAGGGAGGCAGTGGTTCTCAAAATTGCTTATGACCTTACACTGATTGGTGTTTGCAAGTTTTCCTTGGTCTCCAGGCTACAAGCCTGCTCTGCAGAGTATCCTCCCCTCCTCCATTCTCTCTTTTCCTTCCTTCTTCCTTCCCTCTCTTCCTTATCTCTTGGTTTCATTCTGTTTTGGGTTATTTTTAAAGTTTGATTTATTAAAATATAATTTGCATAGAGTACAATTAACCCTTTCTGGGTGTACAGTTCAATGAATTTTGACAAATGTATACAGTTACTTAACTTACTGAGATATAGAACATTTCCACCAAGATGGGGAACTTCTTCATTGTCCATCAAAATTCCCCTTGCTTCTTTGTAGTCAATCCCATCCTTCCACTCTAGGCCCCGTCAACCACCGATCAATTTTCTGTCTTCTTCAGGATGTCATATAAATGTAATTATAAGTATATATGCTTTTTGAATCTGGCTTCTCCCACTCAGCATAATTCTTTCATAATTTATCCTTGTCACTGCATGTATCAAGAGTTTGTTGCTTTGTACTGCTAAGTAATATTCTATTGTATGGCTGTTGGTTTATCCATGCACCTGTTGATGGACATTTGGGTTGTTTCCAGTTTGGAGCAATTATGAATAAGGCTATCATGTTTTGCTAAAATATTTTAAAGAAGATACTTGAAATCATATGGACTCTCTAAAACAGGACATTTTCTTATTCAGCCACAACGTTGCTATCATTCCTAGGTTACTTTTTCTTGGTATTACCTACGACATAGACATCGCTCATAATCAGGCTTCCTTCATTATCTCAAAAAGTCTTTTTTAGAATTGGTTTCTTTGAATCAGGATTCATGTTACATGAGGTTGTTATGTCTCTTTAGTGTTTTCTTCTAAGGTAGTCCCCTCTCTATTCATCCTCATGTCATTGACTTTCAGAAAACAGGTCTAAAGTTTTCCTATAGAATGTTTCCATATTCTGGATTTGTCTCTTTGCTTCCTTGAGGTGTCATTTAACTTTCTCCTCTATTTCTGGCATTTCATGTAAGTTTATTCTCAGGACATAATTAGATCGTTAAAGGTGTTAATGGGTAAACTGAGGCATATTAAAAAAAATTTTTTAAATAAGAGTTTATTTAAGCAAAAATCTATTCCACAATGGGCAGTGCCAAGCCAAAAGTGGTTAGGAACACTCCATCAATAGGAGTAGAGATTTTTTTTATAGAGAAAAGGTAGAAGCAAAGCTTAGAAAATTATCGATTGGCTATAGCTTAAAAAGCCTAGTTGGCTGCTTATTGTTAGTTGTCCTTAGCTTTATGGTTTCATAATCTTGAGGCATTTATAAGCTTAGATTTTGGTTTGCTTGTGAAACTAGCCATACTGGTGTAAGTTGGGACAAATTCACGCCCCCCGCCCCGCCACCCAGTAGGGACTCAAGTGCTACACCAAGAGATAAGGCAGGGGTCTTTGACTGTGTGCAGGAAAAAATTTAAGCACAAGCCAGAGTTAAGAGACAAAAGGAAAATTTAGAAGAGCAGGAATGATGCTCCACAAACAGAGATATGGTCTTCTGTCAAAGACAGAGAAATGAGAGACTGAGAGACAGACAGAGACTGAGTGGGACCGAGAGAAACAGACAACAAGAGAAACACTGAATGTTCAGGGAATTCAGCTTATATGTGATTCTTAGTTTCTAGGAATTACAGTTTAAAGACTTTGTTTCCTTATTTTCCTTTGACATTATGGGTACATAGTTTGTTAGTCATCCCAGCAGGAATCTTTTTCTGTTCCTGTAGGTTCCCTGTGGCCTGGTCCTATGGTCTGGCAGCACACTGCAGGCTCTGAATACTGCTTAGTTAAATATTTATTTCTCATGCCTCTTCCCTATTTTATTCTTCCCTCAGAAATTTCATTCCCTTATTCTTAAAGGGATGTTGAGGAATAGGTCTGTCTTCCGTAACTTTTTCAAAGCTGAGATAGGCCTGTAGTCCCTGCTTGTCGGGAATAAAAATGTCTGGAAGCCTGTTCTAAGGACTCTAGAGGCTGAGAATGTGGGGTGGTTTTAGTAACTGGAAACACTTGGAAGTCTTGCATGACCATCATCTTTATGTGGAATTAAAGAAGCCTGGAAGGTACAAGATTAAAGAGACAAGGACCTAAAAGTAATAAAAGTAAGACAGTTACCAGGGGTCCTAGGAGGGGAAAAAGCCAAGTGATATTTGGTAGGTATCCTTTAATAAAGTCCTATATAACTTGAGTGGTAGGGTCATTTTATAGCAAAGAAATTTCTGGTATTAACACAGGGTGGAAGGTGATTAGAGCTGTCCAGACAAGGCTGTTTGACAGAGGAAGCCAAGAAAGCTGCGTGGTATAAGGCTGGAGCAGGCACGGCATCTCCTTCTTTCCTCAGACCCAGCAGGGACAGAGAATCTCCTTCCCTGGGGGAGGGGGATGTGCGAAGCGGCAGAAGCTAAGTAAGATGAGGGCAGTGTAAAAGTAAAGATCAGACTGATCCATGAGATTACTTATACTAGCAATAAGTAAGTCATTATTTTTAAGTTTAATGTCTCTGAGATCCTTTACTAAGGTACATCCAAAAAGATGAGGACTCTTAATTTAGGTAACAAATCTTGGCCAATTAAGAGGATGGACACTCAGGAACATATAGGAAGGAATGTGCTATAATCTTAGACCCAGTCTCACAAATAAAGGGAAAAGGAAATTATTCTACCTTAAGCTGGCTGGTCAGTTGTTCCCATCATCGTGTAGTCAGTCTTGAAGAGAGGCCCAATGAGACAGGTCAGGACAGAGTACGCAGCTCCAGGATCTAGTAAGAATTCAGTTTTCCTACCTGCCATGCTGAGGGTGACCTGAAGCTCCACTTTTGTGAAGGCAGTGGATCTTTCTAGGACTGGAGCTGGCAAGTGCTCTGGCCTCCTCAGTCGGAGAAGGTAGCTCTCTCAGTTGAGAGGCTAGCCATGATGGGAGAGGGTATAGTAGGCCTTCCCCGTGCCTGGCTTCCCGGGACTGGATGGATATTTGCCTTTCCAGAGCCCTTCTTTCTTGCAGAATGTGCATTGGTTGCATCCCAGTCCTGACAATGCCAACCAAGGTCGAGGTTCTCCTGGCCTAAAAGGTTTTTATAGCTTAGGATCACCTCAAGATGGTCTCTGCATTATGGCAGCTAAAATTTGCACCTTTTTTTTTTCTACTCTCCTTTTTTTTCTCTGCCTGGTCCCAGTTATTGAGTAGCTTAAAGATCTCTGACAACAAGGTAGCCCATGGGGTTTGGGGTTTGGCTCCCAACTTTTGGAGCTTCCTCCAAATATCTGGCACAGCCTGAGTTATGTATAGCCAGGAGTACCTGGCCCTCATCAGACTTTAGTATGTTTTCTAAAAGCCTTAGAAAACTGGATGAGATATATAGCCGGATTCTTATCCTTGTTCTGAGCAATCTCTTTTACCTTATTATAGTTCATCAGCTTAGTTTAGCATCTCAATCTCTCCCATCTTCATAGTTCCACTGAGGATTGTTCTGGAACTGCCTTGCTAGCCACTGATTGACAGCAAATTCCCCGGCCTTCTCTAGGATCCGAGCCTTTTCATCCTGAATGCGACAGTGGGTCAGAATTACTATAACATCCTGCCAGGTTAGGGAAAAGGTCAGGCCAAATTTAATTAATTCATTCCTAAACTTATCTGGGTTTTTGGTAGAAACGGCCTAATTGTTCTTTACACTGGCTTATATCTGACATCGAGAAGGGCAACATGAACCCTAGCAGGCATGAAATGTAGCTTACATAATTATTAGCAAAACTTAGTTTTTACTATTGTGGAGACTTAGTTTTTTCTATTTTCTTCTTTTTTTTTTTGTTACGTAATCAAGGACCTGGTTAAGAAAATATACAATACAAAAAATTATTTTGAGAAAGCACAGAATCCTTGCTTTCTACTCAGAAAACTTTTCCATAACATCAGTAGCAGACCAATAGTCCAAGAAATATCATCTTATTTAGCAGAGGTAACTCAACTTTAATTTTGTATTAGCTTACTTTTAATATTTAAATTTACTTACTTATGTGAATAAATAAACAAATAAATAAATAAATTTACTTACTTAATTATATATAATCCAATCTCTTTTAGCTTAACCATATATAAACGAATTTCCTCTCAAGATTTCTCTTCACAAAACTTCTATTACCAAAATCATACATTTTCTTTTCCATCACAATTAGAGTTCTTATCTCTTAGAAACCTCAATTTCTAGTGGCAGCTAAAGAGTAAGCAAGTAGCATTCTTTAGATTGGCAAATTTATGAATACATTTTGTAACCTCAAGAAGCATAGGATTTTGTTGGCAATATATTTACCACTTTTAAGAAGCATTTTTAATAAAGTACAAGACATTCGTTAACATTCTAATTTATCTTTTAATTTATCCACAATAAGCCAAAAGTAGCGAATTCAGACTTATCTAATAATAGTGTTCCAGAATTTCATGTTATTTTGAAATATCTAGGCATTTAATAATTTTTATCATTTACTAAACTTAGTAAAACTCTAAAGTTTTGAGCTACCAAAAGAATTTGGAAAACCACATTTCAGTATGTGTATACATATACATACACATATATACATATATATATATACTATAACATAATTATTATTTCTTAATAACTTCATTAACAACTCCATGAGATTTTAAAAGTCCATTATTACCAAGCAATTTCTCTTGTAAACTCAGATAAAATAAAAGATACTATATTTAATTTTACCGTATTTAATGATAAAAAGTCAAAAAGACATGTCTATTTAACCAAAACTTAAACTGGCCTTAGTATCAAATATTTTCTTAAATCACATGATCTTAAAAAGTATTTGGGTCAGTTTTTATTATTTATTTAATTTGTAAAAGCATTTAAGTTTTTCAAAGCCAATTAAATATTTTAAATTGGCAATACCATCCAAAAGCAAAAACATTATATTATATATAGAACACAAACATAGATATCAGAGATCATACACATAAACAGAGTTACCAATGATTGTAGAATATGCAGATTTTTCATTTGCCCTTGACAGTTTTAAGGATGCTGGGAAAAAGGCAGGGGCGAGGTGTGGGTTGTGAGACTAGCCGCTCGTGTTTTTAAAAGTGTCCCCTTTTTTTCCTTCAGTTATCTCAGCCTCAGGTAGTAGTGGCTATGTTTACATTTCTGGTTATCTGCAAGACCTAGAAAGTTACCGAGAGTTAGAAAAACGTGATAAGACCTTTAATTTTGTGAAGTTTCTAAATTGTAGAAAAATATGAGTTGTTTTTTTTTTCCTTAAGATTGTTGTGTTTGAATTGGTTCTAATGATTTCAGAGACATCCCAATGGAGAGTCTTTGGGAATGCTTGGTCTCCCACCCATGGTTAGTATGAGTGTTTGTGGAGGTGGGGGCCCTATGTGTCTTAGCTGTGAGGAAAGACTCCAGCGGCACCTGACAACTGCGCTCCGGTCCTCGCCATCTTGGCATGCACGTGGCTGGGCTGGCAAGTGTGCTTGCCACAGGAAAAGTGGAAGGGGGAGGTTCCACCGCTAGAATGGGGCCAGCAGTGGGGAGGGGGACCCAGGTTGCTGATGGGGAAGCAGGAGCATGAGCTCAGCTTGAGGGCCGAAACTGAGGGTGAATCCCTCCACCCGCTGAGGGGAGTGCGTGCGCGGGTGTCCCTCCGCGCGCCATGGGTACAGCGGTCACCGCGGTCAAAGCCTGACGCAGAAGTTGTGGGGCCCCACTGCTGCACCTGGAGAGATAGGGAGGAAAGAGAAAAAGAAGTCTAGCTCCTCCAGAAAGAGCTACCTTGTTAGAGTCACAGTGCTGGGGATGAAGGGCTAAGTTAAGAATTGTTGGAGCATCCAGGGCGGAGAGAGATAAATAAAGGGGAAAAGCTACCTTGTTAGTTCCGCACTGCTGGAGACGAAAATCGAGAAACCTTGGCCCCGTTGGGTGGCAGCTGAGCCCAATCCCGAACAAGCAGGGCTTTCTCTGGAGATTGCTCTGGCATTCCAAAGCCAATCGAGAAATGAAAATATGATACATAGGGGACAAGGTTGGAGAATTTAGCCCAGGTGGCTACCGTATCCCCGCCTCTTCCCCATTACGACTTCCCACTAGAAAGAGGAGGAGTCAAGGAAAAGACTAAGGAGCAAGATCAGGAAGTTAGCCCAGGTGAGCTTCTGCAGCCTACTGCTTCTCCGGTACCTAGCCCCCAGCTAAAACAAAAACCAGGGGCCAAAAGGAAAAGATAGAAGACTCCCTGGGATTCACCGGCCTATTGTGACCGAAAGGTTCCTGAGTGGTATTAATTTGGAGTCAGGTGGGGTAGTCCCTCAGTAGATCTTCTTCTCAATTCCAATGGAGGTGCCAGTATTCAGGGAAGTTAGAGGAAGAGAAGTTGGAAAGACAAACGGGACTGACAGACTACTGCTCAGTTAGAGGGCTGGCCTCTACCAGGTCCCAAGAATGGGTCAACCGTTGCCCGAAGGACCTTGGGTAGATCGATTTTATTTCCTTCGGTTCCTTGGTAGTCAGCTAAGAAAGATAACGCAGGACAGGGTGAATCCCCCAAGATTCAAATTCTGCGCCAAAAGAGGGAGGGTTCTTGACTGAACACAAGAAAAAATTCAAGTGCATGCCAGAGTTAGAGTCAAAAGGGAAGCAGTAATGCTCCTCTCAGAGACAAAGAGTGAGAAAGCTGAGAGGGACAGAGAGAAAAGACAGAGAGGAACCCCGTGTGTTCAGGGAATTCAGTTTATATATCATTCTTAGTTTCTATGAATTACAGTTTACTTTGTTTTCCTCTTTTGATGGTATGGGTATGCAATGTGAAAGCTAAGGGCATGTAGAGTGAAAGAAATGAGTATATAGTGAGAAAGCCTGCTGGCAATCTTTAGCCTTTGATTATAAGATCCCCATGGTTTCTGACCATAGGGAATGAACGTAGGGTACAACTTGAACACTCTGTTTTCCCTTCATGGAATGGGTAAATGGTTTGTTAGTAATCTCAGCAGGAGTCTTCCTTTGTTCTGTAGGTTTCCTTGTGGACTAGCCATTGGGCTGATTGGCACATTGCAGTCTCTGAATATAGCTTAACATTTAGTTCTCACGCATCTTCCCTACATTAGTATGACCTCAAACCAGTGGCTACAAGGCATTATTCTGGTTCATTCCCCAGACTTTCACAAAGGGATAAAATATTGTTGTTCTCCTCTTAGGAGAGCTAACTGTGGCCCTCAGAGGCTAATCCATTCAAATAAGATGGAGAGAATTGAAGATTTAATGGAAGATGAGAAACGGCAGGCAATGGGATAAATCAATCATTATCATGAAACAGCTAAGTGTCAAAAGAGAGTCAGATTTCAGGCTTCCAACTCTAGAGCTCTTTTTAATATATCACAATGTTAATAGATGTATTTGCTCTTTGGATCTTCAGTTGTAGTTAGTGACAGCAACTGTAGCAATAAGCAAAGACTAAATTGAAAGGGGGAAAAAAGCTGCAAAGCCAGTTTTGCAGGAAGTCTACTTAGCACTTGGTTTGCTCTCAGTTTGGGTCTCTTTTTTTATTTCTGCCTGTCTGCAATAGGTGTTTCCAGAAGGAAGAAGAGAAAAGCACACTTTTCCCTCCTTGAATATCTGCCTGAGTAGCTAAGGATCTGTAGTCAGGCCCTGGTAAATGACCTGAGTGACCTAGGCCTGGAAACCAGCACTCTATTACCTGTGTACCATCATCCCTTGCCTGTGAACAAGGCCAAACAATTTAAGGTGTCCTAGAAAAGGCCACCTGCTCACCCAAACCTAACCCTAATGTGTGCATACACATATCTCTTTCACCCCTACTAGTCCTACAACTGAAGTACAACTTTGAGAGAATCCTTTCCCTTCAGTCAATGTGTTATCTCCAAGATTACTTTATTAAAGTGTAAATAGACCTTCGAAGAGCTGTAAGACCCATTGTACCCACTAGCAGTAGCTCAGTGCTCCTCTAATCATTCTGATTCAGCCTAGGAGAAGATCACTTACATTAGTTAATCATCCTTTCAACAAGGATCCAAGCTTCATCAGATACTGGTGTTAACTTTGAGAATATTGTTTGATTTCTGTTGCATTTAATTTTACAGTTACTTTATATTTGTGGCAAATGCAATTTCTATTTTATGCTGTCACATGATATTTTCTTTTGAGATATTAATTTTTTATATATTTTTATTTTTATTTTATTTTTTCCTCCTCTTTAATTTACCTCTGCCCCCACTTCCACTCCTGACCCATGGATGTTGCCGTTTTCCCTTAAAAACTGGATCTCTGAAGGTAGGGCGTTCCTTCCCACACTCGCTGTGTGCACCCGGGCCAGGTGCACCCGGGGCCAGGCGCTCCCGGGCTAGGCGCACCCGGGGCCAGGCGCACCCGGGGCCAGGCGCACCTGGGCCAGGTGCACCCTAGGTATGGTCCATGGCTCCACCTGGGGCATGGACCCAAGATATTCTGCGTGCAAAGAAGATGTGCTAACCACTACACTATGGAGCCACCCCAAGATATTCATTTTTTTTAAGTGAATATATTTTTAAAAAGCTATTAAATAAATAATAACACAGGTGATAATAATGACAAAAATCGGGAAGGCTATGTGCAAATGACTGAATATAGAATTATGCCATTCCTGACCTCATAGTAACTTAGCTTAACATTTAAAAATTAATTTTAAACTATAAAATAATGTAACCAATTCAGAGAAAGTTTGGGAAAGAAAGGAAAATAAAAACAGCTATAAACCTTTCACTCACAAATATCATCTATGACCCTATTTTCATTTGGGTGTTTACTAGGAAGGGTCTCTGGCAGTGGGGTCCCTGGGATAGAAGAGCCATGGCAGGCATGTCTGATGAAGGGGAGAGAGGGGCTAAAACTAAATATTTAATGGAAGCAGTAAAGCATAATAGTTAAATGCACAGGCTTTAGAGTTAGATTACTTGAATTCAAATCCCCACTCAATCACAAACTTGCTGTGTTATTTTAGGCACATTACTTAATTTCTCTATGTCTGAATTTCTTTATAAAGAGGGGGAGAATATCAGTAACTACTTTATGGAGTTTCTATGAAGATTACATGAAATATTCTAAGTAAAGCACAGTGACTAGGCACAGGGTTATCCTCAGTAAACACTGGGTATTAGTGCCAATGTGCTCATTTCCACTTAGACTCTAGTCCCGTGGGTGAGATTCCCCACCCTTTTGACTGCACTTGGAAGGACACTGTCAACATGGGACTCTATGACCACTATTTCAAAGTTAAGTACATCAGAGGTCTGCAAACTATGGCTCCCAGGGCCAATGTCTTCTGATGCCTATTTTTGTAAATCCTTCAGTTAGGACTATTGTTTACACTTTTAAATATTTAGAAAAAAATCAAAATAAGGCTATTTCATGACGTATGAAAAATAAGTAAAATTCAAATTTCAGTGTCCATAAACAAAGTTGTAGTGGAACACAGCTGCAATCTTCATTTATGGGTTGTTCAGGGCTTCTCTGTTGTTCCAACAGCAGAGTTGAGAAATTCCAACAGAGACCATATAACCTACAAAATTTAAAATATTTGTTATATGACCCTTTACAGAGAAAATTTGTCAGTCTCTGTAATGCATCATAATTGTTAGTAGTGTGGGTTTTGGAGACGATGAGTTACTGGGAGCCTGAATTCCTTTCTAAGCAAATGGGCATGATAACAGCTCATTAACTGATTGCTATAATTTAGAATACTTATCCTAAATATAGTCTGAGCTCAACAAAGATTACCCAGTGTTTTGACAATGAAGAAGAAGATTGTGGTGCTAGTGGTGATGATGATGATGATGATGATAACAATGACGACGACGACAAATGACAATGTTTCTTTATCTGATAGTCCATTGTGACGCCTTTCCTTCTTAAATTATGTGGATATCTTCCATGGAAACATATTTCCAACCTGGAAGACAGTCTCTCTTTTTCAGTTTATTTTGTACATCTATGCACACTAATAGTTTAACTCTATGAGTGTAATCCTTCCCCTTAATTTTTAAGTTCTTAGAGGGTTTCTTAACTAAGCCTCCCAGAATTTAAAAATGCCTATAGCTACTGAGCCTTCTAACTCCCCTCTCCTATCTATACCCAGGTTTGCAAAAGTTCACAATTATATTTGAATAATAATCAGAACACCCCTACAGGCTCAGTTGATTTGATTCTTGACTATGGAGCAAGATACAGTTTTGATTATTTTATGCTATCTTGAGACAAGATAGCAACATACATCATCAGAAGTCAAATGTTCTCCCAAATTCGTTGACTTTTTTTTGCCTTTAAATAGACTATTTTTAAAGCAGTTTTAAGTTCACAGCAAAATTGAAGGTGAAGTACAAAGTTCCTATATAACCCCTGCCCACGCACATGTACAACACCCCCCATTCCATCAGCATCCCACATCAGAGTGGTACATTTGTCATAACTGATGAACTTACCTTGAACTTACCTTTGTCACCCAAAGTTTGTATTTTACACTAGGGTTCACTCTCAGTGTGGTACATTCTATGAGCTTTGACAATTATTTAAGGACACGTATCCACTATTGTAGTATTATACTATATAGTTTAACTGCCCTCAAAGTCTTCTATGTCCTGTTTATTCATCCCTCCCTCTATCCTTTGCCAACCACTAATTTTTTTTTACTGCCTTTTCCAAAATGTCATATATTGGAATAATACAACTATATATAAGGTATCCTTTTCAAATTGGCTTCTTTCATTAAGTAATGTACATTTAAGATTTGTCCATGATTTTAATAGCTTAATAATTCATTTATTTTCCCCACCACCCAGCTCCAGCAACATTTTTCTACTCTCTGTTTCTATGTGTTTGACTTAAATAAATTTTGAAAGGATTGCAATAAATCTTTAGATCACTTTAGGTAGTATGGACTTTTGTTAATTTTTCTGACTCATGAACAAAAAAATATCATTCCACTTGTTTGTGTCATTTTAAATTTCTTTTAGCATTGCCTTATAGTTTTCAGTGTGTGGATATTTCACCTGCTTGGTTAAATTTATTCTTAGGCATTGTATTCATTGTGCTGCTATCATAAAAGAGATTGTTTTCTTAATTTCTCTTTCTGATAGTTTATTTTTAGTGTACAGAAACACACCTAATTTTTGTATATTGATTTTATATCTTGCAACTTTACAGAATTTGTTTATTAGTTATAGCTCATTTCTTTTAGTGTTAAATAATATTCCATCACTATAATATACCACAGTTTTTTTATCCATTCACCTACTGAAGGACGCCTTGGTTGCTTCCAAGTTTTGGCAAGTATAAATAAAGCTGCTATAAACATCTGTGTGCAGGTTTTTCTGTGGACATGTTTTCGATTCATTAGGGTAAATACCAAAAAGAACAATTGCTGGATCATATGGGAAGAATATGTTTAGTTTTAAAAGAAACTGACAAACTGTCTTCTAAAGTAGCTGTGCCATTTTGCATTCCTACCACCAATGAATTAGAGTTCCTGTTGCTCCACATCTTTGCCAGCATTGGGGGCTGTCATTGTTCTGCATTTTGGCCATTCTAATAGGTATGTGATGGTATCGCATTGTTGTTTTAATTTATATTTTCCTAATAGCATATAATGTAGAGCATTTTTTATGTATGTATTTACCAAATCCATATATCTTCTTTGGTGAGGTGTCTGTTCAGGTCTTATACTCATTAAATTGAGTTGTTCATTTTCTTATTATGTTTTAAGAGTTCTTTGTGTATTTTGGATAAAAGTCCTTTATCAGATATGTTCTTTGCAAAAGTTTTCTCGTACACACTAAACTTTGAAAATTATTTGTGATTCTTTTTTTTTGGAGAAGGAATATGAATTTTCCAGTATTTAAATATCAGTTAAGAGAACTGACTACAAGATCATAAAGCTAAAATCGTTTTTCCATTTTAGCATGCAAAAATTATTTGTTGGAATGACAGTTTTCAGTTTAGATAATAAAAATCTTGCCGTCGCTATATTCGTTCATTCAATAATTATTTATTGAGGACTTACTACTCCAGGGATTATTCTAATCTATGCCCAGGACAGAGATAAAGAGTAAACTAACCATAAACTCTTTGGAGGAATTTTACGGCCATGAAGAAGATGGAAAGATCACTTGTACCTGCATGAACGAACATTATCACAAACTTTCTTATCTCCTGTTTGTTATTCCAGAAATACATTTGAATGAACAGTCTAATAAAAAGACTGCTTCTCCCCAAGACTCTTTGAAATAGTCATCTCAAATTCTCTCGAACTGCCATGTCCACCAGTTCTAAAATATACTGCGATCTTTAAGAAACCATAAGCAAGCCCTTATAATTAAAGACCCACCTTCAACCCAGTTCCCAGACTTCATGAATACCTCAACATCACCCTTCGAGCTCTAAGACTCTGTTGTGCTAGCGCACACACTTTTTCTCTTGTGGTGGTAAGAATAAACTGAGCTTTGCCTTTTTTTTAAACATTTTATTTATTTAATTTTAAGTTTTTTATTTTCAAGTAGAGTTGACATTCAATATTATTTTAAATTTTTTTCAGGTGTACAGCATAGTGGTTAGACATTTAGTGAAGTAATCCCCTCAATTAGTCTAGTATCTACCTGGCACTACTTACATAGTTATTATAATATTATTGACTATACTCCCTATGCCGCACTTCACCTCCACATAATAAACTTAGCTTTGTCTTATTAATAGGTTGTTTCTCTGAAAGCCACTGTTTGACAGGACTAAATTACGACTTTTAAAATCAGGTAGGCCTCTTTAGAAACATAATATTTGAAAAAAAAGCCTCAAAGAAAGGAGTTTTGCTCTAGAAATTTGTTGCGGGGAGAGTGTTCTAAGCAGGGAGAACAGCCAGAGCAAAGGCTGGAATCGTTGTCAGGCCTCTGTTGATGACAACAGTGAGAGAGGAAAGAGTAGTGAAAGATAAGGTCAGAGATTATGTGTGAGCTTGAGTGAGGGCTATGTGTTTGTGTCTATGAAGAGAGGCTAGTCATGTAGGCCAAGTATATGGGTTTTTTTGTTTTCCTAAAATCATGCCTGAAAATAATTTCCTCTTTTTAGGAGATTACTTAAATTCAAGCTCTTTTCCTCTGCATTTCTCCCAGTATTTTGTCCAATCCTTCCCCAGGCCGTGGCTGCCTCAGGATTTCCTTGCTACCATTACCTTATTTTCTTCATATATTTAGGCCAGTCCTATCTCCAAGGTCATAACCATTCTGCCACTTGACAAACCTCATTAGTTTGGTTAAAAACTAGGAAGGAATGAAATTGCAGGAGCTGAGAAGTAATTTTAATTTGAAGAAAGTAGTTATAGTGAATTCCACCATGAAGGGCTGTGTAAAACACGCCACTTAGTTTCCTTGGTTATTGACTACAGGAACTAACCAGGAAACCAAGAAATTTTAATTAACTTTAGAGAAATGAAGGTCAGTGGAGCAACAGATGGAAAATAGGGAGCCGGATTATATAGAATGAAAAACAAAAGCAAAAACAAAAAACAGACAATAACTATGGGATTAAAGACGGATCAGGAGCAGCTAGAAAGGACAGCCAAGTTAAATTTTTTTTTCTGAGTAGATGGTTTAACCATATTTAAAAGTAGAATGAAAAGAGGCTGATGACCAACAGTTTGGATAATTAGAATAAAAAGGATCCTAGTCTTGGATGATTAAAAGCTCATTTTGACTGACATATTTATTATTGGTTCAGTGAAATCCTAAAAGGGTTACTCTCATTTCTAAATATGCTGACCTGGAGCATCGCTGATCTGGGTAACACAAGACTCACCACAGAAAGTTCAATGGTGAGAAGGGTTAAAAATTGTGGGAATTACTGTCAAAAAGTTTCACAAAGGTCTTCAGACAGAAAATCTAATTATATAGATAAAAATGCAACACCATCAGGAAGAAAAGAACATCCTTAATATCATACATACGTGTGTGTGTGTGTGTGTGTGTGTGTGTGTGTGTGTGTATAAAATATGTATCATCATATTTGGAAATATAGCTAAATCTTTTGGCACATTAAAACCCAACAGATCCCTCTCGTTTTAAAAGAACAGAAAAAAGACAGGTAGTCCATAAATACTATAAAATGCAAGAACACTGAAGAATGGGTTACATCTTGGTGGCACTGTACACCGTCTCTTTGAGAAAACAGCCCCTCCATGCCCTGGCTCGACAAGTAGTCTCTTCTGTGTCCCTCTGCCAGGCTCTCTCATAGCATGCTCCATATTATACTGACATGATCTATTTATGTGCTTGTTTCCCTAATCATAGTGTACGTCGAGATCAGTGGCTGTCATATTCATATTAGATTTACCAGATCCTAGCATAGTGCCTGATATACAATAGGTGCTCTTAACAGAGGGTGAACTGAAGTGAACAATGTTGGCAGAAGTCAGGTAGGGAATGTCTTCTACTTCTCTTGAATCTGTCTTTAACTGACATGCTTATTACCCTACCAATTAGAAGCATTTATGTAAAAACAAACTTCCATCCATTGTTTGTTTTTCTTTCAGTGCGACTGTGGGGTTAAGTGACTCTAATGTAGGAAACCTAAAAAACTTGAAGCATTCTAATATCTGTTAAGCATAAAAATGAAGGCCAAAAGCTTTACTGTATTTCTTTTATATTCCAGCAGGGGTTTTTACATAATGAGCAGAATGGGCCACTGAATTTAGGACAGTAAATTAACAATTGACTATCAGTCTATAAATATTTATTGAAGGACTACTATGTGCTGTTCTAAAAATCAGGGACACTGTTACAAGATAAATCAACTTAATGAACTTACACTCCAGTAAACACACAAATAAGAACATTTTAGATAATATGAGCTGTGAAGAGGAAAACAGGACAGAAAGTGGTTTGAGTAAAGAGGCTATTCTTCTAGTGTGTCAGGGTTGGTTTCTGGAGAAACTGACATTTGGCAGAGATCCAAGTAAAAAGACGTCATCTCTGTCATCTCCTCATCTCCGGGATGATTGGGAAAAGAACATTCCAAGAAGAAAGCATAACAATTCAAAAAGCCCCGAAGGAGTTTAGGGCTAGCAGGAGGCCTTGTGGCTCCAGCAGGGTGGATGAGCAGAAGAGAAGGGTTTCTACTTCCTCTTTGGGTGAAGAAGGCGAAGTCAAACCATCATTCTGCTAAAGGGTTTGGGTATTATCCAACACACAATTAAAATTAGAGGATAATGATTAGATTAATCAAATGTTTATGAAACATTGTTCAGATTGCCATCTGAGGAAGTGACTGTCAGGAGGGCAAGAATGGAAGCAGGAAGAGAGTTCACTGAAGCCGAGAGAAGAAAGAGTTTCCAGAGGGAGAGCCTGTGCAGTCTTGCCAAATGTTGCTGACAGCCCCAGTAAGATAAGGACAGAGAATAGATTCAGGTCATTGGTGATCTCAGTAAGAGCTATTTAGTAAAAGGATGGGTATGGAAAAACATTTGAGTGATTGAGAGAAAAAATGAAGATGCGAAAAAACAACTACAGTGAACTCTTTTGAGTTGAGTGGAGTCCAGTTTAGTACCCAGACTAAAATTCAAGATTCATAATGAAAAATTTACTTTTATCGAGCATTGCTGGGAGTTAAATAGTCCAAACCATATTTTAAAAGATAGCTATGTTACAAAATTATCTGATTCTTATTGCCAATAACTTGATTCATAATAATGATAGTCAACACATGCATGAGAAGATCAGGGCTCTGAGAGAGTAGCCCGCAGTCTCTTTGTCTCCCTCAAGGAAGCATCAGGACCAGAGAAGAAAAGACCAAATTCTGAGAATGGGTTTTGGGAAGATACATTAGCGGGAAACTGCCCTGCCCTTAGTCCTCTCACCAGAGCTTCAGGGCAGTTTGCAGAGTGACAGGAATGGGCCCTGAAGTTGGTGGCAAGGGAGCGATCTTAATTACATTGGGTGAAATCCTACTATGTAGACAGAAAAGATGGTAACACTGTGTCTTTTGGGCCAGAAATGCCTGAGAGGGCTGGAAAATACTTTTGTTAGAATTGTGGGCTTTATGTGTACTTTGAAAAGTCTGAATTAATGATCAGTGCAGTGGTTTAAAAAAAAAATCAAGGTTTCAGACATAGGCTGAAGTTATAAGATAGTATTTTTCTGGAAAAGTACTTTTAGTATAGACAGGGCCAGCTTTGTGCATCTACAATGTTTGCATTTGCACAGGGCTGCACACTTGTCTTAATGTTTTACTTTTTTATCTTAAAATTCTTTATTTTTTAACAAGGTGCTCTGCATTTTCATTTTGCATTGAGCTCCACAAATTATTGCCTAAAGTGTAGGTTAGCACTCATCTCTAAGGCAGGCATTTGCTGCCAAATACGGATCAATACTGACACATTTTAGGGTCTTGAGTAAATAGGCAATAGTAATATGTTGGTGATTGTATTCGAGAATAAAGCTAGGCAATGTGGATGGACAGATAAGTTTAGTGTTTCTAAGAATCACTACTCTCTTAGACCTTCTTGGAACAGATGTCTTTATTTTCACAATTAAAAGAAACAAGCTAGTTTAAAAATATGTATACTTCTGAATATTATTCAGCCTTAAAGAGAAAGGACATTTTCACACACGCTACAAAATGCTTGAAGCCTAAGAATATTATGCTAAGTGAAATAAGCCAGTCATAAAAAGACAAATACTGTATGATTCCACTTATATGAAGTATCTAGAGTAGTCAAATTCATAGGGACAGAAAGTGAATTGGTGGTTGCCAGGACCTGGGAGGATGAGGAAATGGGGAGTTGTTTAACGAGTACAGAGTTTCAGTTTTGCAAGATGAAAAGAATTCTGGAGATTGGTTATGCAACAATGTGAATATACTTAACACTACTAAACTGTACACTTAGGAATGGTTAAGATGGTAAATTTTATGTTTGTGCATTTTACCATCACTAAAAAGAATTAATTAAAAAAACGTAGATACTTCTGAAAACACATACGCAGAAGCACTTAAGTGGAACACGCGAGATGTTTTTCTCCATGGTGGAGGGGATAGGAAGGGTGAGATTTGTAGGTGGCTCATGAGAGATTTAGTGTCCCAAAAGACAGATTTCAAAGGCTTGGCACATTATTTTATTTTTTTGCCTCCAAAGAACTAGATCATATGAACTACATTATATTGTTCTGACTTTCCCTAAGTGTGTGTGTGTGTGTGTGTGTGTGTGTTTATTCTCATTATATTTTATCCTATCTTCCAAACAAATATTTTCAAGAGCCTACAATGCACAAGGCACTGCCCTCGGCAGTGGATACACAGCAGTGAATCCATCAGTTTCACCTCATTCCCTGCCCTCCCTGACCACAGGACTCCTATCAGGGAGATAGCTTATCACATAACTCACTTGTAATAAATGTTATGAAACAGAAATTCGGGAGCCAAGGGGAGACTGTAATGGGGTTCGAGGCTTTAAACCGGAGGTCTGGGAAGGCTACCCTGATTGTGGTAGATTAAAGATGGCTGCAAATGTTTTACCCTTCTCTCCCTGGAAAAGTGGGGTCTTTTTGCCCTCCCTCTGAACCTAGGCTTGTCCTGTGGCTTGTTTTCACCAGTCAAGTGCCGTGGAAATGAGACTGTGTAACTGCTGAGGCTGGGCCCCAGGCAATCTTCAGCTTCTGCCTTTGTCGCCTGGAATGTTTTCCCCTGGGAACCAGCCATCATATAAGAAGTCTGACCACCCTAAGACCACTGTGTTGTAAGGAAGCTCAAGTTAGCATGAGGAAAGAGAGAGGCCACATGGAAGAGCCCTGAGGCATCAGCCATGCAAGCAAAGCCTTCCTGGATCCTCCAGCCCAGCCTGGCCCAGCCACCAGATGAACACAGCTGAGTTAGTGACCCAAGATGGTCTCACTCATAGCAGAAGTACCCAGCTGATCTGTGCCTGAATTCCTGTCTCACAGAATCGTGACCAAATAAAATCAATGTTGTTTTGAGCCACTATGTTTGGGTAGTTTCTTGTACAGCTATAGCTAGCTAACACATTGAGAAGCGATCCTTGAAACAGAAGCCATGTTTGAGCTTTAGCACACAAACAAGATGCCCAATATCGCACTGTGGCAGTGGTTTCCAAATTGTGCTTTATAGAACTATTTTTGGACCCCTAAAGTAGAGTAGGGGAAGAGGATGGGACCTGAGGGGCAATGGATAAAGTAGTATTTACTCAAGCAATGAAAACCAGCTTTCTCTGAGACTCTTGAGTGTAGTGGTGGTGGGATGAATTTGTAACAACTGAAAGCAAAAAGATTGAGAGTTGCTCATAAGGGAATAAATATACCCCATTGCTTTCTCTGATTTTGTGTCACCAGCCTATATGTAAACTTATAAACTTCCCATCTATTCCAGTACTTTTCCTGGTCTCTGGCATCCATTGCTTCAACTCAAATTTCCAGGTGCTGCTATGTGCCTACTCCCAAAAGCCCAGCTGTAGATAAACACTTTGTTGTATACTAATGGAGAAATTTCCTGGAAGACCTAAACCTCTGCTTCTACAGCATCACCAGCCACAACACCTGCGAGGCCTCCAGAAAGTAACATTTGCTAGCCAGGCCTTCTCTCTTCATCTTCCTCAGGAAGGGGGCTTAAAATGAGAGGAGAGGTCTGACATTCTCTGTTCTGACACAGCCACTTCCAAGTCTCCCACATTTACTGTGTACTGGTAGCCTATTTTATATATTACAAGCAACCCTTGAAGAAGGATGTATTACCCCGAGGTCAAAGATACGGAACCTGAGATTCAGAAAATGTAAAAGCCTCATCCACATTTCCACTGTTAGTAAGTGACAGTTCTGGGATGGTGGCTTTAAAGAGGGAAGGCCCCTCTCCCCATGCGCTCCAGACCAGCGGTCCCCAATCTTTTTGGTACCAGGGACCGGTGCTCCTATGAGAATCTAATGCCTGATGATCTGGGGTAGAGCTGAGGTGGTGATGTTAGTGCTGAGGAGTGGCTTCAAATACAGGTGGAGCTTCATTCGTGCACCCACACCACTCACCTCCTGCTGTGCAACCCGGTTCTGAACAGGCCATGGATCAGTACCAGTCCATGGCCCAGGGTTTGGGGACCCCTGCAGACTATTCAGTAAGATAGGCCTGAGTTCTTCACGCAGGCTTTCGAGGTGTGGGCACACATATTCTTTCAGATAAAGTCTTCATTAAGGAAGTGGGAGGAAGATATGTTAGTACTTGGAATTCTATTGTCTTGGCACAAATGGCCTTTTCTGAAATAAATCTATTTATTGATAGAATTTATAAATAGCACATGTTTTACATGTGGCGTTAAGCACAGAGATCTTCATTATGAATCAGAAGACACAGTTCTACTTCCCATAAGAGCTGGAACTCTGGAACAAATAGCTGTATTATTCATAATTTTCAGACCTCAGTTTCTGTCTCCTTCACTGGACTGAGAATAATTCAAGGGCAGGGAACATTCTGGTCTTCTTCTTATCTCTAGCATCTAGGTCAGGGAGCCAAAATGTTTAAGGACAGAAAGAATTAGGAAAGACAAGAAGAAAGAAGGAAGAAATTTATCACGTAACACCAGTCATGGGGTCAGCGTTATGAATTAAAAAAATTTGCAGGGTTTGTTGAAAGGCATGAGATTGATCTGAGTGGAAAACTTATGAGGAGGAAATGAGAGCTGTAGCAAAGGCCTCTTTTGCAAAAAAGGGCACAGAAAATGGAGTTGATGGGTACAGACAATCAAATGTCTTGGCAACCTTCCCTTTCTCTTGTTCCTCTCAAAGCAAGTGATAACTCAAAATGACAAAACTGTGGAACAAGAGGATGGCCGTCAACAACTCTATCTGGCAGCCTCTTTTTTAGTTACCTTGGTGGACAGCAACAAGAATGGAGAGATCAGAAGAGTCCCTAACACAAATGTGAAATTCTGATTTTTTGTGCCACCATACTTACCTGATATATGTTCTTTGATGTCATGGATGCTTTTGACCTTTACAGAGTGAATCGCCATTTTAGGATTGTGCCAGAATTTAAACTGGGAACATCAGCTGCAGAGGACAAAGGAGTCAAGCTAATAAGCTCTCCAATTCTGCTTCTTGCAGACTGCTTCAGTTTTGAAGGAGAAGGCATTATTTTTAGAATTCCTTCTTACTTTCATCCTGTACCCTGAATGATTAACTCCTAATGTCTCCCTTCATATTAACCCATATTTCCTCTCCAGTTGCTCCTGGGGAAGCAAGTGTTTTAAAACCAGACAGATCAAATGTTCTGGGTTTTTTTGTTGCTGTTTCTTTTTCTTTTTTTTTTTTTTTTTTTTACCATTTGCAGTCTGTCCCCACCTATCACCTTGCCATCTTCTGCCTCAACCCTCATCAAAATCATCTTTATTTGATCTCCAGGACAATGGCTTATTTGGGAGGTGGTAACCTTTTAAGATAAATCTTTAATAATGTTTAAAGTCCAGTTTAACTCTTCTGGTGTCTATAAAGGGCGACTTCATTGGATCATCAAGCAGATTGTAGCATTACTCAATTTAATGTCATTAATATACAGTGGCTGAGGTAAAGGGGTGAGGGAAGCACACAGTTCAACATTTGGGGAGTTTGTTTAAAGCTTCCACAGTCTTTCATAGAGTAGACAGATGAAGTCACTGTTTACTTATAAATCTACAAATATTTTTAAAATGTAGGTTTATTTTGTAGTTCATTTTTGCTCATTTATCCTTTACTAATCTTAAAATAAATCTCAGAGAGAAAATTATAATTTTCTTCCATTGAGTTCAAAATCTATGACCATCTTTTGGATAAATTTTCTCCAGAGAAAAATACACACAAATGATTACATTTAGGGAGTATTTGTGCCTAAAACAAAAGAACAATTTGTGAGTAGTAAATAGTTCCCCATATTGACTTACCTGATTAAATGTATTATTATTATTTTTGAAAGATGTGACTCTGGTAACCAGTAAAAGAGCCAAAAAAGATGTTTGAAATTAAGTACAAAATCTTAAGTGAATGTGAACTTACGATGGATGCATTTGGTGACCCTGCCCAAATCGGGTGATATGTTTTTCAAGTTCCACTGAGTCTGGTTATGGTGGCTCTTGAGAAGTAATGATTAAAATTTTAAATAAACATAATTTGTCTTTTAATTCTATAGAATAGGTTTTAAATGAAGACTGAATCTGACATAAAATCTTAGTATTCATTCCTTATAAAGTTGCAAGTAATTCAATCTCAAAAGGAATTTCTCAATTTCCTTGGTATGGCTCATCCAAATGAAAATTGGCATCTGAGATCTGAAGAACACAGTGTTAGACTCTGAAATACAAATGACTTTGGCAGAAGACAGATGGGTGAGGAGAGGGGAGTCAAAGGGAGAGATTTCTCTCCCATGAACACATTGTCCCCAAAAAACTGCCACATGTTGACAGTATGGTTGTTAAGACTTTAATAAGAAAAAAAAAAAAAAGTTTGAGGAATCTAGTTCGAAACCCAGTATGAAACATCAGCAGTGAGATCTCGGTACATATGAAGAAGGTCATCAAAGTTTGGCATCTCTTTTCTTTGTTCTCTTTTCTACTAAACATCTCCGCTATCAAGTTAAAGAAGAAGGAAATTTTCTTTGAAAATATATTGACCCTTATGTGCTATGTGAATGAAGAGAATGTAGTAATAGTGTATAAGAGAATGTACTGGTTCTTTTGATCTTAAATATCTTTTACTGTCCTTTGCTAAGTTTAAAACTTGTCCAAACAAGTTCTCCCCCTTCAACCCCCCTCACATATGCACATAAACATCAACCTCCCCACTCCTCCACTAAAACCCTCAAATATTTGATCTGCTTGAAATGATTCTTTCAGTTGCTACTACTGCATTCAGGACTTAGCCTGATCTGGCAAGGCAGACACAGCCCCTCCTGAGCAGGCCCCTGGACCCTCTGCACCCATCCATTTCCTCCTCCCTCCTCACAGCTCCATTATATTGACTTTGAGGTCCTTGAACCTGCCATACTCCCTCTTTGCACATTGAAACCTTTGTGTTTCCTGCTCCCTTTACCCCCATGCCCACCTAACACTGACCCATCCTTCCACAGTTGTCACCTCTTTCTGAAACCTTCTCGTACTGCCTCCGTGCTCAAATCAGGATTGACACCTCACCAGTGTGTTCTCACCCCCCCTGCTGTTCATGCTTCTAACATGGCATCACACTGACTCAAACCTTT
>CM053502.1:99950806-99955935 GCA_028627145.1 Eidolon dupreanum
AAAGTAAGATTGCGTTAGCATTACCTAAGTTGGTCTTGTAAGGCCTTGCTTGACTTTCAGGAGTAGAAGGTGGTGATGGGAGCCCCAGGAATGGCCCAGAATCATTGCAGAGCCCCAAACAGTGTTTGAAAAAATTGGCAGAATCCTGGGGAGGCAAGGGTAGCCTTGCCTTTGTTTAGTGGCTTCTAGATAGCATTTACCTCCAAGCTGAGAGTAGGCTTGGGATCAAGGGTGGCTAAAGCATCAGTCTTAGTGACATGGAGGAACCTGATTCAAGTAAAGGGATCCAGGTGAGGACATATACTGATCTTTCCTAGACTCAGTGCTCTTTGCATTTTGAACCAAGTAATTCTTTGTGGTGGGGAGCTGTCCTGTGCATTGTGGGAAGGTTAGCAGCAACCCTGCTCTCTACCCACCTAATGCCAGTAGCACCCCTTGCCCATGCTGTGACTACCAAAAATGTCCCAGTCATTACCAAATGTCCCTTGAGAGGCAAAATCCCCCAATTGAGAACTGTTGAAGAGAACAGGTGCGGGGAAGCAGTGAGCCAGCAGGTGGAGCCCACGAGCCTGGAAAGATTCTTAGGTTTCAAGGACGTCACAGAAGAAAACCTTTTATGGGCCCTTTTGCTGTATTTCTTGGGCTGGTAGAGAGCCACCAGGATCCGCAGGCCAATTTGCATTTGGTCTCTAACCAATGTGGCAGCCTCCAGGTCAGGAGAGCTCAAGTATAATTTGTTTAAGGGTTGTACTCTGGCTATTGTCCATTAGTTATGCAAGGCTTTAAAAGGAAATTCACCTGGGCCCATGATATGCTTGTTAGCAGTATAAATAACTTGGCATCTATTACCTTATTTCGCTTCGTCTAGGTTACCTGCCAGTCCTCCTGAACCCTGATGTGTAGAGGAGGAACAAGAGGAGGACAGTGGAGAGATGCCACCACAAGCCTATACAGATGAGTTTACGCAAATTAGAAAAAGTGCAGCCTTGTTGAATAAGTTAGAATAGGGTGTCCGCCTGGGTGGGTCAGCAGTGGGGCTAGGAGAGCAGATCCTACCTCATCTGCAGCCCTGGCCCCGCTCATCAGGGCACCCTGAGCTGCGAGCTCCTTCTGGGCCACCAGAGAGGTCAAGCTCTGTCTCCCACACTGCATTTTACATATCAGAGGAGAGAGAGGTTTACACAAGCAAACCGTGGGGATCAGACATGCTGCTGGGGAGTCCCTAGCTGGGACAGGTCCTAAACTTTCTTACCAGCAAAATTCGAATTTTAACACAATGCATCATCAGAAACAAAGGCATTAGATTCTACAGGAATGAGTGAAATGTGGTTTAGAAATATTCTAAGGGAGGAAAAGGCAAAATGGACAGCTAGGAGAGGGTGTACCTAGTTGCCTCTGTGTGTCTGGCCAGAGGAGCCTATATTCATTTATCAATTTAGGACCTAGGCGATGAGGGGGATACAAAGATAAACAAGAATGTGTGATTTGCGAGGGAGGACAGCTCTCTGAAAATGCTCCTAAGTTTCAAACACTGATGGCTCAAGGCCTCTGGTTTGAGACGCCATCTCCCAAAGCAAAGCACGATTTGCTGTGTGTACTACTGTGAACTTCCTCTGATGACCCCAGGACACCAACAGTGTTGACTCTCTTCCTAGATGGCCTGGGGGTCATCCTGCCAAGGAACAGAGAATGAGATTCTATGTCAAGAAAACTCTCATTTGGTGCAGCTGTTTCTCTGTGTTATGGCTGGAGACCCTGCAGCACAGAGTCAGGCCAGCTCCGAACGTTTGCAGGACCTAGAGCAAGAGTACAGATGGAGGCCCACACATCTAATGTCCAATATTTAAATGCAATTTGCTTCATCTTTGTACTTGGATAAATATATCTTCCCAGTGACAAAATTGGGGCAAAAAAAAATCTATGGTTTTTATATGACTGAAAGTTTGGCAAAAATTTTAAAAATAACTGGATTTCATTGCTATTGCACAACTGTGGGTGTTCTGTTAATGGGCTGACATGTTTAAACGAGCAGTAAAATAAAGACATACACAGTTCATATGTAATTATACATTTATTCATAAAATTAATGTTCTTTGCTTTCATTTTAGCAAAATCACTAATTATGTTGTTATAATGAATATTTTCACATAAACTATGTTCTATTCATGGTAGTGCCAAACTAGATTACCTTTTTTGAAGCTTAGTTTTTATTTTTTTTAAGTTTCTATTTGGAGAAACTTTACTCTGTAGCGGCAGCAGCAATTGAAATTATCAACAAAGTTCTTAAAGTAAAACTTCAGTTTGGAAAAAATGAATTGTGAATTTTATATGTTGAACGTTGTAATTGGGTCACATAAGATATATTGTCATTGTCACAGACACAGTTACAAATATTTAAATTTCATCCTATAAATTGCTATCACTTATATCATGATTTTAAAATCTCTTAAAGTATTTTTTAAGAAGTCTAGAGCTATACTGTATTATAAAGATTGATGTCCTATTTCATGCATATTATTTTTGCACCTATATACACATACATTTAAGAGTAACAGGAACTGTTGTCAATATTGTGCTAATCCATGAGTAATTCCAGAACCATAGATTGGAACATGAAGAGAAACCAGAATTTACTTCATTCAGGCCGTGGGAGAGGAGGTTTTGGAGAGCTAATTAATTTTCTTTCCTCCCAGGAGCTTCTGCTGCCGCAATTTCCCTTGCTCTCCAAGGCAGTGTCTGTGTCTGATGTCAGCTCTAGCTAGCACAGTTTTGTACCTTCGAGTGTAGTTATCTTTTGTTTGGAGAACACAGGGCAAAGATGTAGAGGATTCCTTGGGGCCTGAGCAGTGTTAGTCAGCAGCAGATGTCCAGGGCCGCAGGCTGCACCGAGTCAGTGCTGAGTGCCACGTGAGAGAGGGACTTCCAAAGTGACGGGCCCAGGACCCCCTGCACAGCTCTACAGCCAGTACTACTTGCTAAATAGCCAATACTGTAATGTGTTGAACGGTGGCCCCCCCAGCAGATGTGGTCATGTCCTAATTCCTGGAGCCTGTGAATATGACCTTATTTGGAAAAAGTGTCTTTGAGGATGTGTTAAATTAAGGATCTCAAGATAAGACCATTCTGAGTTATCTGGGTGGGCCCTAAATACAATGACAAGTGTCCTTACAAGAGACAGAGGATAGACAGTAGGAGAGGAGGAGCAGGCCATGTGAACATGGAGGCAGAGACCAGGGTTCTTCAGTCACAGGCAGAGGAATGCTGACCTCCATCAGAAGCTACCAGTGGCAAGAAAAGTTTCTCCCCGAGAGCTTTCAGAGGGAGCACTGCCCTGCCAACACCTTGATTTCGGACTTCTGGCTCCCAGAACTGTGGGAGAATAAGTTTCTACTGTTTTAAGCCACCAAATATGTGGTAATTTGTATGGCAGCCCTAGAAAATCAGGTTTAATTACAACAATTACTGATAATGTTAAGCATTTATTAAACATGATTATGTGCTTAGTACTCTGCTGAGCCCTTTTTATAAGCACGATTGCATTTAAACCTGACAATAGTCTCATGAGATAAGTGCTATTCTTATCCCCATTTTACAGATGAGCAAAGTGTGGTTTAAATAAACAAAGTAGCTTGCCCAAGGTCGTGTGGCTAGTAAACTGGGATTTGAACCCAGGTCTGTCTGAGTCCAAAGATCTTTAAGCAGACAGAAGCCTCCCTGCCCAATCATACAGCCAGCTCGGCAGGGACAAACCCTGTGCTTGGTGGTTTCTACTTGAATGCTACACGTTCTTTGTCCTATTTAAAAAATGCCTGATTCTTTTAGCAACCTGTCTCCCAACTCTCAGCGATTTACCACCACCTCAGAAGTGAGATATAAATTATGATTCACCATTCTTCTGACTCAGTAGATTAAGGGAACACCGCTTCTGTCAGAAAGAAACATTTTAGGCACACACAATTACACATAGTTCTTTGTATCTACTTAGCCTCTAGGTCATCCAAGTCTATTTGCAGATGTTGCCAAGATGAGTCAGAAAACTGGGGTACTATTTGGCCTTGGGGAGGGACAGCAGTCAGTCTGGGTTTTTATTAGTTTCTTTTTGCTGACTTTAAATTTGTGTGCAGACTAGCTCACTGTCCCATGAGAAATAGAGAGAAAAGTTTTCCTTGATACTTACATATTCTCTTTGCTCACCAAGTTATCAGAACAACACTGGATTCTTGTGATGGCATGATTTAGGAAGTAAGAATGTCTTTCCTTCTCTACTTTTGTCCTGTCTTTTGGGGACTACAAGGATTGTCCTCATCTGCTGACAAGCCCGAAAACTCTGTGTATGGGGTCGGAGAGTGTGGTGGTGGCAGTGAGGTCTGAATGAAATGGTTACTTTTATTTTGCTATTCTTTATTTACCCCATTTTACAGATGGAAACACTGAGTCTTGGTGAATCAAAAGAATTTCCTTTAAGATAACTCAACCAGACAGACTTCATTACAGATGCTGTGCTTGTCCTCTCAAGAAACACATTCCATTTAGTGAAAAATGTGAGCTGTTATACAACGAGTATTGAGGCTAATTTTAAAGCAAGTCATGTGTGCCTCCTGTTGCTCTGACCCAAATATGAGACAGGGATTCAAAGTTGCACACACAAAAAAATCCTAGAATAAATCAGGAAGACCTACAGAGGCAACTTGGTTGATTACGGGAATGCAAGTCTCATTTTTCCACCACTACAAGGCTTCCTCACTGGGGATTCACTTTCTGGTCCAGTTAGGGCACTGCCTGCGAGACCTGAGTCCAGAGCCAGGCCTAGGGACTGACCTTGCAGCATTGTTCTCTCTGTACTCAGATTTTCAGAGCAGTAAAGAGATGCTAATCTAACCTCTCCCACAAAGGAGGTTTTGTACTGTACTGACCAACGACAGCTAGTAAGGTTTGAAACCAGGACCAAAAGTGTTCTCTTGTTCTCTTCGGGGTCTGATGATGAAGGAGAAGGATAGAGCTGAGGCTGCTGATAATCATTAAGGCGGCCCAAGGCTGAGAGGCATCAGTGCAGACAGAAGGCGCTGGCCTAATAAGATGCAAGTTTACCCCTATCTCACTTTTCTGTCCTGGGGCCCCGGGAGCCTCTC
>CM053502.1:99956435-100104935 GCA_028627145.1 Eidolon dupreanum
ATTTTTTAAAATTTTCCTTCCATTTTTTTGAAAAGTATTCATGTTAGAGGTTGAATTGCTAGGTGATGAACTGATTCTTTCAAAAAAATTTAATGACCCTCCCACTCCCATATACAAATAGTAAATGTTTATTGCAAAAACTTTGGAAAAGTTAAAAAAACATGAAAGTTAGGAAATAAAAATCACCTGTAATTCTCCCACTCAGCTATAATTGCTGTTGATATTTTCATGTGTCTCCCTCCTGTCTTTTTTTCATACACATATGAACATATTTCAACAAATTAGAAGAAATGTAGTAGAAACTGATTGATAACTTGCTTTTTTTTTTTATTTCCATGATCGTTTTCTTGCATTATTAATTTTTTTTCAGAGTCTGTTTGGTCCATAGCATAGTGTCTATCTGTTAACTTCAAAATCAAAGGCCAAAAAGAGAGGCAAATAAGCATTTATTTGAGATGAAAGAATAGATATCTGGGAAGCAGCGATTCAGGCAGAAGCCCAAATAATGTTCTGATTAGGAGACTAAAGCAAGGCACATTTATGAGAAAAGGAAGGGGAACAATTACATCAATAGAAGGAAGGTATTTCTATCGGTGCAGATAAATTAACATAGTGATACTAATGATCAACAATGTTTTCAGTCCAGTAGTCATCAGTCTGGTAGTTATAATACCTGCCTTCTTGTTATCCTTGCAAACAATCCAAAGGTTAATTGGCCCAGTTTTGACATTACAAGGACATGCAAAGCAGTTTCTCTGAGCTGGCAGCTCTGGCTCCATTTTAAAGCGACTCCGTTGATATTATCTTTTATATCCTATGTCCCTAATTTATTTAGCCCATTGGTACTTTCAGCTTACTATTTTTTTCTTATTATAAACACCATCACAACAGGCATGCTTAGCCTTATAACTATTCGGTAATGTTTCCACCCAGCGAGTTGTCTGGGCCTTTGTTTGAGAAAAATTGAAAATGGGGGAAGAAACAAAGTTAATAAGCATGAGTTTGATTTTTATGTGTCTGTTGGAGAAGCGAGGCTGCTGATTTCAAGTACCTCCTCTTAAAGCTCACTTACTTCCCCTGTGCTCTTAATTCTATACCTCTAACTCAGCTTTCACATGATTTATCACCTCTATCTCCTCTGCAGCCCTTCGCCTTGTCTCCACCCCGCCCCCGCTTTCAGCTACGATCTGCTGCTTTCCCCATCACTACCTGGGAACCCACCTCATCAGAGCCTCCCAGGTCTCACTGGCTGCTGATGAACGTTTTCTGTCTGCACTCAGTGCCTGAAAAGTTATTTCTAAGAGCAGCAAATGAAGAATCCTTTGTAGGCAGAAGTTATGCCTACAAACCTCTTTCGCAAACCACCGCACCGTTTTGCCCACAGGTACCTCATACTCAGTTGTAACTGTCTGGAGAAGTGGTAATAAGCTTGAAGTCATTCACGATGGTGTGACCTCTGGGAATCTTTAATTTCTTCTCTGGACTAAGTTACTATCCCTCCCTCCACTCCCTTCTCATTAAGCACTATCAGTTTGTTAGTTCTAATAACTAGAAGAATTGGGATAATCATTAATCCCAGGCTATAATTCACGAAACAGATGAGAGGTCATAAAATCAAATAAAGCTCAACTGAGCACCTTAAAAAAATCTCATTTGTTGCAGGATTCTAAAAATAGTTGTCAATGCTCTCCTCCACTTTTCACAATTATTGTCTTCTGTTCTAAATCTGAATGGCACGAGCAGCAGAATTTATACATTGTTCGTAAGAGAACAGACAGCTCATTAATTGTTAACATTGGTGGGATTTGATTGTTCGCCATCTCCATTCTGAACTATATCTGGGTCCACTTTTCTGAGATGATTATATGTCTTATTGATAAGCTCAGGGCTATTAAAAGAACAGCGCCCATCTAATGTGCAGCAAGGTTACAGTGCCCCCGCCCCCCACCCAAGGAAGGGTGTGGGTGACTTCTACACTAATCATCTCATGTTCATTCACAAATTCATTTATTCAAATATTTGAGACTTTCCCATGTGCCAGGTAAGAGAAAAAGCCCTCGTCTGCCAGGAGGGAGACAGATATTTAACATAATGAAAATGTTATGAAGAAAAATAAAGCCAAGTAAGGGAATGAAGTGTGTGGGTGGATGGGGAGGGTGATATTTCAGATTTGGTAGTTAGGGAAGGCCTCTTTGGGGAAGTGGCATTTAAGTGGGGAAACAAGTAACAGAAATAACTATTTGGGGAGGAGCAGCAAGGACAAAGGTCTCTAGATGGAAAAAGCCCTCTAGACTGATAGTGGGATTTAAACGAGAGAACCAGCAGACGTGAGAGTGGCTGAATGCAGTGAGATAGGGAGAGGGAGAAGGAAGGAGATCCGAGAGGACCAGAGGCCAGCTCTGGAAGGGCCTATAGGCCACTGAAAGATTTAGGATTTTATTTGCTATGAAGCAATTGTCTAGAGGTGGCCCTGAGGCAGAGGGAAGCTAGTGGCCTCAAAGAAACCTTGGTCTGCTCTACCATGCTCTTTACTAAGTATCTGTTCATTACAGACAGACTCAGTCCCTGAACCCAGCAGTGACCATCTTGGGTCCCGGTAAGCTGAAAGCACTTAGGGATTCTGAGGGGAGTCGCTGGATCCTGTAAAATGGTCACGATGGCTGCCAGGGCCACCATTTCGGCGGTTTTACAATTCAGATGAGCAGCTCCTAGGTCGACTGGAAGAAGATGAGGTTTTTAACAGAAGCAAACTTTATTCGTGCTATACCACCACCACATGTAATCAATTGTTACGTGGGGACTGTCATGCCTTCTAGGTCCTCTCTGTAGATTCTGGGGTGAGGTAACTTGACAAGGTCGCATTGTGTCTTTGTTCAGGCTGTTATAACAAAATAGTGTAGACTAGGTGACTTATAAACAGAAATTTATTTCTAACAGTTCTGGAGGCTGAAATCAAGTCTGAGATCAGGGTGAGGCTCTCTTCTGGGTTGCAGACGCTGACATATTATTATATCCTCAGAGAGGATATAGAGAGCAGAGAAAAGAAACAAGCTCTCATGACTCTTATAAATGCACTAATCCCTTTCATTGAGGGCTCCACCCTCATAACTTTATCTAATCCTGATTACCTATCAAATACCATCTCCTAATACCATCGTGTTGTGTGTGTCGGGGGTGGTGGTGGTGGTGGTGTAGAGTTTCAACATATGAAATTTGTGGGGGAGAACATATTTAGTCCACGATACATAGTTATTGATGGTGGGATTTTTACCCTGATTTAACTGACCGGAAAGCCTGTTTTTCTTACTATGTACCACATTGTATTATCTTTCCTAAACTTCCATTGATCATCTGTTGTGTGTTTGGTACTGTGCTGGGCATGCACTAGGGACGTATACAATAATAAGAGACAGTTCCTGACCTCAAGTGTCTTAGAATTTAGTGGGCTGCTTAGAATGTCTACGACATCTCCCAGAACAGAGTGAGATTGTAACAAACAGCCCTCCACTCCCCCATCACACACACAATTTTAGACTTTCTGAAATGGACATTTGTCTTATTTTTCTCATTAAAGAACCTGCCAGCTGCCAAGCAGAATGTACCATTGTCATGAGCGAAAAGCATTGTTGACCCATTTGTCCTTGGTTGACATTGTTACTACTGTTCACTATTGGATGTCGCTTAAATTTAGATCCTTAATCGTCACTTAAAAAAAAAAATCTTCAGAGAGATCACTCTATTATGCAGGGCTAAAATGACAAGTTATTCTTATAGAAGCCTACCTGGCACATGTCTGCAATGCAACGGAGGGCAGCAGGAATTGCCAAGCACCTGACTGCTCACACAATTGTCAGAGCCAAGTGCAGGATCCACTCATGCGTGATGAGGGAGCATCATTCAGGTGGAGAACAGACAGCTCTAGCAAAGCTTCCAGATGACTTTTATAGAAGGCATGAAACTTCCAGTGGTATCTTATTCAGCTCAGGAAAATATAAACTACCCACTTACACACACATAGGTAAAAATTCCAATATCCTTCCTTATGCCTCAAAATGACTGCAGTTATAAATAGTGCCTAAAATTACTTGTAACTTCAGTATCCTCATTGTTTCCTTTAGAATAGTTAACCAGAATTTTTAATTATTTTGTTTGTATTTGTCTTTCTTCCAGAATAAGGTTATTTTTTTCATTGTTTCCTCAGCAAAATGCCTAGAGCAGAGTACACACATGTTCTCTCATTGTAGAATCATGAGCAGGGGTTGGGGGAAGCGGCACATTTCTGAGACGCTATATACCTACCCATGGCCTAAACGATTTGGAACTGTCTTTAGTGTCTGGGAGATACCTAGACTCAGAAATTTTACTGTGATGCTGAAAAAAATAAGTGCTATGTAGTTGTCTACAGTCTTCCCAATTAATCCATTTTTTATTTTGAAAAATTTGAGTTTCCTTACCAAAAGCTATTATTGAGCTCCAACCAAATAATGTATTGAGCAATAAAATTTAAAAACTGAGGAAAAATTGACCATGTATTCTCTTTCTTGGTTACTTACCTATTTGGGCTTTTTTCCTTGATAATAAGTGACTATTACTGTAAAGCCCTGTACTAAACACTTTATATTGCATGTCAGCCATCTGAGCTAAGCATCCGTATTTTTCTTTACAGTTGAAGAAACTCAGGTTCGGAAAAGTGAGGTAACTCCCTTTTACACCCATAGTAAATAGCAAGCTTTTACTCTCATAGGTGTTCTATGCTGCCTCCAAACATACACAAATTCCTTCTAGCACAGACAGGAGTGTTGTCTGTATCCTAAGACATGTATTCTATGACACCAGTTCTAAAATAAGGGTGGAATTTATGGTCTGGTTTGGGATCATAACAATTTCCCTCTTCTGGTACCCTTTTAAGAAAAGCACTGTGTTCTGAAGATTTTGATTCCAACTGCTCTCTTGTAAGGGCATGCACGGCATGACTGTTGGCCTTGGTCTTAAAATACATTTTACCCTAGAGCAGTGGCGACAGCTCTGCATGAACAACACAAGTGAGCAGGCAGGCAGAGCTTGGTCAGGCCCTGGTCATGTGGCCTTCCAAAGGACTGACAACGTAGCACTTCATGAGGGAAATAGGAAGCCATGAGGTTTTTGGAACCTGGGGTTGATGGTTTGCTGCAAATAGGCACCTGTTTCATTGGGAACGTTGTCAAGACGAAGACATACAATTTGCTCAAAAGTGCTAGCTTCGTGAAGAACACTGTCGAATTCAACAATCAAAAGAAACCCACATCTATGCCCGTTATTTGAACAAAGAATGCCAGTATTGTAATACGTGTGACATAATCACCTAAGAACTTTTGTTTACAAGACAACATGGAATCCTATCCATGACATACTTCTCCAGGTGCCCCAAGTTTTCAGACTTCAAATGCCATGTCTGGTTAGGGGGAATTTTCAGAAGGTCTGAGGCATCCGTTGAATCTGCCCATCTGACAAATAATTCCCATCAATTTATAAATAAGACTTGAGTCCCAAGTTTTGTTACAGTCGCCTTCCTGCCCCTGCACAGCACAGCTGGTAAGGGGGGGCAGCAGGGCGTCTGGGCAGGAGGCACAGCTAAGAAAGAGTCTTCTGAGGAGCAATTACTACTTCCCCAGGGAACTCCATTCTTCACATTGCATCAATAAGAACACCCAAATTCTACCCTCTTCTCACTTTGCTTATTTAAAAAAAATAAGCAGTTTCTCCCACACATTCAATAGCTCAGTGATAGGTGTTATGTCTCACTATCTCAGCCTTCTACTCACTTACTCATGCCGTCTCCTGTATCTGGAATGCTGTCTCCCAGGCAACCTTACTTTGAAGGCTCAGATTAAGCCCATTCCTTCACAGAGCTCTTCTTAATCACCTTGCTAGAAGAGTTCCCTCTCCACAGAATCTTACAGCTGGTTTATATCAATCACATGGCACTTGACACAAACCATCCTGTGCTGAAGTCATCTCTGTGTGTGTTTGATCCCAATCTAGCAAAGGCTCCTGCAGGTATTGAAGTCATTTCTCACAGATTCCTGCTGGCTCAATACACCTGGCTCAGTCCTCTGTACCAAGCGCTCTTCTAGTGAACCTGACAACATGCTTTAAAGGTCTGGTCAACTCAAGAACATAAACGGGCAAGGGAGGATAGTAAGCACTGTTCAGAAGAGTCCAGATGAGCTGAAAAAGAGAACAACCGCCAACAACCATGTGATTGGATCTCTGCCACCACTATATCATCATCAGTTACTGGGTCCCACTCTGCTTGCTCCTACAACTTTCTGTCTGGGGCCCAAGCTGTCTTTGATGACCTTAGATCACAAGCCGGGTACAGACACAGCTATTGCAAAATCGGCCTGGGAACTTTCTCCCTCTGGGTGAGTGGCATGAATACACTGGAAAAAAGAGATGAAGCTCCTAATAATGTCGAGGATGACAAAAATGAGTTTCAAATCTATATCTGGAATGAGAACTAGTGACTGGTGGTGCAATGCTATGAAAGCAGAGAGTAAACAAAGGCACAAACACTAGTTTGTTCCTACCTTCTCCATCAGGGACAACATTTTCCACATTAAAAGTATAAAGAACAATCGGGTTAGTATTTGAAATCTAAGACTGATGAAGGGATAGTAGGAGATACCTGTTTAAAATGAGTTCAGACAAAATATATCCAGGTACTGTAACAGCCTGTGGGTGTGAATGTGGCAATGCTATCAGAACTCTGGAGAAATAATAATAGAAGACTAGAGACTGAAAACACTGCCCTATTTCCCAAAGAACAAATAAATCAGATTCTAGAAACTCTGGAATGGTGAGTTTAATGTGAAACTCTGGTAAAATCTAGAATAATAGAGATGGTGAACATTTTGACAGCTAACGACTGTTAGTTTCTATTCAATTCTTGATTTAACAAAGAAAGTGTCCTACCAAACTAACTTCCTTCCCTTTCTTGATAGGATTATTAGAACAATCAATCAAGGAAGTAACAGAAAAACAATAGTTGATAATTCAGAGATCAGTGAGGTGGACTGAGTAGAACACAATCTTGTAACAGCCGATACTTTACTTTGTGCTAGATGTGGTTCCAAGGGCTTTTTATATATAATCCATCTAACCCTCATAAAAACTCTATGTCTGTATTAATGTTATTCTCATTTGGCAGATGAGAACACTGCCATTTGCCTGAAGGCCATACAGGTAGGATTCCAATCAGGCAAGAATGTCAAGGTTGATAACAAGAGGATAAACGGAAATCCTCCCTTTTCCACACAGGAAAGGGGAAAGTGTGGGAACACTTCTGGCCTCACTCTACCCTCTTACCCACTCGCTTTTCTGAGGGAAGGACGGTGACACTGATTGCCAGGACTGGGAGATGCCGCTGAGCATACTTTCTTGGCATGGTAAGGTCACTGGGCAAAATTTGATACTGCAAAGGGAGTTTGTAGGTTTAAGTGGGTAAATTCCATGGCTGATATTCAATATTTTAACAACCAGTTTACCACCAGACCAACAATCAGAACAGAGGCAGGTCATAAACCATCATCGTGGCTAGTATCAGCCCAGGTAAAGTTTATGTCAGTAGGATTATTAGCCTGGGTATTGAGAGCCTCGTTGTGATTTTAGCTTCACCAAAACAGTCTTCTTAGTAAGAGGCAAGCTATTTTGATTTCCATTAGTCTGACTCCTATGTCTTGTTTTTTCAATTCATTTCAGGGCTTAGAGGGGAAAGACAAGGATGTGATTAATCATCACCACCAAACTCCCAATAGGCTTTTGTACTTTTCAGATAATATCCCAAATGCAGTTTCAGGTGACATTTTAAAGGTGATACTGACAACTAAAAGGCATTCAAAAGTCAGGATCAAGCCTACACTGCAGACTGTGTGGTATGACGTAGATGGAAAGAGGACGGGCCATTCATGGCAACCTCCTATTATGGACATGGATGGACCTGAAAGTCCTTCACAGCGTAGGTGAGGAGGGGCCAGGATCTGCGACATGAAATGATTTTTGGCAAAGAAAGTGAAAGAGCTTTGGGACCAAGGTAGGACCTCCATTACTCTACGAGTAAAGGTTCAGCAAATTATGTGTACTACATGGCTCTTAACAAGAAATGTGCAAACCTCTGGTCTAGAGCTAGGAAAGCCTGGGGTGTGGGGAGAGGAAGGGAAAGAGGGAAGGAAGAGGGCAGGGAACACAAAAGAAAAAGAAGTATGCTTAGAGCTGAGACCTTTAGTGGGGGAACTGGGAAAAGGTAGAGAGGAAAGAATGAGGGCGGAACTTTCACTATGTCTTGCTACGTGGGGATCCCTTCACATGTGAGCTGAGCAATACTAAAACCTTTCAAGCCGAATTATTTATATCTATGTGGGTGAGTTCCTAGAAGGCGAAGAAAGTGGATTTTCCCGTCTTTTATAATTGGGAGCACAAACACAATGTAAAATGCAAAGACAGGTAATCAAAAATGTTTTAATGATTAACGCTTGGACATTATTTAACAGTATGGGTATATCCAGATGAGCTAAAGCACATTTTGACAGCACACTATTGAATGTTATAGTTTGTTTTGAAATATGTAAAGACTTCCGCAAACTAGTACCTAGGAAGACATACATTTACAAATATACACATTCTAGATTTGATAAGGTAAATGTAAACAGATGCTGTGACTCCCTCTAAACAGAAAACTCACAAGACTAGTAAGAGAACCAACTGGCTCCCTATAATATGAATGTGCAAAATTAAAGCATGATAAACTGATATTTACATAAATATCAAACCAACAATTAGTCTATACATTGTCAATGACCTTCTAAGATGTGTCATGAGTGGTTCAATGAATAATTTTTTTCCCCAGTGGAGAAGGTATTCAGAGACTAAATTCCGACACTTTAAAATGACACACACAATAGTCTCTTTATCTGTTTGACCACTGCCTCAAGGATGTGAGGCATGATTTTATGATGAGTAGTCTATTATTTTTAAACAAGCGGTTCTAAACAAATCTTTAGATTCTAAGCAGAAAAAATTGCAGGTGCTATTACATTTATGTTAAAGAAAAAATCTCCATCTAATTCCCCTGTTCTCTTATGCTGCAGCTATCTGTTTAATTTTACCTTAAAATTTTTAAAGGAAGGTCCTTTTCTCCCCCCTTTATTAATTTTGGTAAGCTAGGCACATTTTAAAAGGAAGTTTGTGTCAAAAAAGACAGCAGTACAGAAATCAATCCATATTTGGACCCTTGCAACCAGTTCCCTATTGCTCATCTATAGGACTCTGTCAAATGGTAAATAATCAATCATTTCTCTTGAAAAGTACATCTCCTCTTTCTCAAGAGTGGAAAGAAAAATGGGCTTTGTTTCTTGTATAAAAACATTTAGCACTTCAGAAATTAAAAACGACCTACTCATCCTACACACTTCCTAAAATCTTGAAGATAAAGAATATATATTTAAGTTTCACCAAGACTGCTTTAGAGCCACCCCCCCCCTTTTACATTATTAATAGTGGCACTCAAAATAAAAAAATAAGATCTGTTAAAAAGTTAAACTGCCTGTTTGTTCCACTAGGTTTGAGCCTGCCTGATTTAAAGCCAATATTATAAAACTGAAGGTGCCGTTTCTGATTTCACATGTACACGTCACTTGAAATTATGTGTCACACACTAGTTTCATAAATCACGGTCTTCGATTCTTCTAAACAGAGCTATTAAAAATGAATAAAAACTTGGAACATACCCTAATTTAAACTAATAAGCTTTGGGCCCTGCTTTTTAAATCTTAAGGCATGTGTGTTTCTCTACTGTAACAACATTATACAAATTTACAATCACATGCATGATCTACAGTAAAAAAAAAGTTTGGATTACAGTGTTTTTAAATTGTGAATCACAATTCAGCACCTATCATGTTATAACTAATAAGGCAACAGCAGTGTCGTATACTATAATAACGTCCCCTCCGCAATTTGAGCACGGAGGTCGATGAGAGCCCAGAAATGTTAAAAATCTTATGCCTACTTGTCTAATCTGCATACATTTTCTAGGGGTTTTGAACTGATGAAAGAGGTCCTACACGAATCACACTATTGTAGGCCGCACTAGTTACAGCAGCTGTTAATGAGCATCGGGCACAACTCATACTGTGCTTACAATCAGACGACATGGTTTGGAGGTTTGCAACTCTCCGACCTCAATCCTTCCGTTGCTTCCTCGGCTTCACATTGTTTTCCAGGGAAGCAAAGCTGTTGGTGTGTCCGTTCACAGCAGCCACAGACCCGTTCTGGTGGTCCCTCAGGTGCTCTTTCCTCCGGGAGGCCCCCTTCTTGTTGTAAGTCTGAAATGCACAAAGGCAGGTGAGAGCACACAACCCAGGAGCTCTTTGGGGAAACTGCATCCCTAACACTAGGCCTAGCTTCCTTTTAGGACCAAATGCTATCAAGAAGGAACTAGTTAAGCAATATGAAATTTTTTTTTTTTTTTGCCATAAGGTTTTATCACTCTTCTGTTTTTTGAGGCTTAGCCTAGGGTAAGTTCACCGAGTCATAGGCTGCAACACAAAAACTATTTTAAAAATTAAGCAGGAAACTGAATTTCTACTTCATTGTTTTGCCCTTTCAGTATCTAGAAAGCAGGGGATAGGAGTTGTGTGGCCCAATTGGTTTCTCCCCCTCTGTAGTACTTCTCCGGCCACCCACCCTCCTTGTCTATAAGATTTGCTCATTACTTCAGCAGCTATTTTGGCCTTATGTACACATGCAACGCTGCTGAAAGCAGTTTAAGCATTATGTCAGCTCCTTCAGGTCCTGTCCTTTAACTCCCCTTGTACATGGTGAATAACCCAAAGTGGAGCACAAACTATTAGCCCAGCAGTATATGAACTTGACTCAAATATGCCACGCCCAGGTACATGTGAATAAAAGTACAGGTGGGCACAGAGAAGAGGGAATGTAGCTGAGGCCCCAGATAGCTGCTAAACGCTACCACCCTTTACTGCCTCTGTATGTGTGGCCTCTGTCCTTGCTTCTGACCTCCTGTGCCTGCCCTGAAACCAGGCACTGCCCATTGGAGGAGGAACACATGTCTTCCAGGGGTGATGGGAATCGGGAATCTGCAGTGGCCACAAAGTGGTCAGGTTCCACCGGAGATAATCTGCCCTAAATGGACCCTTCCATGAGCAAAACACCTGCATTACATCGTGCACTTGGAAATAAAATGAGCCTCCAAACTTGAGAAGTGGATGTGTAAGGAAACTGGAACAAAAGGGCAGTTTTCTATCTGTAGTTGATGATTGTGATGGAAATTTCTTCCGACATTTAATTTAGCCATGAAGTTCAGGCTGTGAGACTTGACTGAAAATCACCTATCACGTGTATCCTGCAGGCCACAAGGGAAGCAATACAGGAGCCTACTCAACAGTTTTGCTCTTCTACACAAATCTCAAGCCTCCCTGGCCAAAGATCTAGAACTCAGGAGATCTGGAACAGATTTAGCATCTTCTACACTAGCAGTGACCCAGCCCTCCAGAAGTCAGGGGCATCACTACACTGTGACCACATTAAAGCCCAGTGCCTGGCACAAAGCAGGGGCTCCATGAGTCCCCCTTAAAGGGACAGATGAAGGCCTTTGCTGATAAAGCCCCAAATCCCAACTGCCATAGAAGAGGGAGACTTACCTGAACGTAGAAATTTGTGAAAAGAATGATCAGAGAAATCATGTATCCAATCTGGAAATATAACCAACCAAGAGGGAATGCACACGGCCAGATGACCCCACAGCTGGTCTGGATGATTGTCAGCACAAACTGAAGCTGGTGGGGGAGAGGGGACACAGCTGAGCAGTGTGGCAACAGCCCACAGACAAGATGCCATGGCAGATGGGCTTCTACCTGGCATCCCTGAAGTTCATGAATTAATACTATTAACCTTTCTGTAGGTACCACGAACACAATGCATACACTAAATTTATCCCAAATTATATATTTGTCCATATTTGTCTTACATGTGTTCTCCTCCTCCCCTCTAAGCTACTTAAGCCACCTTCCCTGAAATTCAGGAAATAGTTAATATTATCTTGTATGTTTGAAGGTTGCTGAGAGAGTAGATCTTAAAGTTCTCAATGCACACACAAAAACTAACCATGTGGTGATGGATGTATTACCTAAACTTTCATAATAATTTCACAATATATACGTATTATCAAATTATGCTGTACACCTTAAACTTATACAATTGTTGTATGTCAATTATGTCTCAATGAAGCTGGAGGCAAGAAAACAAAACACACACAAACTTCAGGAACACAGTATAGAGAGTTGACAGTTATGTTTTTTTTTTTTTTTAAAGGGAGGAAGAAAGGGTATGAGGTATATGTAAGGGAACCGGTGATATCACTGCAGAATGTACAATCCCACTGGACACTTTTCCTATTCCTTATCCATGTACACTTTTGGCTCGGTGCAGGCTGATAAGTACATTTAAACGCTCATCAGAATACAATGCTAAGCCCATAGAATATTTCTGATGAGTACATCTCGTAAAGCTTGTGGAAGTGCTTAGAAAAACAAAAAAAAAGGTGTTAAAATACGGTGTGGCTACTGGAGGGTGCATCTTCAAGAGGAAATAGAAGAAAGCTGGGTTCTGCCCACTGGAGTTTTGGCCTAGCTACCAGTGTTTCTATATAAAGAATTATTTTTTCTTTTTTTCTTCTCTTTTTTAAGGTAAGTACTCGAGGTTGATAAACAACTAGAAGTGGTCCTTAAAATAAATCATGGCAAACTGGGTATGATCTTCCTCCTCAAAGGGCAGAAGCCTAATGGGAGACTAACTTCCCCGTTCTGTTCTTTTAAATTTTGCTTCCACAGGGCCATGGCTGTGTTGTATAAATCAGTCTTATCACTTCTCTCAAGTGTAACGAGAAGGTTAAAGAACAATTATCTTTCCTCACAGGCAGGTGAGAAAAAAATTAGCTAGGAATGTATAGCAACTGGCAAAAAGGTGATAATGAAATGTCAAACACATAAGTAGCTCAGATCTTCTCAGGTTCCCCTCCCCCCAACCCAAATCGTTATTTTTAAATATTGAAAAATCACAATTAACTTGGTGGGGGAGACCTAAATCAGTTGGCTTCTTTAGAAGGCAAGGCTAGGGCTAAGACTTTAATGTCTAAGCCCCTCACTCAGTCAGCTGGCTTTGGCCTACTGCCTCAGCATCCTCAGCTACAAAATGGGGATAATAACATAAAATCAGGATATTAGAACAATTTATTTAAAACTGCTTACTTAGCATGAGTGCCTGACACTAGTAAACTCAACAAACATCAGCATTTACCTTAACAGTAACAACATTAATGATTAGTTCATGGAAGAAGTCATGAGTGGGGGGAATAGGGATCTATAACATACTGACAACTGGAGAAAGCCTAAGAAAAGGATGATGTGAAATAATCACCAAGTACAAACAGTGGCTGGGTGGCCCTGGCATGGTAAACCTTGGGAAACGGTATGTCATCTGAAGCACAGCCAAATGTTATTCTTGCCCATAGGTGCTCCATTGTACAAGGGCTGAGAAGTCACCTGGCACCTGCCTTAGCAAATATCCTCACTGCCTAATAAGCTACAAGTGCCCTGGACACATGCCACTCCGCAGCATCTTCTGAAACTCCTGGGCACACAGATAAACAATTTTCACTTTGGATTTTCGATTATAATTAGAAAACACATACAGAGACACACATACACACATATGCACACATGCTCTGTGCACAAACTAAGAACAAAAGACTGAACCTCAAGTCAGGAAATTAGATTCTAGGGCTCGTTCTGCAACTCAACCAGCTGTACACTCATGGGCACAGTTATCTCCATCAGTTAAAATTAAGAAAATTCTCTGCTCTGCCTACTTCATGAAGTTTTAATGGGATCAAATGAGGGAGGTGGGAAGACACATCTTAGATGCTATTAAATGTCAAAAAAGCCAGGAAGGCGGCATAAGCACCCCAGGGAAGAGCTCTGTGTATCCCCGGTGACACCTGCTGGGGAAAGAGGCCAAGTCACTCACCAGCTGCCCCTGAGTGATGTATTTCTTCCACCAGAGGTACGGACGCATGGAAGGGACTGAAGACAGACCATAGTATGAGTACATGAGGACATGGATGAAGCTGTTAAGTGTGGCACCAAAATAAGCTGCCAGAACAGAGAAGGTATGGAGAGAAGAATACGTCAGTGTTTTATACATTACAGATAAAAAAAAACAAAATCCAAGATTCTTTTTAAAGCTGAAAAAACATGTTTTTGCACAGAGGCTGGGAAGCACTGCAGCAGCAGCACTGCATGGATATGTAATTGGCATTCAGTTTCCACTCAGGCAGGTGGCCATTGGGATGCTTTAAACCCAGGGTCAGCTGTAGCTGCCAGGTGGACATCTAACACAGGAGCCATGAGACCACCTGCTCCACTCTGGTACCTAAAATCTTTGCCACCAGATCCCCACCCACTCCCAGAGGCAGCTGCTTTGCTGGACAAGCCCAAGTGCCTCGGATTGCTATGGTGAAGGCTTGGGGAAGACAGCCAATGGGCACTATGTTCAAAGATGGCTGTCTCTACACACTAGCTGAGGTTTGGAGAGGCCTCTGAAGTCAACTCCTAATTACTCCCTAGGGCTGCAGTACTGAGGCCATATATTTTTATTGATAATACAGTTGAAAGTTCAGTTCCTTTGAGATAAAAGACCCATATTTCATCACATAATTTTTAATTTCCAATAGGACCACCAGTTCTTTTTTTAGACTCTATCCTCCTTTCCCACAGTAGGCAAACCAAACAAAGCTATCTGGCTTTTCTGCATGCAGAGGTGAACAAGGCTGGGGTCAGAAAATAAGTTTGTGCTTCTGGCTATGATAGTAACTGGCTGTGAGACCTTGGACAAGTCATGTCCATTCTCTGGTTGTTTCTCATGGGTCAGGTAGTACTAGTTAAAATCTGTCATCTTGCAAGTTCTTTGAAAATTTAAAGCCTTCAAATGTAAGGAAATGCTGTTTTTATTAGAAAGTTAAGTCACTTAATCTGCAGCCATGAGGTTCATGATGGTGAGAAAAAATTCTATATGTAAATCTTGATGGGCCACATTAATCAAAGGTTAAAAACATGTGAACAGCCTCAAAAGTTCTCGGTCAGATATGTCAGTGATGGATGATAGGGATTTTAATTAGGACATCTGTTAGAACTCCCAGGATAAACCTGAAGGTGACAACTTAATCTCTGAAAATTAAGAGGCTTCAGATGACAATCTTTCCCCAACCATCCATATATCCTTCTTAATTTTCTTCAAATTTTGGTGCTTGTCACAGAAGACATACTGCTAAACACATTTCAGGGAACATGAGGGTCATTATATTAGAATATGTGCAGGCTTCCTAAGCACTACTTAGCTAAAGCTGTATTTCATTAATAAGCCTTGTTCTCTGGCATTCATTCAATGGTGTGACTTCATCTTCCCAGCCTGCCCGTCAAACATCTTCCAAATTATAGAGAAACAAGAATTAGAAATAACCTGGTACGGCTGCCCTCTGTGACAGAAGACATTGTCCCTATTTCTTAATATGCCCCAGGCTAGGAATCAGTTATTTCCCTCATTTTGCCAAATTAGCACAGGGCATTTACCAAAATAGAAAAATGTTTCATCAGCTTACTGAGTGTCTATGCCACATAAACTATCATTAAAAGCATCCCAGACACAAAGTTCAATTGCTTGACCTAGAAATCTACAAAAATGGCACCTTTTCTAAAAGCCTCAGTTTCAGTTTGGCCTCTTTGTTCATACCTGTTCCCAAATTCCCCCACAACATGAGACTTACAATGGCCGCAGGGGACCCAGTTCATCACAAACCACCAGATGTTCAGCATGGAGGCATGGTGGTAGACGTGGAGGACCGTGATCTGGTGGTAGTTCTTACGCAGGATGAAGAAGAAGGTGTCCATGAATTCTATGAGTTTGGAGAAGTAGTACCACCAAAGGACGCGGATAATCTACGAGGAAGGGGGCATCAATGTTTCTCTGGAGTATTGCCTCTCACATGTTTGCTAACATCCCAGGAGCCCAGATTGCCTTGGAGAGGCCTGAGTGTCCCACCGACTCCCAAGGTCTTTCAGCAGTCAGGTGCACTGGTCACTCTGAGAGTGGCTTCAGCCAAAGAGCTTAACGGGGTGGGAGGGGCGGTTGAAATGACAACAGGGAAGGTTTTCAAAGGGCCGCTGACACCCTTCAAGACTAACAAAGCAGGAGGCTCAAAGTTCAAATCCCTGAAGTCTGCTTGTTTCCTTGGAAGGAACCTGAAGAGCCATCAGTACAGAAAAGCCACCTAAAAGGCACTTCTGATTTCAGGTGCTGGCGTAGGGGCAGGTGACAGGACACAAGGCAAAGAAGAAAAGGAACTGGAACCTTCAGTGTCAGGTCCCTGCCCAACTGAATGTCATACAAGTGCTCTTAGGAAATGACAGCAAATGTTGACTTTATATCAGCAGCCTTTTCTGTAAAAATCAAAAGACTCAAGAATGGAAGTCAGAATCTAAAGACCAGCACCGGGAGGGTAACTTAGAGGAACAAGTAGAGCATTTAAGATATTATTCTTAATTCTATTTACATAAATACAGCTTAAATACTGATAACACATGCAATTTTCCCCCTTGGAAACTGTTAATAGGCCTTTTGCAGACAAGGAAACTTTAATTTTCATTTTATACCTTTCATGTTCAAATTTTCATACTGTATGTACATAACTTTTTCAAGTTCTTTTAAAAATGTCAACAGGGATTACCTGGACAGTGAAGTTATAAGTCATTTTGTCTTTTGTATATAATTTCTTTATTAAAAAAAGACTACCTAATATAATAAAAGAGACAATACCTTCATGTCCGCTTCTCCTGCGCTGCGTGTGCCCTGACAGAAGAAGTTGTATTTGCCTTCCCATACTCCTGTCACTAACTAAAAAAAAGAAAAAGAAGAAAAAAAATCTAATCACCAATAACATCAGAACCATGTAAAGCCCTATTCAATTAAACTTCATTATTTCCAGAATCTATAAAAGTTGACCTTGGGCTGGCTGAGGCAAGTTTGCTCTGAGCAAAAAACATAATGATAGGAGAGTACGAACAAAGTTTAAGTTTAAATGATTTAAGTCTCATTGTCTCAAGTGGTGGACCTGGGAGTCACTCCAGGCTGTAGCCTTCACAGATGTTTCTTTACCGAGCTGACTACCTCCAGGTTCCTCAATTCACGAGGCTATCACAAATGCCCTGCCAATTCCAAGGCCCTACCGATCTAATCACAGGCTCCCCGTCCTGTCCCAAGTGGCCTCAGGGAAGATCACCATGTCAGACACGATCGGGCTTTCTCTCAGTCACTGCTTCTCAAACTTGTATATCAACAGAATCCCCTCAAGGGCATGTTAAAACATGCATCGTGGCTGGGCATTTCTGATTTAGGAGCAGGCCACTTGTGATGGGGTCCCCCAGTGATACTGATGCTGCTGGACTAGAGACCACACTTTGAGAACCACTGCTGCAAGCCTAGGGATAATTTAGCCCAGCCCCATCATCTTCATTATTTCCTGTTGCTGTGTCATCCCCTGGACCCATGAATAGACCTCTGCAGCCTGAGGAAATTGTGCCCATTCCTCAGAATTCACCTGCAGCAGAGTAGGCACTGCGGTGTCATAGAAAGGACCCCGGAATTGCGGTGCAAGCTCTAGGTTATAGAGCTACAGTATCACCGGTTCACTGTGGAGGCCTCAGTTTGCTAGTCTGCACACAATGAGGATGCCTGGCCTAGAAGAGACCAAAGGACCCACTAATAGTCCAGAGGGAAGCTTTCATTTGACCACCCTGTGCGTGTCCACTGTCTGTGTTCTAGACAAACACCTATGAGATGCTATATATTTTGTCTGAGTAAATTAGCTCCCTGCTTCCTCATGAAGCCTAGGGTAACGCAGTTTTCCTTGCGACTTTCCCTCTGGTGGCCAATCAGTACCAGATGGGGAGAAATCTGAGGTGGCTTGCCTTGTGTCTGATCTCATCCTTGTATCCAACACAAAGGACTGGCCCTGGGTCTCAAAGTGCCTTGCCCAGTCCACCTGCATTAGCATCACATGAGAACTCATAAGACCTGCAAGTTCCTAGACCTACCCCAGACCTTCAGAATCAAAACATGGGGGTGGACTATCAAGGCCGGGCCTCCAAGTGCTGGATCACAGACCCTTTGAGAATTTAATAATGTGGCATCAGCATCACCCAGGAATTTGTCAGAAATGCAAAATCTCCAGCCATACGTAACAGACACCTATTGAATCAGAAAGTTCTGGGTGTGAAGCCCAGGGGTGTGATAGGTCGCTTTCCTGGTGATTAATGCAGCTGAAGTGTGAGAACCACTGGTCGAAATCAGTGGCTCCCATTCTAGCTGCTTAACATGATTACCTGTGAGCTTTTAAAAACTGCTAATGCCTGGCCTCCCCCCAGACCACGAACCAGCATTTTGAGAGGTCTTTTAACCAAGCTCTCAAGGTAATTCCAAAGTGCAACTAGGAATGGGAACCACTGGTTTCACGCTAGTTAACTTCAAAGAAGAAATGGTTCGCCTACTGGTACCTTGAGAAAGATATAACTGAGAACCCAGGGCTCCAGAGCCTCCTTTCCCTGCCTCCACATTCCGTGAACACAGTTTAGCTGGCTGAGCAACCCAGACTCCTTTAGGGAACAGCAAAGGACTACATGGGTCTGAAGACAAAAGTGTTAAACCTCTACCCAGTCTGACCTCAGAAATAAATGCAGACAGTGGGTGTAGCCACTGTACTTACACTAAACACCCTAGAACCGGATGGTTCTTCTATGAACTTCCTTTTTGCTGTTTTCCTTCTGCTTTGTCATCTTCTATACATAAAAAAGCATTAAGAATTAACATGGCCAAAGGCCGGCACAAGGATTTAAAATACACACGAGGCGAGGCATCGTTTAATGATGCAAGGCACCCTGGATTAGGAAGCAGGGCTGGTTAGGCAACCATCTCCATCTAGGCCCAGCGCTGAGGCAAGTAGCTAATTCCCTTAAGCTTTGGTTGTTTTTCCTATAAAAAGATGAGGTTGGACTAAATATCTCTAAAGGTTCTGTTCTAATTTTGACAATGTCTACATTAAGACTTCTTGAAAACAGGCCACGCACAAACTATAGTATCTGCTCTTTGAAAGACCAGGCCCCGTTAGAAGGTACGTTATCTTTTAAGTCTTATATCACTCTCTAAAGTTGTGGCCAGTTAAGCAGACCACGTGCAGCAGACCCATCAGAAATTCCAAGAATCAAGACAAAAAGCCTGAGTCCAAAGTGTAGTTGGAGGTGGGTGGGGTGCTGGTGTGCATGTCCTCAGGTGACCTGAGGTGGAGAGAAGGAAGTGCTGCATTGGCACAATGTTTGCTGCCCTTCCTTCTACCCTAAGAGGGAAGGGATGAAATATCTTCTGTGGCTGGAGGGTACAGAAAGGGAACTGATAGTTCTTGATGAAATTTTCAGAGGACTACCGCAAATGAGAATAAGAACGACACAGCAAAGTTTTCCTAAAGATGGATTTGTACAATTTAAAATATACTTTTAAGATAATAGCTATACGTGGCAAAATTAAAAATTTACTAACATGATTGTTCTTATATGTATTTTGAAATTTTATCATCTTATTCATCTAAAATTCTACGACCTACCATCACTGTTTTCCAGCTTCTATTTTGGTTTATGGTATCCTAAGACACAGTGGATTAGTTTTCTTTTGCCAGTTTAGCATAGGACTGGTATATGTGTGTGTGCGGAGGTATGGATGACTGCATTCAATGTCTAACTTGGCAGGGGCGAAGGAAAGCAAAGGACTTCTCTGGGGAAGAAGATGAGAATTCTTTCCTATAATCCTACAGATGCCCCAACCTCAAGGGTGGGCGCAGACTAAGGGGTCTGTGAACCCTAGGAGAAGGTACTCTCTGATGCATGCCTCCTTTATTTTAAAGTCTTTCGGAAGGAATCCAGGTGGGATTACCTCGACTCTTCAAACTTAATTAACCTAAAATTCCATTTGCCTTTCCCCACATAAAAAAAAAAAAGCTAAAACCTGACTTAAAATACCTGCGTTTGATGGCTAAAGAACTCAGACCCAGGTCTTGGGTGGTGAACTTGCTCAACACTAAAGCATAAAGCAGGTACATAAACTGGAAGCTGCTCATTCAGGGTCACATCACTGCCCTGAGTCCACCATGTGTCTCTACCTTATATAAGAGGGTCCTGTATGAGCTCCACCGGGCTTCACTACAATACTCACTCGATCAGTCGCTGCTGCCATTCAGCACTTCCACTTGGGCCCATGTGCCTCTCAAACTACAGAATTTTGTGTTTAAAATCCTTCAGGGACTCATCCTTGACTTCAGAACGAAACCCTAAATCCTAGGCACAGTATTCTGGTACACACAGTCTTCCATAATGTTCCTTTAAGCTGACCTTTCACGCCTCCCTTAACAGCAGTCAGATAGGACCCACTTCTGTTCTTCAAGCATGCCTTTCTGTAACTACTACACAGCGACCACAGGGCAGAGCAAGGTTTGGGTGCTGGCCAGAACAAGGCTAAATCCTAGCTTTCCCACATTTAGATAGGTGATCTTGGGTGAGGTCTTTCAATCTCTTTACGCGGCAGTTTCCTCACTCCCTAAATAGGATAAAAACAATACTCCTGCCTCTTAAGGCTGAGAAGTTAATGAGCTGAAGTGTATATTGCCTATCTTATCCAACCTGTTGCACAGGATAAGCATATAAATGTTAGCAATGACTATTCCTGTTTTTCTTTAGCTGGAATGCTCTCTGCAACCAAGTACCTCCACCTCCAGCTCTTAAAATCCTATCTATCCTTCAAAGTTCAAATTCAATTTCTTGATGACCGCTCCCTTGAGCACTCCGGTCTGAAGTCTATTCTCCTTTCTCCAAGTTCATCCTGCCACGACTAGTACTTATTTCCTCATGTGTTCCGTTTTAAAGCCCTTTGTTAAGCTCTAGGAAGTGGTGACTGTGGCTCCCTCATCCACAGAATCCAGCACGGGCACCTGTACACAAGAGGTACTAAATAAATATTTGCTAAACTAATGACAAAGAGCTCAAGGTGCTGCCTTTGTTCTCCAAATCTAGGCCTAATGTTTTATTTGCAGAAAAAAAGAGCTTTATTTCTGCTTTACAAACGGAGCAATTGAAACACAAGAAAGCATTTTAATGAGGCTTGAACATGACAATATTCATCTGAATTTTGTTCACTAGATGCAAACTGGTCTTCACCAAATGTCATATTGATGACATAGAAAGTTCAACTCTTAAATACCCTTGGCTTCAGAAAGGATAGAATAATTTAACATACAAGGACCAAGCATCTGAGTTTATTCATCTAAGACTCCCAAAGATCTTCCATGAAATGGTCCTGCTCCTTCCATTCCCCTGTCAGAAGAGTATGGCCTCTGAGTAACAGATCCCAGAGGCTTTCAGCGTGGAGGCTGGCCTTCCCTCCAGTCCCACGAGGACCTCAGGAGAGGAGATAACGCTCTAGCCAAAGACACCTCAACCACTGTTTCCCTTCAGGGCTCAGGACTGCCTCCTTTCCAAAGAGTGGTTTTGGTCAGTTCCTGTAAATTCATCAGAGTACTACAGGCGCCACAAGGGGACAGGGCACAGGAGGCTGAAAGAAAGGACAGGTCTCTCTCTACACGGGGCTTCTGGGAATCAGCCCCAAAGAGGGCAGGACTGTGTTCCACTGGAAGAGAGGGCCGCCATGAACGGCTCTCCACTGCCCGGACGGTTTCCAATACCACTGGCTACTCCGAGGGAGCATTATTTATCTTGCCTGGCTTTTTCCAAGTAATCAAGATACAAACAGCATCACTGCAAACCGTATGTGCTTTCTCCTTCCTTGGAGTAAAGCAAACTTTAATTAGTCCAGAAGCAAATGAAGAGCTAAATAAAATTCAAGCTGAGCAAGAAGATTTCTTCTCTTGTTAGGAGACAAATTCAATAACCAAAGGTGGTTTTCTGCACCTTTTCGTTTAAAGAAGAAAAGTCAGGTGAGCATCGCAGCTGCGTCTGGATGATGCAATTCATGGGGTGAATCATTTCTAATGGTGAAAGCTGACTTTTCTCATCTACCACCACATTTAACCACCAATGAGGTATATAACCTTTAGCATGACCACTTCCATTGGCACCTTCTGGAACGGTACCTAAGCAGTTCAAGAAAACAGAGTCATCTGAAACAAAGAATAAGCAGAAAAATATCCTGGGTGGCCCTTATCAATCACCCCAACGTCCCAAGATATCAGAGTAACAACATAACCCTTTTCCAAGAGGGGCTTGCTGCCTTTAGTGATAAGGGCTTATGAGCTGTGCGGCTATTACCCCTTAACCAGAAATGGAATGAAAGCCAATGAGAACAGAGACTACTCATACTAGCATTCAAATGTATCAAGGAATACTTCTGAGCAATCTACCAAAATGTGTTTAGGGTTGATATTTTCACAACTTTTGGTTATTTCTGTGTGAACCCCCAAGTGTGTACTTTATAGAACTAGTAGAAGCTCATGGTTTCAATAAGGAAACAGAGATGAGAAGTGGTAGGGTGGCCCGAGGTCGCACAGCTTCTTGGAGGCACTGGTGGGATTAGCACCCAGGAATCCTGATTCTTAGTCCAAATGCAATCTCAAAAGCAGTTCCTAACTCTTTTCACCTTCTTTGTCTACTTCTGAACCTTTAGTAAGAGCATATGGATACTCTATCCATGATGAATTCTGTGGAGAAATAGACCTTTAGCTGCATCTTTATCTTCACCAGATGTTTGGTTTAAAATTAACCATCGGCTACTCCAAAATTAAAAGTATTTATTCCCTCTAGGGTTTAGCGGCCAATTTCAGCAGTGCCTTAATGGAATAGGGTCAGGTCAAAGCATGTGGTTTTGATACTGTCACACCCATGACCTCCAAAAGTGTTTATTTCTCCTTATGACCAAGAACACCCTTGGGTTACAATTGGATGGAACACTCTCGGTTACGTCATTAAGGATGGGCTCTGTACACTAGAGAAGTCTTTAGGAAAAGCACAAAGAAACAGTTTGTCCTCAGCCCAACCTGAAACAGGTATGTCTGGCACTTCTCCCTGGACTCTATGTCCGGCCCTCTGCTATTCAGGCCTCCTGGGAGGTAGTTTCAAGTAGTTTGCTTCCACATATGCAGTAAGAAACACTCATTTTACATTTCACAGGGGTGTTAGTTGCTAGGAAAGAAAAATCTCAAGCTAAGACTTAGCATTTCGAGGCAGTACTGGTCCAATGATTTGGAGCATAGACGTGGATCCCAGGTCCACTCCAGAGCTATCCCTCTGCAGAAAGGGGACAGTAATAGTGCATGAACATTAAATGAGTTAGCCCAGTACCTGGCATAAGGCAGGCACTATATGAATCTTTGCTATGATTTTAGCCAGACATTCGCTATTTCTGCTTCCCATGACCGAAGGCCCATGACTGGTCTGAAGTGGTGTTGCCTCTATGTGAATACAGAAGCCCCAGCCAGAGCACCTTCTGCATAATTTAAAGAGAGATCTCCAGCCTACATACTGACTTTGGCTTTGTAGACTAAGTCTGCTTTGCTTGAGGACAGTAGAGTGACATTCTCCTTGTTACACCAGCTGCAAGCCATGTTACCAAAGGTTTGCAGGGTGAGTTTAGAGAAGTCAGGCCGGGCTTTTGACCAACCCCAAAGCTGCCTCTCTACGGGAAGGCATCCCTTCCTCTTCTCCTGGGTGTGAGAGGTGAGCGGAAGGCTGTCTGGGATGCATCCTTCTCTCAATTTGCCCTACCGTAGGGCATTCTTTCAGGACAGTGCCAGATAAACTGAGGGGCAAGTAACAGAGTAAGAGCTTCCACTCCCTGAGAGGTTTCTTTCCAAGCAAAAAATTTCAGTTGTAAAGGATCTAAGAGTAAGAAATATTTTAGCCAATGCTCAGGCTTTTCTTACAAGTATTAATCTTACCAGATGTTTCAACTTCTCTGTACCTCTGTTAAATGGGAAAAAGCAGAATAGTGAATATCTTTTTCAAAGTATTTTGGTAAAGAAAATAATTTTTTAAAATAAAATCCAATAATCTACTGCCAGATCTGTTAAGTGTTTTTCCAAATCCTATTTTCCCACAATAACGTATCTATTTTAGGAAAGCCTGAAGGGAAAGAAAAACAACAAGGCAGTTTAGAATATAATGTTTCCAAAGCAACTGCTCTTTGGTTCTGCTGAGGCCCTTCAAAGCCCGATCCCAGGGAGGAATGCCTGTCAGGTGCCTGTCAGGGGAGAAGCTTCAGCAGCATTTACCCCACAATTACAGAGAGGATAGTAAGCATGAGAAAGATACCCATCCCATCAAATGCTTGGTTTCTTTCATCTTTCCAATAAAGCAGCATGAGAAATCTTCAAAAGATTCAAAGAAAAAAATACAGACATGTGGTTCTGGCAATGCAGCAAGCTGAACAAAAGCAGAACCGACTCCCTCATTATTGACATACACACAGAGAAATGCCATATGAAACACGCCAAAAAAACTCCAGCATCACTGAAGCCTAACTACAAGGTGAGACTTCCCCCAAAATTTATTCAGAAAAGAGGAAGTTAGCTTATATTCAAGTCCTTTTAAAATCTTTTATTTAGAGAAGACACATTTACCTGAGATGACCCCAGTGATACTAGTTTGGGAGGCTTACACAGGACACCTGACAAACCATTCTGTTTTCGTTTTAAAAAAGATAAGAAATTTAACATAGATTTAATATTTATTCCAAATCATGACCTCATAAGAAAACTTTTTAAAGACTATTTTAAAAAGCAATATGTGTGTGTGTGTGTGTGTGTGTGTGTGTGTGTGTGTATGTATATATGCAATATATCAAATGGGTAAGTTTGGAGATCACTGTTCTATCTATTATCATAAAGGAGAAAAAAAACAATGTTTCCATGTTATGGAATGAAAAAAGAATAAGCAGTAAACTTTTAGAAATAAAAGATATATAATCACTGAAGCTAAAAGTGAATGAAATAGATGAAACAGATTAGATACAAGTGAAAATGAGTAAATCAGAAGAATGCAGGAGATAGATGCAAAAAATAAAAAAGAGAAACAATGTGGAGTCTGAGAATGTCTGACACATGTTTAATAGGAGATCTAGGCAATAATGGAGAGGGAGGAAGAGGGGCCATAGTCAAGGAGATGATGTCCGAGTACTTTCCTAAATTTTTAAAACATAAGTTTTCAGATTGAAGGCACACAAGTCCTGAATGAGATAAATAAAAATGGATAACTACCGAGGCACACTATTGTTTTATTTTTAAACACAAATAACTGGAAAGAAAAAGATTACCTACAAATGAACAAAAATGGACTGCATTTATTCTAGACTTCTCTGGAATAAATCTTTAAAGTGCTGAGAAAAAATAACTATTAATCTAAAATTTTATGCCCTGCTAAAATACTATTCAAGCATAAAGACAAATAAAATGATGTCAGACAGAAACTTAGTTTACTCTTCTCAGAAAAGAACTACTCTGGAAGAAGAAAACTGAACGGCAAAGGAAAAATAAATTTCACAGATCAATAGTGAGCATAAAAACCAATAAGCACTGATTGCAATAATGATTGTATAGAACCTTGCAAAAAGGTGGAACGTTTGCCACCAATAACATAGAAGATGGGGGATTGGAGATAAAATCTTCTAAGGTCCTTATATAGTTGAGGAGAATAGAAATAGTAATTCACTTTAGACTTTATTAAGTCAAGAATTCATGTTAAAATCCTATGGGTAACTACTAAAATAACAGAATGAATAACTTTTAAATTAGTAAAATGAAAAAAGAAATAATATAAAAATTCAACAGAAAGCAGGAAAGGAAAAAAGGGCAAAGAAAAACACATACACATATAAAAATAGAAATTATTCTAAAGTAACAGTTATGCTAAATGAAAAGGGATTAAATTTCACCACTAAAAAGCAAAAGATTGTCATTAAACTCCTATGCATATGTCTGGTAAAAAATAAAAACAAAACAAACAAAAACCAAAAAAACCTGATTACATTTGTACAAGGAGATGTGTCCAAGAATAGTCACTACAACTGTTAATTGAAAAGCTACAAGTCCACCCAAACAAAAATGAATAAAAGGGTGTAAGAAATTCTAAAACTAAAATAACGGAGAAGTTAAACTTAATGAAATAAATCCCATTTTTTAAAAAAAATTAAGTAAGATTCAACATAGATTCATCTCAAAATATATTGTCATGTATACATACATATGTAGTAAAAAACATAAAAATATATCCAGAGAAGAAACGTACGAACTTTAGAAAAAAGTTACATTTGGAAAGGGCTGTACTTTAAAGACATTTCATAATTAAAAAAAAAAAATTAAAACCAGTAATGTCAATATTTGTTAAATGCATAGATATATCTTGTGTAATTTTTTTCCCCATATTTTGAATTTAAAATAAAAATTGCAAAGGGAAAGAGAATAAGTTTCAGATTTATACCAGTCCAGATCCATCTATACAGTTAGTTAACTGCCAATCATTGTTTTAAAATGACATTCTAAATGTGCTGAATGTTTGAGAGAATTCTCTCACATTCACAACACAGTTCTAAATGCAAGGGAATAAGCATACATGAAGACTCAATCTTGTTTGTAATCTGTGCTTTATCTTTGTTAAATAAAGTACAACCTCAGTTCTGGCTTTGCTTTTTTCTATCCTAATGCTGGGGACACATTTGGTGGAAGACACTAACAATGGAGAAAAAAAATGTGGTAGATACATTATAATGACAGCCATCCTGTGAGCCAGTGATTTCTGTGAGAAGATGCTAGAGGGCATATTCACCAGAGCACTGAAAGGAAAGGAATGTGTCACGTTCCTTGGGAATAGGAAGGCAAACTGTGCTGGAAAATCACTGTTCTGGAGCTAAGTCCTCTCACGACTTCACAGAGGAGCTGAACCTTGCATAGAATCCTCAAAAGTAAGATGCAGGTAGTCAAACCAAGACAGACTTAGGTCAGAAAGGAAGAGAGAGTTTTTAAGGGGTAGAGGACACAGAATGAAAGGGTGTAGTGCTGGCAGGCTTGAATAGAGCTGGGCATAATGGACAGGCTAAGAATGCTCAAAGTATCTCCTCCTGAAGAAACGGGTGAGGAGTTGGCTCAGTACAAAGCCACATGGGACTGTGCAATAGCAACCTGGTTTTCCCCAGAAGCTACTGATGAGTCCCTAGATCAGTGCATGGGAGCAAGCTGATCAACAGGGACGTTCCCTCTTGGACCATAAAAACAGAGCCACTAGATCCTCTCTGCTTAGAGTGGTAAGAGCCAGAGGCACAGAAGAGAAGAACTGACACACCAAAATGGTTCCACATCGGGACAGAGCAGCTGCCTAAGTGGGAACCCCATGATTGATACATTAACAACACAAAGGAGTTAGAAGCAGCTCAGAGAGCTTGCTGGTGAGCCGGGAAAAGTGGAGTCCAGCCTAGGTATATGCTGCATAATGAGGAAAAGCCACAAGTTTTTGAGGGGTAGATGCGGATTCCCAATCTGGGGCTTGGGAACAAGGGGATAGTTAGAAAAAACAGTGAGGTATCTATTCAGATGAAATATGCCCCAAATCTCTGGGGCTAGCAAGACTTTTATGTTTACTCTGAGGGCAGTTTCACAAAGCTTAATGCAAACTAAGTTCTCTCTTCTATAATTTGAAATTTTATTTCTGAGCCTTCACCATTGACTATGATCTCAGACAACACCTAATTTAACAAGCAAAAGCTAAAGTCTTCCCATAAAGTCCTAAACTTTCGATCTAAAACATCCCACTGTTCAAATATACTTCTAATTAGGGATCTATGACCTTTGTCTGGAAAATAAACACTAAGTTCCCGAGATAATTAGAAGTAATGCCATATCTCCCCTTTTAGTTTTCTGCCTACTAATAGCATAAACTATGAACAAGCCTGTGTTCTTTCTACATTTTAAAACCAGTTACATAATTTTAAACATGTTGTTTATATATTTTTTTTCTTCTAGCAATTTTAAAGTTTTGGCTACTCTCCCCACTTTTCTTTTTATCTTCCATCTTTCAATATTTCTCCTTATGTCCTTTAGTGACAATGAATTTTATTTGTCTTAACATAGAACTTGCCACAGCAGCCATGACTGCACGCCACAGGATTAAATAAACAAAAAAATCAGTGACTACATATTTGTTTAAAAAACTCTTTACAGATCCAAATATGTAGATAAGCAGGAGGGTAAATAAAGACTAATAATCTTGACCGTGCCAATTTTGTGACCACAGGCATACTGCTCCAACTCTTGGGACATTTCTCTGAAAATGAGGGGCCCAACTGGGCTCCATGACAACCTTAGTTTGTTGTTGTACAACTCCATGACTGCCCTCCCATGTTTTAGTATTCACTAGAATATAAATGCTAAGTAAAAAAAAGAAAAACTAGTAGCTAAAATGAAATTAAAAACTTGACAAATGATATATTGTAATGATGAGTTTATGTAAGTACAAGAAAAAAAGTCAGAGAAACATCAAACGTAAATATTATTTAACTTGAAGTACCTCAGCTTATTTTCGACTCAGACATATCTGATCTGGGTAGAGTTTATAAACTTAATTTAAGGAATTATTGACCCCCTTATTTATTACATCTCTATATACTCTAAATTTTAAGTTAAAAATGTTATTTTCCTTCTCTGTATAGTTCTTAAATCTCTATATTCAGTGCTTAGGCACTGCTCAATGCCTTCTATTGTTCTCACCAAGCTGAGGAAAATTTATACTGCTTATTATAATGCTTTCAGAACCCTTCAAATTTACTCATATACATATATATATATATATATATGGCAGCAATTCATATAGTTTTTGTCCTCTCTTTACCAAGAAATTACCTGAGAGGTTAAATTATGTAGTTATAGCTATTATCTTTAGGGCTTGAGAAACATATAAGGCAGATGCTTAAGTTCTATAAGATTAAATAATCTTAAATATTTTTCCTCTAGAATATTGCTATGTATAATAATAAACTCTATAAAAGCTTTTTACAGGAAATGGCTATATCACCTATCAATTACGGGAAAGTAAACAGTTCACTCTGAAAAACCTGACAGCTTGCCTCAATTTGTCCCTTGAACACAGATGTGCACAATGCTGGGCCCAGGAGTCACTCCTGTGTACTGCCCCTGCCTCCCGTCCTGCCATATCCACCTTGGAGGCTAATTAAATTGCCTTCGTTCTAGAATAGGACAGAAAAAGAGCAAAAAAGGAGCTGTAAGCATTTTAGAGTGTCAAGCATAAAAGTTAAGATAGTAGCATCTACCATTCTAGTCACAAAACATCTACTGTGGTTTATGAAACATATGTGGGAGAATAAGACAAAGATCCCCCATAGCTGCAATACCTCTGACAATCAAATACAATGTTTTTCAAAAGCTTGTACAACCCTATCCACCCTCATACACAGCCACATCATCATAGCCTGAGGCTGATGGAAAATTTATTCTTTCCTCTAAATATTAATTTTAAGATTCATATTGATCTCTCTCCTTCCTCACGTCTCCTTATCTTCTTTACTACTCCTTGGAGAATTAAAGCCACAACAAAAGGTTAAAAACCTAAGTAGGACTGCTTAAAGCATTCATTTTATGGATGGCTTAATTCTCCACCCCAGAGACTAGCAATAGTTTTGTACTGTAAGCCTGAAAGATATAGTCCTTCCCCTAAAAATGCACACAGACTGTGCTTACCACAGGAGGGCAGCTTTCCTCCCCACCTTCAGCTTCAAAGGCCACATTACAATATCGTGCAAAACAGGGAGGACATAGTATTGATTCTTTCATTTTTATTTAAGCTACAACATTTGCTTTTGAGATCATCAAATGTGGTTTTCAATATACCAGTTATATGGAAGAAACAATTGGGCCTGAACTTACACAGGCCATTCAAACCCTAAACACAGATCTCACTATCCACTCTTCTTAGCTTTTGAAAAATAACTTGTCAAATCTCAAAGCTATTTACAGTTATCAGATCAGGATAGAGAGGCTGACTTACCACAAATGTAACAAACACAAGTACCACCCACCCGCTTCCTTCCTCCCCACCCCAAACAGGAATCATTTTATTAAACACTTAATAATAAAATGCTCACAAATCTGTTTTTCATGTTTTGTTCATTTTCTACTCTGTATTTGCTGGTATAAGAGTATTCCCAAAATATCTATTTTAATTCTGAATACAATACGAAACATAAAAAAAGAATCAATAGCAAAGGCTTCTATGTTAGATAGTTTAGAAGGCATAGTTGCCCAAATTCTATCTAGTATTTTGAAAAAATCAATTTTAAAGCATACTCAAAGAGCATTAATGTCCTTGCTTTTCTAGTTCTCTCCCCATTCCACTCAGCTACCTTTCTTCATTCAGAGACACAATCCAGAACTGTGATTTGAGTAAAGTTAAGGGAGAGGAAGCAAGCCCATGTTAACCTCTGACCTACCTCATAGAACATATAAAGTGACAGCAATGTGAGTCCAAGGTTATACACCACTAAAATCCCCCGGCAAGAGAATGGCTGCCTGTTCTTCATGTATTTTGGTCCCAGCCACACAATTAGTAAGTATATGATGGAACAGATAAAAGTAGGTATATAATTGTCCAGAAGGAACCATCCTTTTACTCTGGTGTCTGGAAAATAATAAAAAAGATTAGTGATTAGTAAGTTAGACATAAAAATCACCACAACATTTTTCAAACATTAAAAAAAATTTTTCCTAACCACAATTTTATAATAGTTACCTAGAATCAACAAAGCGACCAGAAGCAGCAGCATGAGTTTTCAATCTATATCATACAAAGTGAAGCTCCTTCTTACATGCTCTCCTTGTTACATGTTCTGAACAACAATGTATATATTATTCATGATTTTTGCTAAGTGCATTAATAAACAATAAATTTTAAAAATCCTTTCCAACAAATCCTACAAAAAAAAAGGGAAAGCTAAATCTTCCATTAACTGGATTTATTAACTCGATTTGTTAAATTATTCACAGGATAATGAAACTCTAGAAATGGCAGTCTTTGAACCTTGAAGTCCTCCCAGCATGTGCAGACTTAGAGAAAACATGCCATTTAGCCAGCTTAATGATAGTCACTGAATAGATAGGCAGCATCTGCTATGAGTGCAATGGTCAACAGCATAGGGACAATTTTTTTTTGTGAGGGTGAAGCAGCGACAATTAGATAAATGACTATGTAAGGTATTAAGGAACCAGGTAAGGAGTTGAAGCTTGATGGAGAAGCTACACTGATTCAAGGGACCTACTGATATAGGAGACATCGCCTGCTCTCATCCCTTTCCAAAGCAGGAATAATGAGGAAAAGGAAAATTAGTTCCAAGTAGCTGCCAGCATCAATCTGACAGCCTTCCCCTTAGAAGGGAGTAAACTTTCTGGCAGCCAGATCCCCTAGGCGTTACCCCTCCTCTGTAAGATTCAACTTCCTCCTCTGGCTGACTCCTAAGAAGCCACCTCTGCAGCATGTTCCCCTCTGCATTCTGTTCTATTAACTCCCCAAACCTGTAGCTCCTCAATCTTATCTACTCTCCAAGGCCTCCTACTCTGGAGCTCAGGAGCACATGTAGGTTTCACATCCTACATCTTCTGAGAAGTAGCAGCTAGTGGGGGACAGGCTTTGCCCCTCCTTTGACCTCCTAGCTGGACCATCTCACTACTCTCTCTGATGCTTTTACCCTTGACTTCGTAGGGCAAGCATAGGTTAAGTAAAGCATACGTTACTTGGGGAACCTACTGTCAGTCTCCTTTCTTGCAGACACCCTAAATTCTCCCCATGTTTTTCTCATAGCTTTCTTCCCTTGGCTTTAGAGGGAGATGGCCTCCACCCTCTCCCACTAGTTGTTCTAGGGTGGTAGAGCGTTACTGTCAGAAGTCCTTTAGGGAAGTGGCTGGCCCCAGTGAACTTAACCAGGGGACTCTTAACATCTTCTGTACTCAGTTCTGGGCCTTAGCTGTCAATTCTGAGAGAACAAGTTCTCACTTAACAACTAACATCAGATGTTTATGTGTACGTTATATATCACACACAATAAATATACACACAAAAATCTTCCACTTCCTTTTATGTAGAGCTCTGTTTGCACCTTGCTTTTAAATTTTATAAGAGATCTTTATCTACCATTATCAGCAAGTATCCGACTTCTGACTTCCTTCCACAATGCCTAGCACTTCCTGGGAACTAGCCCCATCTCCAGCCCCAGGCAAGAAATCCTCAGGAATCTAGCCAAATTATGGTCATCCTACCCCACTCTCTGGTGACTGGTTCAGACATGTGAAGCAAGTATGGCCACTGAGCTTTGAGGAGATGACAGCTAGTCGAGGTCTCTGGGAAAGAATTTCCTTGTTCTTAAACCCACACAAATGAGCTGATTTCTTCCTCTTCCTCTGAGGGTGCTGCCTGGGGCTGCTGCAGCCAACCTGCAACCATGAAAAGTTGTGTGGGGGAAGGGACCTATTCTGAGGACAGAACTACTGCTATACTAAGGATGCAAAGGAGAAAATGACAAGAGTCCTTGGTTAACAACATTGAGCTCCTGAATAATTCAGGAGTTTCCTAATCTTATAATACAAGCTAGTAGTTTTTATTACTGTTTTGGCCATTTAAAATTGAATTTAGGGGGCATCATCCCAACACAAGCACATACAGATGGATCTACATCATTCTTTTCCACTGGCTATACATAAATTTATTTAACCTGTCCCCTATTGACAGGCATCTAGATTACTACCAGTTTTGAAAGCAATGCTGTAAGAAGCATCCTTATAACATCTTTGCATAACTGACCAAAGTCAGTTCTAGGATAAATTCTTAGGAGTCAAATAGCTAAGTCAAAGGGCATGTGCATTTTAATTTCAACAGAAGACACAATTACCCGCCAGAGAGGTTATACCAATTTAGACTCTCCACATCCACATCCTCACTATTACCACAGATGGTACCACACATATTTCATCTTTGCCACACAAATAAAGAGCCTTTTGTTGCTTTCTTTTGTATTTTAAAAATCATGAGACTAAAAATCTTTTAAATGATCTGTTTAAAAGCCTCTTAGAGTTTTTCTGTGAATCTTTCTGTGAACCTGAAAAGTTCCTTCTTTACAGATAAGACATTAAGAGACATTATAGATGACATTAAAGGAAGGTAATACGGAGCTGATTTACTTCCTAAAAGATAATAAACGACTAAGAGGAGTATAAAAAGTGAATCCAGGTATATATATTTACTTGTTGACATGCTAGAACACGAAAGAACATTAAAAAGCCCTAAAATGATAAAAAGGGAGCGTTTCAAACTCATTGCAGCAGTGCATTTTGGAAGCCAGTTTCAGCTGGAGACTGACAAGAACTGAGGAAAACATACTGGTGATAGTGGTGAGATCTGTGGCATACTCAGGCCACAAGCTTTATCTCCAGCCTGAGTGAGCAGAGGGTCACAGCAGCTGTGTGTCAGTTGCAATAGCCAGGGCACATTGCACCCCTTCAATAACAGTCAGAGGACTTCTCCAAGCCCCTTGTTATCCAGGACAAAGCATGAGTCATCACAGAAAATGCTAATGTTTTCTAGAATCTCATCATGCAATATTTACAAGTGGCTATGGTGAGGGTAGGGGAGAAGTGAGCAAGATCGAAAAACCACCTTACCTCGGGGGCCTAGCAGCGCCCTGAAATAGGTACTAAGTGATGCATCAAAATTTTCCATTTTAAAACCTGTTAAGAAAAAAAGACATTGATTAATCGCCACTCAAAATGCTTCTTACACAGTATTTTTTTCATAAAAGAACAAGAACAAATTCTTTTCAAAGGTTAAATTACTCATGTTAGAACAATTTTTTTTTAAACTCACAAAAGTAACATGTGCTAGTTCTAATTTGAAAATCAAAAGGAAACACACAATCTCGTGAATTCACTTTATAAACAAAGTGCCAGCCCAAACTTCTTTTCTCAGTTCCATAAAAACTCTTTCTGTGAAGCTGAAATCTCAGTGAGGAGAAGAGTGGAACTGGACTGAAAGGTGGCAGACAGGAGCCGATTCTGCCTGGGCAAGAACCAAAGCCTGAGCTAAGACACAGACAGGAAAAGCTGCATCAGAGGAAGGAATGCCTCAGTGAAAAGACGGTTTCCTCTGCTTGTTACTTTTGTTAATTATACTTCATGCCCATAGTAAAAAACTCATATTAAAAATGAAATGACGCGGTTCAAAAAAAATCTCATCACTTCCCTCCAAACACAATCCCTAAAGCCTCACCGTCAGAAAGAACCTAATGACAATATTTCCTGGGTATACTTCCAAAGATTTTTTTTGAGCACTAAAGGTCATGCCAAATGGATGTTTTTACAGTTGTGAATTGTAGATGTAGACCACCCATTAGATGATAAAGTCAACTTGGCAAGAAAAATAATAAACTGATCATAATAATCAGAGTGAGAATAAATATTGTCTCATAAATTTTTAATGTTATTGTATTATATTTATAAGTAGGATGTACTCAGCTATAATGTAAAATATATTCCTACTGTGTGAGGGGTCATAGTAAAAAAAAACTTACAAAAACACCGTTATACTGAAAAGTGTATATATAGTAAGTCCTTACGTACCATTGTCAATAGGTTCTTGGAATTGTGGCAGAACAACATATAAATGAAACTGATTTTACTGGAGGCTAACTGACATAAACAAGAGTTAAGTTCAGCATCTCATCAACATTATAATGAAATGATGTCACTTGTGAATCTGCCATGTATTACTTGGTTGTTTTCACTTAATAAAATGTCTTGAGGATAGTATCATATCAATAGTTATCCATCTATTTCCAACTTCTAAGATTTTATAAACCCCAACATTTCTCTCCTGTTTAAGATATACATTTATAGGGTAGCTAGGCATTTTTTCATATGTGTACTGACTAGATTTTCTATATTAACATTGGAGGCACACATTTTCAACTTTACTCTTACAGAAATAATTTTAAATATTTTACCCTCCAAGAGCAAAGGCAAAAATAAGTTTTATTAACTAAGCTGTTAATCATTTAATGCTACTTCTCTTCCTTGGCTCGCCACACTGAAGCATATGTAGTCTTTGTCTAATGCATGGATAAACTTCTACTTTATAGTTTATCTACAAAATTACCCAGTGGGCTCTAGTAGTTAGAAATGAATCAATCCAGCCCAGCCCAACTGTGAGACAGAGAGAGGTGGAGCCATCAATGACACTGAAAGCAGTCGTTACCAGTGTTCTGTCCTGATATGTAACTGTCTAGCCTTGGAGGAGACTTGGGGAAGATATGACTCCCTCAATCTGTGGCTGTAAACTAAGAAAGTAACAGCTCCTACACATCCAATTGCCAACAATTAGATAAGTCACTTTGTCCCTCAACAGTTACAACAACACACCCTTAGGTCACTTCTGAAATTCAAAAATTAAACGAATTTTTAACATACTACATCCCTAAGACCATTCTTGCCCTGAGCCATTATCTTCCCTCAGATTGAACTTTTTCAGGGGACAGAAATTCTACAAAATCTTGCAGAGAGTCAGTTGAACTTTACATTTCTCAATGGAACTCCTCTTATTAAAGGATTCTATCCTTAAATAAGAATTGTTGTATTTATTAAAGGCTATTGAAGCCTTGCAATTAAAAACTAATTTAACCTTAACTATTTTTTCATCATCATTTGAAAATCATCCAGAAAAATACAAGTTTTGGAATACAACCATTACGTTTTTGTGAAATCTAAATTACTCTAACACAATTTAACTTCATCTGTGATGGATGGTAGGGCATGTATATGGAGGACACTTGCACCCCAATGAAAAGCAAAGAAAAAGACTTGGCTCGAGGAGGAACAAGGCTGTAAACACCATGACTCTTGAAAGAATTACTGATGGACAGCTGTTCAAGCTGTCCACTAAGGACAGATTTACCTTCTTCCAAGATATTTTAGTCTAGACCCGGCTCTTACTGTATGAGTATACGGCATATTAATCAGTCTAACAACCAGGTAATAAACACAAAAGAGCTGAGAGCAGGTATAGAGGCATAACAGGCTAGCAGGCAATAAAGTAGCTCAATGCTGGGCTCTTTATCAGACAATTTGGGTTTAAAATCTATTTTTTCCACTTACTAGTAATGTGACTTTGGACAAGTTATTTAATCTATCTGTAAAATGGGGGGAATGATAAAGTAATTACCTCAAAGGTTGTTAAGAAGGTCAAATGATTTAATACACATAGATCTTCAGGACAGTGCCTGGCATGCAGTAAGCTCTCAATAAATGTTTCCCACCATGTGTCTGCCACAGGTTCAACCCCATAATGAATACTACCATGTGTGGCTGCCAGGACTTTTCTGGCATTCTGTCCCTGGCCCCATCTACTAAATGCCATCAGTGAGCCCACAGTTGTAATGACAAACCACGACATCCTCCAGAGGGACAGCAACAAAGCTGAGGGAGTTAACTTACCAGGAGAGAGGAACTTGTCAGTATAAGACATTAACTAAATATGAAAGACAAGGCTAAAACTAATATCTCATTGAATACACAAATATTAAACACCTTTGTGTACAAAAAATTGCTGAACTAGAATAAACATTAAGGAGGATACCCGGAGACCTAGAACAAACTAGACTTTCACAACAGGGAAAGAAGCCAGATGCTGTAAATGAAATACAAAATTGTTTGCAAATGAGTAGATGTTAGAATGATGCATGTTAAAAAACAAGCTGCATATACATGCTTCATACCAAGTTGTAAAAATATTAAAATAACAGTATTCTGGTATCTAACATCAGGAATATCCCTGACAAAAGCAGTAAGGGAATCATTATAATTTTTAACTACGAAGCCTTTCAGAGAGCTGTAACCAGTTTTGGTTTTCATGTAAAGAGGATGTGGAAAATCTGGAAACAAGAGTAAAGAAATGTTTAAAAATGATAGGAAACAGATCTATGGGATGGAGTTGGGGTGGGGGAGGTGGGAGAACATTAGTGGACTTAGAAAAAAATGAGGCCTAGGAATTGGTATAAATGACCTATTATTACGAGGACAATGCCTAGGACAAAGTTGAACTTGAGAATCTAGGCTAACATCATGGCAACAGAAAAGCAGCTTGATTAAACATACGGTAAAATTTCAGTCCAAGTGAACTGAACTCAGCAGCAAGCTACCAAAGTGTGCAGAATTTAGTATTTGGAGATACTGAAAAAATTCTATTACAAGCCATCTGTCCTGAATAATCCAAGTCTAAACCCAGCTTGAACAGAGGCCCTGCAGAAGCTGGCAGGCACAGGAGCGCTGCTTCGTCTTTCTAACACGAACCATCTTCTCTACAAAAGCACACGGTGATTTTGTCAGTAATGGCATATCTGTTCTTATATTGCATTTCTTCTCAGCTTGAGAATTCTTCTCTTAGGTTTGCAGAACTTCTCACAATCAAACTCAGGAATATATAAAACAGCTAGCAAAATATTCACTAAAGACATATGAGGAAAATAACCACCATAATTTTCAGAGTTGCTTGTTATGCTTTAAGTGTCTATGTTGAAAAGGGAGGAAGAATGGGCAGAGATGGCCCCTAGAACACAGGCCCCTTATCAGTAGAGTCCTGACCTGTTAATCACAGGCCTGGTTCTGTGCTGGACTCTGCCATGTTAAAGGTTTTCCCCAAACTCTCCTCATACCATGCCCACAACTAGACATGTGCTATAACTTTCTTAGACAGGGTTGTTTGTTTTTACACAGGTTACCAAGAAACATCTTTATCGAAGGTTTATTTTCATCATTTACTCTTTACTCTGTACAACGTCATGTTTCTGTCTAACCAGGGACAAGTTTAGCATCCCTTGTTACCATACATTCATTTTTCCATTCATACCATACACCAGGTGCCAGGCACTAAGGCCCTGAGGGAATGAAAGTTCCAGGCCGGTATAGAAACACACACATATAAAGTAAGTTATATAAAGTAACCATTGGCAAAAAGAAAGAAAGAAAGAAAGAAAGAAAGAAAGAAAGAAAGAAAGAAAGAAAGAAAGAAAGAAAGAAAGAAAGAGGGGTAAAGAAGGTGGGATTGCAGAGTGGGAATTTACTTTGGAAAATGTAGTTAGAGAATGCTGCCCTGAGAAGGTGACAGCAGAGCAGAGCAGGTCATCAAGGGAGCAAGCCACCTGGGTCTATCAAGAGAAAGGGCATTTCAGTTAGAGGGTCAGGCGACTGCAGTGGCCTCATGGTGAAGGCTGTGAGGCATGTTCAAGGATCACAGGCGGGGCCAGGGGTAAAGGGCAGGCAGCAACTCCGGAGGCCCACACTCCACTCCTTGCCTGGCGCCCAGACCTCACTCAGCAGTGGTTCACAGACATCACAGTCACGTGGTGCAACATGCAGAGTGCAATGTGGCCAACAGGCTGGGAACAGAAGAAGGTGCCAATCTTTAAATGCTCTCACTGTCACCATCCCCTCATCTTCCAGACTGGAGCCCACCTGCCAGCACCATGCCCTTTTCCTTCTCATCTCCCTTGCTGAGCCTATCTATTTGTGGCACAGAAACAGTACAAAAGGTCTCAGCAAATGAATTCTTCACTGCCAGGCCAGCCTGCCCCACTGAGTGAGTTAGTTGCTTGCTGGGTGGGCTGTGCGCTGAGCTATAATCTTTTGTACTCTTCTGAAGGAATAGGGGAGGCACAGGGCCCTGCAAAACCTTTTGCCTATTGATCTGGAATCTTGGGAACAGCATGACCCACTTTGTACAAGATGTCCAACCACTATTCCAGGGCTGCACAGCCTGCCTGACTGCTACAGTTCCTCATCTTCCAAGCTGCACGTGGACCAGTGACATCACTTCTCTATAATCCGAGTCATTCTACATGCAGCTTGGGCAAGCTGGGCCATGTGGGATCACAGCTGCTCTGTACAATTGTACTAGCAGGGACCAAGCCCAGGCACTGGGCCTGTGGAAGAGATTTGGTCCTAAATGCAACAAAAGAATAAGTCATTCTTTGGTCTGGCTGGTTCCCCACATGCAGACAGGAACAGGGGTTGTTCAGCACCTTCCAGGAACCAGATCACACTGATGATAAGCCAAGCATGACTTCCTCTTCTTTAATTTAACCAGGAGTCTGTGACACTCACTTAACCTATGGGGGGGGGGGGGGCTTCCCAGCATTACACGTCATGACAGAGAATAATAGGATCCATAAAAAAAAATTTCCAACCACGAGAGTATCCAAAAACTATTCACTCACTAATTCAAGGGCCATATACAGAAAATGATAACTATGAAAACAGGATAAGGGTAGGAAACAGAGACAGGTAAATGAATTAGAACAGATTTTAAAGAATTCCTCTTTTATGCATATTTTCCAAAAGACACTTATAGTTGAAAGCCACTTCCCACTATCAAATTCAAGAGTGTTTTCGGTAACCACACAACTGTATTATAATTGTGCGTCACCATAAGTATCTAAAGAAAAAAATTAATTGGGGCTGGTCGTTCTCTATAAATTAATAACCCTATATTAAAAGTGGATGTGGCACAGTTCTGCACACTGTCACTTAGAGTAAGTACTGTACATGTGCCAAGAATTTGCCCTGCGACAAGGACTGAATTGTAGGATTTAAGTAAGCCTGGGGCCTGAATTCTAGAGAAACACTGAAACTACCATAGCACAAGATACAGAAACCTGGAAATAATGACGCAAGCAAAACACAAAGGGCAAAAACCAAATCCCCTAAAGAGAACAGTGCTCATGAAGAAAATCGATCTGTTAGCTCTCTGCAGGAGCAGTATGCCCAGGTGAATCATCTGCATGAGGTTAAATAAGCATCAGTGTTCACTTTGATCTAATATCAAACAGAGTTTGCTGGAGGCCTGTCTGAAAAAAGATACTACAATAAGCTTTCCAGAAAACTAGTCCCCCCCATCCCTTTCCATTTGGCTCCCAAGAGGGACAACAAAATGCCAGAGTATGGGGGTGGGGTATCAATGCAAGAAGGCTGCTGGGGTTAACAAGAGATGGCACAGAAAGTTGCTTTCATTACAGATCTCAAGGTGAACCTACCTGCCTCAGTAAAAATGCAAATGCTAATAATCACTTGGGCTATTTACAACTGGAGCAGGAAAAAAAAGCTACTCTGCAAATGAACACTACTGGGATCTTAAAGCAAATCTGTTTTAAAAGATACCAAGATTTAAAAAAAAGTATTATAGTAAAGAAAGTTAATTTCTTACACCCACAACTAGGCTTTTTGCTGACTTTAAAGATCTTTAGCAGTAAAGTTCTTTAGGGTCAAGCCTTAGTTGTTGTTGCTGCTAAGGCAATGGCAGCAGGAAGCAGTCAGCTTGCTTTCAAGGCCCCCTTTCCTGTGAAATCAGTCAAGTCACGTTGCTTCTGGTTTAAAAACATGTTTATTACAGACGTTTACCTACTGTTCAGCATAACTTCCTCATCATATCCTGTTTTATTTGTTTTTTGAATTGTCACAGTTCATCTAAAAATAAGTCAATTGAGCTAGCCCTATAAGAGACAAGGGGTCATGATGAAATTTCCCTCCATTTTCTTTGCTCTCCTACACATTCGCCCCTTTTAACATTCAACTTGTGTTAAGAGGCATGGGAACATTCTTCAGATTGGCTGCCAATAACACAAAAAAATTAAATGGCACTTTAACTCGGCAGTCACAATACTGCTTCTCAAATTTAAAAAGGTTTTTCCAGGTTGGGGAAAATCAGCTCAGGAATGAGGAGGAAAATAACCAACCACACCTTGCTCAGAAATGTTAAAATATAAAACACTGTCATAAAGACAGTTTCCAAACTTTCTGGCACCAGGGACTGGTACTCCTATGAGAATCTAATGCCTGATTATCTGAGATGGAGCTGAGGTGGTGATGCTAGTGCTGGCAGCGGCTGCAAATACATAGATGAAGCTTCACATCCTTGCCTGCCACTCACCTCCTGCTGTGCGGCCCCTTCCTCACCGGTTACAGACAAGTACCATTCCAGGGCCATGGGAGGGGAGTGAGGGGTGGGTTAGGGACCCCTACCATAAGAGAAAGAACATCTAAGTACTAACATGCTCTCTGATAAGAAAGTAAAATGACAACAGAATTCCTCTAGAATTCCGGTATTTAAATAAATAACTCCACATAAAATCCTGGCTAGAGAGAACTATCTGCCACATCAACAGTGAAACCATCATTCTGACAATCAAGGAATCTATGCTTATTTTTCTGCCCGCCCGCCTCGCCCTCGCCCCGCCCCCCGCCAACAATAGGATTCCCATACTTGCTAACCTCCATTCTAAGGGCATTACTCTTGTTAATATTCTGATAAGAGTCATTTTATCATTCATAGTATATGTAGAAAAAGACACAGCCCTATTGGGGGCCTCAGGTAAGTAAATGCAAAATTAGGGCATTGATATGCACTATAAAGTACTGCTACAGGTTAGCTCTGTGGTTAAAGGCTGAACAACCTCATTCTTGTATAATGGACATCTTGCAGGGGAGGGAGGAGAATTTTAAATGTTGCAAAACTTAGTGTTACCACATACAAAAATAAGATTAGGTAAATTAAAAAAGAAGCCCCTACCTCCCACTCCTTGGTTGCCACCAGTTAATTAAAAAGTGCTATTCTAACCATTCCTGGAGAAGGACATTCTTCTAAAGCAGTGAAGAATCACCCCAGTGGCTTTGATCTTAAATGAATCATCTGTGGCCATTCCTCTCCTTGTCCCAGGCCCAGATAAGATGTTAAAAAGGCTCTCCCCCTTGGCCTCTTGTAGCTTCACTGTCGGGACAACTCATTTAGCATACAGCAACTTGAATTTTTAGATAACCTGGATTACGTTTTCAAGGTATTATGGGAATGCACTCAGTACCTCCTCAGATAAAGCCCAAAACTTTCAAGAGCATGTACTCCAATTTGGTCTATGCATACAATAATTATCTGCTGGTGATACTATACATGAGGCAACATACCTGCTATTATAAAATAAAAAAGAGGGAAAACAATGTCAAGCACTGACACTCATAAACCCACAATGGCAGCTTCTTAAAACATGGACTAAAACATAGACTAAATCCCAGTTACAGAAGGTATTTCCTCAGAGAAAAGGTCCTCCTCCACACTAGTGATCTGGAATGCTAACAAAGATATTCTACTCCTGTCTATTATTACGTGTTCAGAAAAGGCATTTTACAAGGTGTGAAAGAAACAAATACCAAAGCAATACTACACACCCACAACATACATCCTTCTTAAACATTCAAAAAAATTTCTTCCCCACTTAGAGAAAAAGGTATACTTTTCTAGTTTTGGAAGGCAATAAATAAATATATGTGATCTAAGAAACTCGGATGTAGATAACTTTTTTCAGCAGCAAGAAGGAGTGTAGCATGATCTTAGAACTATATTCTAAGGAAATTCTTATTCACAGCAAAAGAACAGACTGTATCATCAAATTCAAAGTTCTTCCTCCAGTTCTCAGTGGGGGGAGGTAAGGAACCCACATATCAATTCCCTTAATCAAAAAAGCATTTGGAGAGGAATTCACTGGAGAAAATGACTCTTGTAGAGTTTTATTACAAAGATAACAACAGTGTTCATTTGAAACGGGAACAGGAAGCAGTGACGATTTTGCTTGGTTTGAAACACACCCTGCCACTGGGAAAAAGACAATGCTGATCCACATACCGAATGCTCTGTGCTGGTGGATCAAGGCCAGATCGCTGCAGATGGACTTCGAATTCTGCTCTCAAACTGCTTGCTGACAGTAACTAATTAATCCCCACAAGGCTAGATAGTGAGATAAGGTAAAAAGATCCATCAAGTGCCAGGATCAGCTTTATTTTTATCCATCTCCCCAATCTTCACAATATGACTGCCCTTCACTCTAGCAGTCATTTGAAAGGCAGCTGACTCACTAAATTAACAAATACTTAATGAGTGTCCACTATGTGCCAAGTATTGCTCATCAAGGAAAATGAATGTGACAGGGGTAGACATGACCTCTGCCCTCTTGAAACTTAAAGGAGTAAGCAGTATGCAAAGACACCTGTGGGTCAATCCTTTTTGGGTAGCAGTGTTTAGGAACACATACTCTGGAGCCAGAGAGCCTGGGTTCACATCCTTGCTCCACAACTTACTACCCCTATAGCTTCAGGCAAGTTACTTAACCTTAATAGCTTTCTCATTTGTAAAATAGGTAATTATAGTTAGTACCTTCCTCATGTGATTAAATGAGTTTATATAGAATACTTAGACAAGTGCATGGCACACAATAAATGCTGCAAAAATATCTGTATTATTATTGTCATTATAAAGACCTTTGGCATTGACCAACTTCACATTCAATGTTTGTGAGAGTTTTGCTAAACCATAAATCAGAGTTCACTGGAAAATCCATGAGCCATGAAACTTGTCCATTTCTATACCTCATAGCTGTTATTCTCTACTTTGGATGGAATCACATCTATGATAAGAGTCTCTAGATAAATTCCTCTAGAATGTTAAGGGGGTGCTGGTCATTGACTTCTTTGTGAGTAGAAGATCAGCGTTCATACCATCCTTAGAAACAGAGCAGAAGTCAATCTGTATCTTGTATGCATTTTTTTGTATTCCCAGCAACTAGCATATAGTAGACGTCCAATGAATTTATTCATATACTACCTAAACTGGAGAGGTGGTGGAGTTGTCAGTCACAGAGCTTGGTTGGAGCTAAAGTTTGAACTGAGGTCTTTTATCTTATGACCTACTACTCTTAAAATACCCCATATAACCTTTCAAGGGAGCATCCTCACATGCTATTGTCAAGAGGATGGTAACAATATGTATTAGTAGCGTTTGAGTTCGTATAGCTTTAACCATGAGAATAAGATACAGAATAAATAACACTATCAAAGTAAAAAAGAACAAAAACCAGTTGTATTAACCTATGATGCTTGGTAATAGAGGTCTTAGAAATTTCTGTAATTAAGACCTAGGGGGAAGACAGTGGAAAAAGGGGTGGCAATCCTCCTTGGCCTCATTTTCATATACCCATCATCACTTCCACTATGTCTCAATCAGTGATTAAATTACAGGCATGCATACACACGCACACACACACATACACATTTTAAGTGTTATAATTATTGGCTATACTGTAACTATCTGTTTATTTGTTCATAATCCCATTAAGTGCTAAGCTCTTCTATAGTAAAAACCTCTGATGTTCCCATTTGTATCTCCAGAGAACCTGGAACCTGCCATACCTGGCAGACTGCAGATTACTGGTTGAAACTATGACTGAATGAATGAATGCCTTCATGCTGTTTAGAGTTTCACATCAATAGGTTGTCAAATCTGTCTGCATCTCAAAATCATCTAGGAGCTTAAAAAAAAAAAAACACGTTTCTGGGCCTCACTCCTAGAAATTCTGATTCAACAGTCTAGAGCCTGAGAAATGTGTCTTTTTATGAAGTTCCTTAGGTAATTGTGATGAGGAACCTTCTTTGGAAACCACTGCTGTATATATAAATTGAGCTTTTGGACTCTAATAAAATCACCTGCAGCCCTTAAAAGTTTTGTCACCCAGATGGTATCTATGTAGTCATAGAACTACACCAAGAGAGTCTAGACTGGGACAGTGGTCAAGAATAAAATATATTTTATCTCTATAAATTTGGTTACAATGCCCTGTTTGCTCTAACTCCACCATCATTTCCTTTTAAAACATCTCTCATGCTGAAATAAAACCCCATTAAGTTAGAGGTCAGTTCTCCTACCTATTAAACATCACGTACAATCAGCATGCAATAAGTAGTTTAAGCTCTTTCTCCATTCTGGAATGTTGTTATAAAGAATACCACTGTCAGCAAGAGAGACCCCTTATCCTCTGTCACTTCCTGAACCAGGTGTCAGTGGTGGCCAAATTCGTAAAGCTCAGGGAGGGAACATCTCTCTCTTGCTTCCTATAATCCCCAGCAGCTGTTTGTAGCACAAAGAAGGAATTTAGTAACTACTATTTAATCATATTTAACTGGGGTAGTGTGGGGTGCCATGGAGTGGCTGCTATTGCCAGAAATCATGACACACACTTGGTCACAGCGAATTGTACATACTCCTTGGAAGGAGACAAGGTGAGAGCAATGGGAAGAATCTGGACACTGGTTGAGATGTGGGCTCTGGCTCAGGCCCCATTATCATCAGTCCTAAATTCAGCCGCTTTCTATTTGCTTCACTACCTGGATTAGAGGATTGCGATTTCAAGTAAATTTGGTATTCGTGAATTGGGTATCCTTTAAGATGGAGCCTCTCCTACAGTGAACTGGAGTAGCATGTGCAACCAACAGAATGCAGCAAAAAGAACGGTATGTCCCTTCTACATTTAGGTTATAAAAGACATTGTGACTTTCATCTTGATCAGGCAGTGTGTTTTGTCTCTGTTTCTCAGATCACTAGCCCTGCAGGAAGCCAGCTGCCATGTTTATGAGCAATCCTATGGGGAGTTCAATGTGGAAAGAAACTGAGGTCCTCTGCCAATAACTACCTGAGTGAGCTTGAAAGCAGGTCCTTTGGCCCCAGTCAGCTTCAGATGACTGCAGCCATGAATACAATCTCATGAAAGACCCCGGGCCAGAAAGAACCACCTGGCTAAGAGTCTCTGGAGTTCCTGATCCTCATACTGTGAGAGATAATGCTTGCTGTTTTAAGCTGCTAAATTGTGCAGTAATTTGTTACTCAGCAAAAGACAATATGCTTAGAAACTAATGAGGTCAGTGGGGTTGGGGAAAGAGGTTCCTAAGGTCAACTCCTCCTTTGCTAGTTTTCCATTTGGTTACTACACATAATCAAGGCACCAATTAGAAGCATGGCCCTAAAAAAATAAATGCTCCCCCCATGATTTAATTGGAACTGGGAAGGAAATGAAAAGGCTTGTTATCTAAAGTTAAAATTTGTTATGAAAACAATACGACACTTTTATTACTGGCCTAACACCTAATAGATAAAAGTGGTAACATTTATTATCAATTGTATACATTTAGCTTTTCAAAAACCCAATAAGGAATTATCCTCATTTTATAGATGAGGAAACTAAAATTCAGAGATTTTAAGTAATATGGTCAAGCAACAAATAGAGCTATTTAGATAATTGCAGGATTATGTAACAGGGTGGTTTATTGGAACTTGGGGGTTTCCTGAGATGCAACAAAGAAGAAAAAAGTCCCAGGGACACTGGTTACCCTACTACATCCAAATATTGTGTATTTTCAAGCTATCGTTTTGGCAGTTTATAATCTGCAATGAATTTTGAAATGTTCCCTATGAAAATGAAAACCACCAGCCTTTTTATCTCACAGTATCCAAGAAAAAAAATTTTTTTTTCTGTGAAAAAGTAAAACAATTATTCTCATGATACAAACTAGTACGGAAATTTTTCAGTGTAGGAGTTTCTACAAATTTGTTTCAAAACAGCTATTGAGTCCAGAAACCAGTGATAGGTACTCTCCCTGGGCCTCTGCTGAAGGGCCTTCCATCATGACTCAAAGGACGGTGGGCAGGACTGAGTGGGCTCCCACAAAACTGCACACCAAAGCAGGTGCTCTGGCAGAAGGGGCAGGCAGGTTCACAACTTCCTCTTCCACAGAAGCACAGAGACAGCTGGCTCACAGGACTGAGAACTTCAGCATTAGCAGTGCAAGAGTAGTTTTCATGCCTGGTAGGTCAGAAAGGCCAACCACCAGCAAGTCAGCATAGCCCAAACAGCTCTGGCCCTTTCTCTTTTAAGAAGATCCACAAAACACCCACCAGAATGGCTGTAATCATAAGGACAGGCAATTACAAATGTTGGTAAGGATATAGAGAAACTGGAACAGTCATACATTGCTAGTGGGACTGTCAAATGGTACACATGCTGTGGAAAGAGTCTGGTGGGTCCTCAAAGAGCAGAACACAGAGCTGCCATATGATCCAGCAATTCTACTCCCGGGTATATATCTGAGAGAAATGAAAACATATGTCCATGTAAAAACCTGCCACAAATATTTACAGTGGCATTATTTAAAATAGCCAAAAAAGGGAAGCAACCCAAATGCCTACCAAGTGATGAATTAATAAACAAAATGTAGCATGTACCATATAATGGAATGTTATTCGGCCATAAAAAATATCTGAAGTACCAATAATACATGCTACCGCATGGATGATCCTTGAAAACTCTATGCTAAATAAAAGCTAGTCGCAAAAAAAAAAAAAAACACATATTATATGATTCTATTTATATGAAATGTCTATAATAGACAAATCCATGCAGACAGAAAGGACATTAGTGGTTGCAGGGATGGGGGGCGATGGGAAATAAATGCTGACCTTTATGGGATTTTTAACATAATGAAAATGCTGTGGAATTAGATCCACTTTAAAAATTTTTAAATAAACTTTAAAAATGGAAAGGTACTTAAGATTTACCTATAAGATTGTCATCAGCGGTATAAAAGCAGTAAATGGGGAAGGCACCTTTAAATATCCATCTAGAAATGATCTGCTAAATAAATTATGGTATAGGCATAGAATTAAATATTATGCCATCATTGAATTGAAGTTGTCGGGCATTTAATACAGAGAAATGAAGATGAATATCCATCCAAAAACCTGTACATGAATATTCATAGCAGCTTTATTTGCAATACCTCAAACTGGAAACGACCAAGGCATTCATCAGCAGGTGAATGATACACTTAACAATCTGAATGAATCTTCAGAGAACTATGCTGAATGAAAAAAAAAAAGCCAATCAACTTATTATAGAACATAACATTTTTGAAAACATAAAACTATAGAGATGGAGAAGAGATTAGTGGTGTCCAGTGGATAGAGACGGTATGAAGGTAGGAAGAAAGCAGAAGTGACTATAAAAGGGCAACATGTACTGAAAGACCATTCTGTATCTTGTAACTTGACTGTAACAATATCAGTACGCTGGTTGTGATACTGAACTACAGTTCTGCAGGATGTTACTATTAGGGAAACTGGGTAAAGGGTACTTGGTATCTCTGTATTATCTTACAACTGCTTATAAATCTAGAATTATTTCAAAAAGAAAAGTTACATTTAAAAACGTCTACAAAAGTGAAGAAGACTAAGTGTTTGATTTTTTTTTAAAAAATTCATCTATCATCTTCCTCCTCCTGCCCCTAATGCAATGAATGACACACGGTTGTGACTTTCTGGCATCTGTAAGTGCTCGTAAAGGAAGACTGGTGCTGGAAAGGAACACTCTGAACTATGACACCATTTGTAAAACATTAACCCTTCACCTAAATGCTGGTGTCTTCACTTTTTAAATTTTCAGAGCTGTCTAATTAGCTTCTCTGTAAACATCCATCCAGATTACTCAGGTAATGGGGAATACTGTTTCAATCCATCTAATGTTCTGATTCACTTCAAGGGATCATACATCTCACACCGGTCAGTCTTTCATAGTGTAAGAAAATCATTAAATATATCAAATAAAATCTTCCTAAATAAAATTTAATCTTTGATGATTCAGAGGCATTTTGTAATCTTAAAGTTTCAGAGTCAGAATTATGAACACCAAATCCTGTTTACAGAATTGTGATGAGCAGGCGTAAATAATTGGGATAAATTTGTAAATCTATTGTGCCTCCATGGTTTAAATCGTAAGTTCCTGATATCAGTTACTTCCTTGCCACTTTCCATTCTTAAAAATGGAATATATGAATCTTTAGATAAATAGTATGGAGTTGTCAGATTCTAGTTGTTTTGATAATAAAAATATTAATAAAAGCTGTTTGCAGTATGAAAGAATGAAAACTGTGCATTCTTCTATCTTTTGGATCATTTCTTGTAAATCCACTGAAAAACACAGTGGTTAAGCAGTACTTTTACAATGTGGAAGAGTCCTATCATTATGTGATTCTACAGTTTACTGCAGGGAGTGTTGTTCTGGAGTCACACTTGTGCTCTGCAGTGGGCCTTTTGCTGCCTGTCAACAGGAAGGAGCCATTCAACACCCATAGCTTTCCAGGGGACAGTGGACACGTTCCAGAAAAGGCTGAGATGACTTCTTCCATAACCCTCTCTGGAAATTCTCCAGCAGGATTAGATCTCTTCCTAGCAATGCTTTTCTTTTCACCAAGTGCTACTTTCAACAAATGTGCCGCTGTATTTAAAACCCCCTTGACAACTATTAAAGGTGAAATATCGAGAATTAGGCCCTAAGGTGATTACATTTTAGTGGAACTGCAAGTATTTTAGAAAGTCCTATTAATGTAACTGAATATTCTGACTGGCTAATAATGAGATTTTCCCTTCATTTCAATTCTCCCCAAGTACCAATATTCAACTCCAAGTTGTCATAAAAGCCATTTTGCTGTAACAAAATGAAAGGAAGCCAGTGATCAAATTAACATGAATCCAATTCGGTGCCTACTTACAGAACACCAAGGGAGAGATACTAACAGATCCCAACATGAAAATGAAGGACATAGTTAAGAAGGAAAAAAAGAATAGCTATTTGTACACAGAACTTGTAAAAATTCTTTCCTGGAGAAGTCAATCAGGTGAAAATTTAGGAAAAAAATTATAGATTGTAACACAGCATGTATTATTGTTTCACAACATGCCTTTACGGAGCACCAAATGTGTTTAAGGCTTTATAGTAGGTGGCAGAGATAGAGAATATGGTTCTTTCTGTTATGCTCAGAAATCTAACTGTCACCCAATTGGAATCTGTATTTTTAACTCATTTCAAAAAACAGAAATTCAACACAAATCAACAACAGCAACACACAGACAGACACATACACGCACACATACACACACTCTCTGAAAGGCAGAGGGAGATAGATACAAAATGACATATATTATCCTACTTTGATTTGGAAAAGCTATCATACATTTTCCTATGCAGAATCAAATGAAAACAATTACTTGAAGAAAATGAATGTGACATGTTTAAAATATATTGTGGCTTTCTCCAATGTTTTTTTTTTTTTCATATACATGAATAATTTAATATATGTCACCAAGGTGGAGAAGGGAAGGGATAGTGTCTTAGTCAGCTTAGGTGCCTATAACAAAATACCACAGACTAGGTGGCTTAAACAATAGAAATTTATTTCTCACAGTTGTGGAGAAACTCCAAGATGAGGTACCAGCAGATTCAGTTCCTGGTGAGGGCCCTCTTCCTGACTTCAGATAGTCACCTTCTGGCCATATCCTCAGTCTCACAAGATGGTGAGAAGGGGCTCTGTTCTCTCTCTTCTTATAAGAACACTAATTCCATTATGGGGCCCCACTCCCATCTTCGTGACCTCATCTAAACACAATTACCTCCCAAAGGCCTCAACTCCAAAACCCAACACACTAGTGGGTTAGGGCTTCAACATATGAGCTTAGGGAGTACACAAACATTTGGTTCATAACGGAGAGGTAGTTTTCCATTTAAGAGGTAAAGGGAATGAATTGCTCTTTATAGAATCTAGAGAAAATTGCTATTTTTAAAAAACTTAGTCTCTAAAGTGAATTATTTTCATTCATTCATTCATTCAAGCAATCAAACCACATAGTCTCTCCTTTACAAAAAGGTTGCGTTCCAAATGATAACTTGTAAACTATTTTTTGATTCTACTTTCTATAGAAATTGTTGTATTATATAGTTCTTAACCTTCTGGAGATCCTATACCAATTGTAAAAATTTAACTAAAGGAGATCTCCTCTCTATCCCCAAATGACAAATAATTTGGATAGAACTGACATTTAGAATCCTCCAAATCCTAGGAACCTCCAATCCCCAAATTAAGAACCCTAGCTATATGTGGTTGATAGATCTCCAGATGGGCCCTAAAGTACTTAACTCATAATGAACAGGTATCTATAGGACTAGAGATTGTTACTATTTTTATGAGAAAATAGAAACTATAGTATGTATAGTATGAATTAGAGTCCCTGGTCTCTGACACAATACAGTAATATGAACTTTGGTATGCTGTTAAAACCTGTGTACACTTCAGTTTCCTGAGTTATAAACATGTAGATAATAATGCCTATACCTCATGGGGTTTTTGTGAAGAGAATAAGATTCTATAAAACGCTTGGTTCAATGCATGAATACCTCAATTCATGGCAGCTATTTTTTAAATTATCATCAGCAAATATCCATTAAACATACGTTTAATCCACAAGACAAATCTGCCTACAGAGAAGTCAGAGTCTAACAAGGGAGAGCGATAAATAACGATAATAAAGTGAGATGCCTTGATAAAGTATGCACAGGGGAAATGGAGGGATAAAAAAAAAAAAAGAACAGTTGACAACTGGGCCAGGTGAGGCCTCACAGAGTAATGTCTGAGTTCAGGCTTGATAGTGGGGGATGGGACAGAGGGGAGAGAAAAGTGAAAAATGATGTTGTAAAAGCAGGTAAGGGCTCTAGGTTTGAGTTTAAGCTGGGTGGGGGGTGAGACTGGGGATATACAGAAGGCTGGAAAGAAAGTGAGATCCAGGTCAAGTCAGTTAGAACAGGGGTCCCCAACCCCCAGCCATGGACCAGTACCAGTTTGTAGCCTGTTAGGAACTGGGCTGCACAGCAGATGGTGAGTGGCAGTCGAACAAGCGAAGCTTCATCTGTATTCGCAGCCGCTCCCCAGCACTAGCATCGCTGCCTCAGCTCCACCTCAGATCATCATCAGGCATTAGATTCTCATAGGAGCACCAGTCCCTGGTGCCAAAGAGGCTGGGGACTGCTGAGTTAGAAGACTATTGCATCCTAATGCCATGGCAGGAGAGAAAATAGGCGAGGGGAGGAAGTCCAAGCCTCTGGCTTCTCACTCTGCATTCTGGATGGGGGTGCTGTTTGATAAGTCAGGAAGCACAGGGGCAAAAGGGTAGGAATAAGGGAACAAGGAAAGTTCTGACCACCTAGAAATGTACTGCTCTGCTACCAATCTTATTAATCATCATTGATTGATTGTACAGTTTCATATATACCTGTTGAGTCAGGAGGCAGGCCATAAATTTGAATTATTAAACTGCAAATTAGTTAAAATTCACTATGTTGACACATTCTCTCATAGGAAAAAATTTGGACAATGAACTGTGAATTGAGTTCATAATGAATTGAGCTCATAATGTTAAGAAGTTGAGCTTAAGTGAGGACCTAAGTCACATATTTGTTTAGGATTTATATACTCTTGTCATTCTGAGAAAACGTTAAGCCAGCTATGCTCAAACATGAATTTCACACTTTGAGTGGTTGAATTATTTAGCAAATTGCTATTTTCCTTCATTAAATAGTCTGCTAATGACTGACTGCTATAAGGAAGCTTTCTAAAGTCATTCTCCTATCACATTAATATCTCTCTAAGAGAATCTAATAACTGTTTATGACCTAACCCAGCTCACCATTTCAAAGTCCTTTTCTTTGACTATCATAATGATTGTAACAATAGCAACTAATCAGTCCTTACTATGTGCCAGTAGGTTTTCGCTATAAATTTACAAGTACAATCGCAATCCTTATAGCAGCCCTTTCACATATCCCCTTTTCACAGATAAGTACACTGAGGCAGGGAGCAATTAAGTCATTTATTCAAGTTTACACCAATGGCCAGCCGAGTGACTCCAGGGCCTGCTTTTTTAACCACTAAGCCTACTGTGAAATAAATAAATTTATTTATTTGTTTGTTTGTTTGTTTGTTTATTTATTTATGGTTACATTTTAAAGTAAAAACAAAAAGCAGCCAAGAGTGTGGCAGAATCCATGTTTCCCCTTCTACTATTTAAAAGCAGAGACCTTGGACAAGTTAAGCATTGGGTGCCTTGGTCTCCTCTTCACCTGGAACATTCCCTTGAAATGGGAGTAAGAATACTTACCTAACTGATGAGACGGTTCATGTACAGGATTCACCATGAAGCTATGCTAATATTATATAATAAACATATATGTAGAATATAATTCTATTCTACTTTTTTCTATGCTTCATAAAAAGCATATATTTGTAACCTAGCATTTTGACGCTGTACAATCACTTTGTGAACCTAATTTGAGCTTGGGAGCAATATCTTATATAAATGCTTTAATTATTCCCTCATTATTAATTATTTCATGTTTCTAAGTTTTTACTATTCTTAAATAATTCTGCATTGTACAGCTTTCTACATAAAACTTTAGCTATATATTAAATTATTTCCTTAAGTGAGAGTCCTAGAAACTGGGCAATTAGGCCAAACGGTCTTTATACTGCAAAATTTCTTTCCAAAACAAATATCCATTTTAAATCATTTTTACCCATCAACGTTCTCACCAGCAGGGTCTACATCAGCAGCCTATATAACTGCACCCTGGTCAACATTAGGAAATTAATGAAGAAAAATAAATTTTTGCCACTAATTTAGTCTAATATAAAATGCTCTATGTGCATATTAAAAATATAAATCATACAGAAATCCCAATGTCTGAAAAAACAATGAACATAAACAATGAAAATTTATATAAAGAACTATTTCTGACTAATGCCTGAAACAGAAATAAATTAATAAAGTAATAAATTCAAATGTATCCTCTACTTTTCTAAAGTATTATCTGTGAATATAAGCTAGTATTTGTTAACTGGTCACTTATGTTAAGAGTCTTTCACTTGAGTTATTAGTACAGGTGTTCCCCGCTTTGAAGAGTTCTTGTTTTGCCCCTTTTATGAAAGACCTACATTAGTACTCATTTTCTTTAACCAAAAGAAATCTGAAGGGGACTTTTGCTTTTAGGAAAAAAGGTGAAGTGAAAATAGCACTCAGGTTTGTTTTGCAGAGAAAGAAACACTCAGCATCAACCTGCCAGAGCTTTGAATGGTGCCTGTGAGCATCCGTACTTTATCTGGATTTCTTTTGTGCATCTGTTAGCAAGATGTGTCCTAAGATATCAGAAAAGCCTAAGGGAGCCCATAAGGGAGTACGTTTAGTGTAAAACTGGATGTAATTAAGCGGTTTCATGGTGGTGAATGAAATAAAGACAGTTTGTATGCAGCAGATTTGGGGTCTGGGAACCAAATTTTTTCCATATAAATTAATGGTAACTGCTTCTTCGCTTTACACCATTTTGGCTTACCAAAGGTTTCATAGGAATGCTCTACTTTAGGATATTGTCTGCATTCCACAAAAATTCACCCTCAAACTAAGGAACTTAGCCTAATTACCAAAACTAGACTTAAAAACTCTAAGAGAAGCATTATGTCTTAAACAATAGTAATCCTTGAGAACAAGTTTGGATTTTAAAAAGTACGGTTCAGGCATTCGTTTATTTTGTCTAGAGACATGGAATATTCTTTTTAAATGGAATCTACAAACCCAACCACAAAGAAGCCCTATAAAACAGTAAATTCAATTCTACTAAAAGAGACCCATAAAAACTAGCTTAAAAGAAAAACAAAAACAAAAACAAATACTGTATGAACTTAAGAACTGAAATAAGACTCAGTTGATTTTTTTTAATTGTGTACATAACATTTTGCAGAAGATGGGCCATTTTTTGCTAATCAGTAGCTGAGTCGGCCAAATTTAGTTTATGTCATTAGCACTGTCATCAATAAAGCATAAAACAGCTTGATTTTTCCAATCCCATGTGGAAGCACAGAGTGAGAAGTTAGAAAAATATTTTGACTTTCTCACAGAGAAATTTCATATGCATTTCACAGGACACAAATGAGAAACCCAGAGTCCCTTGCCTGCACTTTTCAGCTCAGGCACCACACCCAGAATAAATAAGTGGTATAGGACCCAATAGCTTTAATTTAGAATCAACCAACTCCTACTTGGGTCATAAAAATCCTCATGATGACAAGTGGTCCACTATCCGAGACTTAAGTAGCACTGAAAGGAAAACTTGATTAGCAAAGTGTCAGGCAGGCACTGGGATAAGCTATTCAGGGTCTATTAGGATAAAATGGCATTAACTCTGGCCTAATTTATTACAGCATCAAACAAATCTTGCATCATTACAGACTGCAACACCGCACTAATAAGAGGATTTCATTATGAAACCATATTTTTCCTTTAGAGTCCCTGGCTTCAGGATGATAAAACCATTAAAAATAGAAAACACAACGTTAATAATTAAAATAGTACTAACACTGAACATTTATGTGCTAAGCATTGTACCACGCATTTCACATGCACTATTTAATCTTCTCAGTAACCATGTAAAGGGTCATTTTTTTCCACTTTACAAAAGAGATGAAGGCTCATACACTAGAAGTTATTGCACACAATCACTGAGCCTGTACTTGGTTTATGAGATTCAAACCTTGGTTGCCTGGCCCCACAAACTGAGCTCTTAACTACCTTAACTGTAATTTTGTAGCAAAATTACACTAAGTTTAACTTTGCCTGCTAGGAAAATAAGAAAGTCCATCAAAGTAGCAACCTGCAAATACCTATTTGCAAATACCTGCAAATACACTACTGGGTCCAAAGTAATAATCTCAGGTTTTGTGAGGAACAATTTATACCCAAGGCAACACCGGTGTACAAAAGTGAGCCAACGGTAACAGCACTTATGTGATATACACTTGATCTGGTTTTTCTTCCCCCTTCAAATACCATCATTAGACAGACTTTGGTGTCCTATAGACAGCATAAATGAGACACTGATTCTCAGGTAGCAGGCCTACTTAGAAATTGACATAAAAGCAAATAACAATGATAATGTGATTTCAGTGAGGCTACGAATGAAAAAATTCTCAAGTGTAAACTTCTGGTTTGAGTGTACTGGAAGATAACATAATGTAGAATGAGAAATGTATCCACTGTGTTCAGCACTGGGCATTTTCTAGAGCCAGGATGAGTAATGAGTTTTTCCCATATCTCTTTAAACTATAGATATGCAGCACATGATAAGATCGTTTTAGATCTCTATCTGTAGATATTAACTATATAAGTTTCTGCAATTAAAAATATACATTTTTAAAAACATGGATATATGGACTGGAAGATTTTTTTAAATGGGCCTCTGACAATGAGTTGGGGTAACTAATCTTAGATCAAAACAAAAAGCTGAGGAATGCTATCATAAAAACTAAGAATTTCTCTATCTCCAAAGAAGATGACAAAGAAGTATTAATTAGCTTGAGGTTTGACTTAAGGAGAAACTTTGAGAAGTATGCAAACACTAGAAAAGGCCCGTGGGGACACTGCATAAATACCACCACCACCCCGCAACCTGTCTTCAATAATTACGGTAAATAATGTATATTGTGAGTCATATACATACTTATGCATGCCAATTATTCACAAGTACTCTTTTAGATGAAATGGACCTAAGAGTCTATAATTGTCCAGTATAACTGCAATTACATAAACATAGTGTGGACAAAGAAAGGGGTTCTACGCAAAGTAGCCTCACAGGGTGACCTAATCATCAATTCCTAACTGGGCAGGTCATGGTGGGTGGTCATGTCCCAGGCATATAACTGTATTAGTAAAAAATTTATTATTACCTTAAGTAAGCCCTGTCCATTGTTTTTTGCCCATTAAGGTTAGCACAGCTTTGAAATAATCACTCTCAAGAGAGCATATAATCTTATTAATTATCCTATAATCCAATTTCCACCTTACTTTCCCCCACCTCCATGTAATCTTCCCTGAGTTCCCTCAAATCCAAATGCATAAAAGAAACTGCAAACTGTCACTCTCCAGAGCATGTGAGATCTTGCTTTCTGGCAATTGTTGTTTGGGCTCAAATAAAACTCTTATGAAAATTCTTTACAAGTTTGGATGGTTCTTATGTGGACAACAGAAAGTACCACAGAGCACCCAGTACAGGGAGAGCCAAAGGGATGAGGGCTGTGGTGGGGAGGAGAAAGCTGAGGTTGAGACACAAGAGGCTTCCCCAGAGGAGTGGGGCTTGAGCTGACACTTAAGAGATTAATAGATGAGGGTAGGCCAATGAACGCAAGAAGGAGTTCCAAATAACAAGGGGTGGGATAGGAATGGGCTGCCATAACTCTAAAAAATTGAGATACTGGGCAGGCCTGAGGAATATTTAAAATTTGATCTCAACTTTATTAAGCAATTGCCATGTGACGAACAATCTGCCTTCACTAGAAAATCAAATCAGCAATGATTTAAAGCAAATTAAAAGATGTGAACACTATGAATATTAAAGGAATTGATTCTGAGCAGTGGATGAGAGACTTCACACAGGTGGCATGAGGCCAGGTTATTAGTGATTTTAGAAGGTAGAAAACCTAGGAGGCAGAGTGTTGATGGGTATTTCAAGCTGAAGGCGTAGTGTGAAAAGAGGCACAGAAGGGTACAGTAGGTAGAAAGGACAGGGTACCAAAGTAATGCAACCATCTCTTAGCCTATTGATTTTATCTTCCAAGCACCTTATAAATGTCCACTTCTTCCCACCACCATCCCAGACCAGGGCACTATTTTCTTTTATGTGGACTCCAAGCTGGCTTTCAAGTATCCGCTCCTGTTCCCTCCTATTCATCTCTACGCTGCACCACCAAAACTGATTAGGCCACTCCTGCTTGAAGCCTTTCAAATGTGCCCTCTTACTCTCTGGATATAACCTATAATCCCTCACTTTGCTTAGAGCTCCCTTCATGCACTGGCTCACACCTGCTTCCAGCCTAACTTCTGCCCTTCCATCCTGCTCATTGAACCCCCACCACACCCACTTCCTTCCACCTCCTCCACTCCATTGCACCCTATTCTCAGGCAGATCCAAGCCAGGAAAGCTCCCTTCCCCACCCACCCCACTTCCCACTAACCTCATATTTATGCTGTAAACCTCTGCTGAAAGATCTTTTACTCCAGAGAAATCCTTCTTGACTCATCCCCCAAAGCCCCAGGCTAAATTAGTCCCTTCTACTTAGAATCTAATCACACCTTAAATACACATTAATGTTTGGTTAGTATCTATGTCCTTGAGGACTAGGGCTGTGTCTGTCTGGTTCACCATGTACAGTTCACTCAGTACCTGGAGCACAATGGGTACCCATTACAAATCTGAGGAATGAGTGGCGTGCTGGGTCATGAGGTTGGAGAGCGCATTATGGACAAAATGGGAAAGACCTTGAAAGCCAGTAAAGTCCATTGATCTTTATTCTATTGCAAAAGGGAGATGGCTGGGCCAGGCATTGGCCTTGCTGTCGACACTGCTGGCCTCCATCACTGCTCTCAGCACCAACCAGATGGCTGACTCAGCTTTACTAGCCTTCATCAAAGGAAGCAGAAAGAAACTCAAGGTCTGCTTTCCACTACCCCGCTTCTGAGTGAGAAGCCCTCAGAGCAGCAGCAGTGCATCATTTACTGAGCAGGGCAAGATTACAGTCTTCTTCTTGACTTGCCTCTTTGGAAACTTGGTCTGTCCATCTGCTCACTGCAACAGGAAGTAATGGGTGACTCTGATCTACAAACAGAAGAGATTACCACCCCCACTTTAGGTGAGCTCATATTTCCACATGTATACTCTAACTTGGGACCTCAAATTTACCTCATTTTGAAATAGGTCATTCCTCACTCTTAAAGCAAGTTCCTACCCACTCCTCTCTAACCTCCCACTGGTAGTCAGTTTGCTCTAGGTGATCACCAATACCATACCAGATCCAGACCTCTGCTAGCCCACCCTCTTGGCTCTGGCCCCTGGGACTAATGCCTCCTTGCTCAGGCTGGACCTCCCAACCAGACTTCCCAAATGCTTTTGATGTCACATCCAACTCTGTGAAGTGTTAATCCAAGGTAAATCCAACTTCCTGAACTGACTGTTTTGCTGAGATTCCGGCTTTCAAAATGAATTCCTTAAAATTCCCTCTACTTAAAATGTCATGTCACTTTTTACATGCTACAATACAGCTGAACCTGGAAAACATACTAAAAGTGAAAGAATCCAAATGCAAAGGTTACATATTGTATGACTCTATTTATAAGAAACATGAAGAATGGGCAAATGAATAAAGATAGAAAGATTGATTAGTGGTTGCTCGGATGCTTGGGAGAAAACAAGAAGAGTAACTGCTGGTGGGCACAGGGTCTCCTCCTTTGGGACTGATGAAATGTTCTGGGATTAGATAGAAGGAACAGGAGTACAGCATTATAGATAAACTAAATGCTACTTAACTGTCCACTTTAAAATGATAAATTTTATATTATGTGACTTTCATGTCAAAAAAATTCAAACAAAAAAAAAGTCAGTCTTTCCCTCCCAATTCATAGAGTGGTTTTCCATCCTCCTACAGGCACTCTGGATCCTTTCCCGCCTTTTTCAACAATTTATTCGACTCTCATTTCCCCTTTTATCTTCAATTTACTCTTTCCATGGGATCCTTTTTTCCTACTGATGAATTTATTCAAGTCTCCCCAACCAAAAACTCCTTCCCTTAATCCTGTTTTCCTCTCCAATCTCATCTAGAACATCTTCAAGAGCTCATAAAAAGCAGCCCATATCAATAGCCTCTGCTTTTTCAGCACCAATATTCCCTTCTAGTTTCACTTCTGACAATAAGTAGTCCAGAAATAGTGAAACTTACCTGCTACAGCACTTCTAAAATTAATAGAAAAAATGTATAAAACTCTTGTAAAATTAATGGATGAGCCTGTAAGAAACTCTGAGGTCAAGAATGTGACAGGCATGAGTTTTTTAGAAGATGCCAGATACCCTTTAGAGCTGCACTGTCCAATAACAGGGACATGAACCACATGTGGATATTTAATTGTACATTAATTAAAAGTAAATTAAACTAAAAGCTCAGTTCCTCAGTTGTACCAGCCACATTTTAAGTGCTCGATAATTACCTATGGCTAGAGACTATTATGTTGGACGGTGCAAAATATATCCCACAGAATAATTTCAGTATCTAGAAATAGAGTAGCTCAAGGTGTACTGGTATCTGATTCAGATAGTATAGAACCTGAAATGACAAAATCTTGAAAGAATTCCCCAGAATAAAACAAAGGGGAGGCAGATGCATTATTCACTAATCCCCAAAGCAGAACTCTATATAATCACACATTATAAAAAAAAAAAAAAAAAAAAAAAAAAAGGCCACAGCAACCTTTTTGCAACACATGAAATTATAGAGGTTGAATGGTTAAATAGACCAAGGTAGAGATATGGGACATGATACAGCAAATTTTTATTAAAGCAAAAGCACTGTCCAAAATCAACAGTTAAAAAAAGATCAAGTAGAATCTATCAAACAGGTATGAACAAAAAAAGAAATTAGCTATTTTTAAAACTATTCCAAAAAACAGCCAATCTGAAGGCTCAAATATTATACTGTATAGGTAAGCAAAGCGAATGGGATAAATAAAACGATAAAATGACCATCTAAAAAACTGTGTATGCTACCCTGAGAACCTAATCTCTTAATTTACTACTTTCTGCTTTGGACTTTTAAAAACTGACCACTACAGTCCTCCAATGAAACATCCATGTAAGCAACTAGTGTTGAAGGTATGAGTTTACTTAAAATGATCCTACTTAGTTTGGATAACCTAGACATACATTTATTTGATAAAATAACCAAAACCAGTCTACCTGATGAATTTCAAATATCAAGGTGGCATTCAGAGATCCTGTAGCAAAAAATAAGAAATGTACTTAGGCATAAGGAAACAGAAAATAAGAGCTGCTGAAGAAAAAAACAACGTTTTTATAGCTATGAAGGGTGGCCCTTATTTAAAAATACGATAAAGAGCATCTGGTTAGAATAGCGAGCGGTTCTTGAAGCATAGCCCAGACACTGCTGATGGTCCTTGGGCTCTTTTCAGGGGTTCCGTAAGATCAATACTATAACACTAGTAAGAGACTACTTCTTCAGTATCATCTCTCTCATCATTGTAAAATGTCCCATAGGCTACATAATGTGTGATCTCAGAAGACTGAATGCATGAGCATATAAGAGAATCCAGCTGTCTATCATTAAGCCAGACAGACTGGCAAAAACGTCAAACAATGCCTGTTTTCACTATTTTTTTTTCATGAAAATGTAGGTTATTTATGTTATTTATCATGTAATGGATTATTATTTTTAGATGCATATAAAATTTTTATTTAAAAATAATGTTAAAATTAATTTCTAATAGAGTAAGTACCAATAGATACAATTCACATAAACAAAAGTTCTGAGGTTCTCAATTTTTAAAAGTGTCAGCCCAAAAACCAAAATGTTTGAGAGTTGCTGTATTAAAAATTGTGTACAAACTTTTTCTGCTCTATAAGATTTATTTATAAAAAGACAAAAATTTAACTTCCTAACTTTAAGGCAAATATCCCAAATATACCTCAAAAAGAATATCTATGTCTTTACACTTGACTTTAGGAGTTAAATTTAACTTGGAGAACAGTTTAAAAATTAAACACTCAAATCCTTAAAATTTGTTAAAATACAGTCACTGTGAAAGCAAGCGAACAATAATGAACAAAACTTATGATAAATATTTTACTTTACAGTATTTTGTTAAATAAGTACTTTGTTAAACCGGTTCCTTACTAACCCATCAAATTATACGTAGAATGGTATTATAAGAAACTCACCACTGAAACAGGATGAGCTGATTTTCACATTACTATGCAAGCATAAAAGTTTTTTTAGCCAAAGCATGATACTAATTCCCTTCTCAAATGAGGATACTCCTCGTAGAAACTCTTTTTTTTTGCCAAAAACTAAAATTTTAAGTCATAAATAATAAGATATGCAAGTTTCCTGTGGCTAAACTGCATTAGGTAGAACTGCAAATAGAATGTATTCACTTTATACAAATGCTGAAGTGTTTATTATATTTACATACAAACAGAACACTAGCGCAGAATCAAAGTCAAAAATTCATATTCCTGACTTCAACTTGCCACAACAAAACACCTCTTAAAAATCACACTTTCCATTTGTCTATCACCTCGATTATCTAGTTTTCACCAGGTCCTAGTTTATTCGGCCCATTTTCCTTATCAGTCCAAGTTAGCATCGTGTAGGAGGTTTCTCAAAAAATTCAAAACGTGGCTCCCTCAGACAAAAACCCATCTTTCCCTGCAGGCTGTAGCCCCAGCTGCTATTTACTCCCAGCATCAGTGGCTGGGGCCTGTGAGTTCACCTCCTTTCTTCCTTTAAGTGGAGTGTCAGTGGCAGGTGTGGCCCTGACATTGTACAGGAATATAATTACCAGAAGGAAAGCAGAGCCCCAGCTGAAGGAAGAAAAGCAGGTCAGCAGAGAAAGAGATAGACAGAATAAATATAAATAAAAGAAGGAGAAAATTATATGACACTCCCTTGTCCTCCAAAATAAGAATCTGAGGGACATTGCACCTCTCCAAGCATGACTTTCATCTTTTAGAAGTTTATTCCTTTAAAAGAGAGCGGTGTCAACAAAACACATACTTATATAAAGGTACATTACATGCTCCTATACGTTAGGAAGAAATTCAATGCTTTTACACTACAGCTCAATGCATTCACCTTTTAGTCATGGACTCAGAGCAGATATTTCAAAGTTTCTCTCTACAAAATGTTTTCTCTATTTGCTTTCTTGGTTTGGAAAATATTACAGAGAAATGCTTATAAGCCAAGTAGACTGTCTCATTAGGGGAAACAACTTGATTTCAAGAAAAAAAAAAATCATGGCCATGTGGATGGTAGAGCTGAAATGGAATAATGGGCTTTGAAGTACAGAACTAATGCCTCCTCCCACTCCTCAACACGGCTTAATCCTGTTGCACTCAAGTAATGCTTTCCGGATGTTTTGGGGGCTTTGTTTTATAAGGATACTGATTAATGTAAATGGTAACCCACAATTTATCACACATAAATTTTAATCAAACCAAAGAGAAGGGAGAACAGATAGTTAGTTGGTCAAGTTAGAATGAATGGGATCTCGTTTCAATCTAATTTCATTTTCTGAAAAATGAAATATAAGTAACTCATTACTAAAACTGAAAGTGAATTTCATGTGTGGTTTATGGAAGTCATTACTTTCTTAGTCATACTTCATATTTTTATAGACTTTACAATTTTTAAAATTATATTCAGTATAGTTTTCATTGAAAATCTTTTCACTGGTAAGCTCAAATCACATGGTGCAAATGCCAAGGACAGTGGTCAAAGAGAGATAAAACAGTTTCACAGACAGGTAGGAAGGCAATGTGGTACCACAGCAAAAAATCACTAATGTCAATACATTCTACACAGCTGCTCTGAAATGGTTTTTCTCCCATTTCTCAGGAAATAGACTGTAATATCAATCATTACAACCAAGTTTATTATGAAGAATGACAGAATTCAGAATTTTCAAGATGTAACCATGTCTAAAATAAGTATAAATATAGTTCGACAGCAAATTGGTATTTTTAAAAATGGATGTGTAAATGTTATAGCAAATAGCATCCATTTCCCTTTCTCTGGCACAAGCCAAGTTTTATTTAGGGCTCCATCCTCTCCAACTAACTAACTTGGTAAGATCTGAAAGTGTCAGGACCCAGAGAAAAGAAGCATGACCCCAAGTGACTGGCTGGGTGACAAAAACACCAACCAGAGCCATAGAGGCTTCTGGGAAAATGATGTACAGCGAAGGGTAAAATATGCAAAGGAAGGGGGTTGTTTACAGAATTATGCTATTTTGATTTAGTTTATTTAAATGTTATTTATTTAGTACTAACTTATTTTTATTAAAAAAATTTTAAGGGTGTGCACAATTCAAATGGCAGCAAAAATAATGTAGGTGGAACACCAGGAAAAACTTAATTTTAAGGACTGTGATGTATTGGATTCTTAAAAAGTGTTGCTGAGTCTCTTCACTGGAGAAATTTAAAAAGTATAGATAAATCATGACCAATGACACCCAATTCTGTATCCTCAATCCCAACCCCAAAGGCTGGTTTCCCTCTGATCTCTGTCAACCTACATACATGTTGTGCTCCTGAACCTCAAACTCGACAAGCTCAAATCTGAATTTATAACAGTTCCCTCTGACTCCTTTATTTCTATGACTAGCTACATAACCTTTGCAGGAAACCAGCTCTGAAAGCATGCTCGATCTCCTACCCTACACCGGATATATGGCCACCCAGCTTCAGGTCCTGTTGATGGCACTGCAATTTCAGCCTCCCCTATCTTCACCTCCACCCACCCCTCTCCAGTCTACTCATTACCTCTTTGCCAGAACTGTCTTCTGTGGACTCCTTGCCATCCAGAATCTCTTCCTAGCCAATCCAACTAATAAATGCATTTGTTAAATTGACCTCTTTAAGCACAGCTGTCATTTACTTGGCAAACAAATACTGACCACTGTATTAGTTTTCTAACAAATTACCAAAACCATAGAGGCTTATAGCAACATAAATTTATCTTACATTTCAGGAGAGCAGGAGTCACAAATGAGTCTCAATGAACTAAAACCAAGGTGTCAGCAGGGCTGAATTATTTTTTGGAGGCTCTACCAGAGTATCCTTTTCCTTGCCTTTCCAGCCTCTTGAGATTGCCTGCATTTTTTGGTTTAGGGTCCCTTCATCCATCTTCAAAGCCAGCAACATTAGGCCAAGTCTCTTCACATAGCATCTTTTTAGTTCTCTTCTGCCTCCCTCTTCCACTTAAGGACCCTTATGATTACATATAGCTCACCTGGATTGTCTAGGATATTCTCCCTGTTTAGTCAGCTGATTAGAAACCTTAATTCCATCTGCAACCTTAATTCCTTCGTCTATAACCTAGCATATTCACAGGTGCTAGGAACTAGGACACTGACATCTCTGGGGGACCATTATTCTGCTGATCACAACTGCCTGATATAAGACACCAACACAGGCAAAAGTTAAACAAAATGCAGACTTTGCTATCAAGATCATTCTAATCCTTTGATGCCAAATATTAACTGGCTTCCTGTTGCTTAAAGAAGTCTAAAGGCTTCATGTTTTCAAAATATTTCTGTAGCATTATCTTATACTACTTTCTTGACACACCCTAATACTGTATTTGAACTGTAGAACTCTGGAGCACCACATACCTGGGGTTCTCCACACACATTCTCACATAATTTGCTCTATCTGGCAAGCCCTCTGCATTCCCCTGTCCAAATTATACTTATCTTTTAAGGCCCAGCTCCAACACCACCCACCCTATATATCTCTCTGCCGTCTTCGAATACCCACAATGTCCTGTTTCCCTAAACTGGCACATTCAACAATGACATAAAGGAAAAAGTTTAGGCTGAAAAATGGTTTCTGATGCTGCTCTACAGCTAGCTATGTGAGCCTGGGCAAGCCAATTAGCATCTCAACCTTGGTTTCATCATCTGTCAAGTGAAAAGGCAGACCAAATTATTTCTAAATTATTTCCCTGTTCTTAACATCTATGAAATTGAGAGGATTCTTAGTCACTTATTTTGGTCCAAAGCCACTATCTAACAAAGGCCATCATCATGTCAACTTGATTAATGCACTCCCTTCCTCATCTTCCCTGCCTACAGTCTTGTGCTACTCCCTTCACCCCCCAAATGCATCTTTCTAGGTTACTCATCTCCTCAAAACCAGTTAAAGGCTCTTAGGAAATTGTCCAAACTCCTCAATGTGGCCACTAGGACCCACATGATCAGGCTCTTACTTCCTCCTTTGGGTTTCCACACTGACTTTCAGTTCTTCACATGCTCCTCCATGCCCCAGCTACCTGCTCCCCTCACCTCAGAGCCTTTGGTTGGAATGCCTTGCCTACTTCCTCTTTCCACCAGATAGATTCCTGCTTATTCTCCAGGCAACAACCTTCCTGATCTTCCCAAACTGATTTAGATGTGCTTCCTGTCTGCTCCCACTATGCTGTCATGGCTCTCACCACTATAGTATTGATATCTGTTCATTTGTCAGTATCCTCCACTAGACTCTTAACTCCCACATGGGTGGGGCTGTCAATCTCACCCACCACCTGTGGCACAGACTGATAGTTGTTGCCCAAATTCTGTACAGATAGAATTTTTAGGTGCTCAGAGCCATTATTATTTTGGGATCTCCATCACAGCTAAGCCTACTGTGACATACATGGCCATATCCACAGAATCAGTAATTATCTACTGACTCACCTACATAGCTCACCTCTTCTATTGGATTATAATCTCTTTGCCACTAGGTATATTGTCATGTATTTCTGCAGGATCTATGCTCCTTAGCACAGAGAAGTCCTCGACAGTGAGTGAGTATGAAAGATCAATGAATTAATGACCAGTGTGACTACTGAAGCAGATATGCTCTGTCCCACCTAAATGGCCTACTTCCACCTGGGCTCAATTTGTGGTCAACCAAAATAAAGTTAAAAAAGTGTGTCAGTTTCCACTATTATTTTATCATGGACTAGCTGGGTGCCTAGACAACGGAGTCCATGCTATTATTTCCTTGGGCACAGTGCCACCAGTGTAGTTTATAATGGGCATATTCTACCTGAACGCTCTACGAGGGAATATGCAAATAGGCAAGGCCCTTTAAAATAACAGCATCTGTCACCTCTGCTCCTGGGCAGGTGGGATGCCTAGCAATTTGTATGGTCTTCAGGCTGCTGTGCTCTACTCCTGGAAGGCACGGGGGGGGGATGGCAACATGAGCAGGGTAGCTGCCCTCCAGAATCCTCTACCCAGGTGAACTCCCCATTTGTGAAATATTATGTATCCTCAGTCTTTCGAGGTACGCTCACTTTCAACAACCACTAGCACACATTACTGAACTGATTATACTTGAAAGGTACATATTTAGAGAGACATACATGCAAATAATTACTAGATATCTACTACATGCCAGATGGTATACAGGTACTAAGGACAGAGATATAAACATGGCAGACACTACAAAAAGACAAAAGGAAAGCACTACTCATTCTCCCAGTAGGAATGAGAACTGGGGCAGACAAAGGTTAGGTACCAAAACCAAGGTTATGTAAGTAGGAAGGGATGAGAACATCTAAGTCAAAAGGATCAAAGGTTCTAGGGTGTGAGTGTTTGACCCACGAAGAACAGGGCTTTTTCTGCTATTAAGTTTGCTTTGCTTTGGTGTTTTTGTTTTTGGTGGGGGGCACTGATGAGGAAGCATCCAAATACAACCTGTGTGGAGTGGAGATGGGAGTGGACAAAGCACATGGGAGAAATGAAGTCCATGGTGTGTTCAGAGTCAAAAATACAGGCGATAAAGTGGCAGGAAATGAAGCTGGATCAAAGATGGCCCTGAAGAGGGAATAAATGAAGTTTTTAGGGTGGAGTAAAATGATCCTAGTAACATGTCAGAAGATCATTGTGACAACAGAGTAGGGACTAGAACACAGTGGTGACAGAAAGGAAAAAATATAGTCATCCAGGAAGGGACTGATGTGCTTCAAGGAACAGAAAATGGAAAAGGAAGGAGCAGCAGAGAGGGACAGAGAGAAGCCTCATTGACAGTTGGAAAGAGTGGGGGAAGGGTGTGGTTGAGGAGCAAGAGAAGGACCCAAGGACTGCTGCCAGCTTGATAGTTTTGGGAAACTGGTGAATGGTGGTGCTTCTGGCCATGGCCAAAGCAAGAAAGGTTTGTAGGGCATCCAGGTGAACCTCACAGATAAGAAGTTATGAGTTTGGAGCTCAAAGGGAAAAAAAGTGGAATAGAAATAAATATCTGAAATGGACAATTGGTGGGTGGGTGCATACTTGAAACCATGGCAAGTAGAAATCGGTCTTCCAGCAACACTATTCGACTAAATTTTAAATTGTGAGAAGCCTTTTAAAATATGCCAGTCTCATTTCTCAAAATAGGAAACTCAAGCACGAAGCTCCATACACCAGGGCTGAATGAAAAGCACCTATCTCACGGTACAGTGTACTCTAGGCCATCTTCCTTTGGGGTCACTGAGCCTATTCCAAACCTATCACTCCTCGCAGAGTAAACAAAAAGGAGCTGCTCTGAAAATGAAGCAAGCATGGTATTTACAGCAATCTCCTGGGAATATAAAAGTTATGAGATACTATCTTGTGGCGGGGGGCGGGGGGCGGGGGCTCTTGGAGAAGCTCCCACCCGTTTCACAGGGCAATCACCTTCTTGGTTGAAGCATAGTTGTAGGGAAGACAACCAATGGCTAAGGCAGATAGATCATGGACATCAAGATCCTATGCATGTCTCTAGCAGGTTCCTTGAAGACTAGGCATAAAGAGGCTGAGCTCTACCTCAATCATATTCCTAACATTAAATCAGACTATAATTGCAAAAAGCCAAGAGACAAACGTTTAAGAGACCTTTAAGCAACATTTTTCTGCTATATGCAGCTACTTATAACTCTTATCTGATTGCAGTCTCTTAGCTGATGTGATTACTTGAATACTTAAAAAAAATTATGCTCTCTAAGCTCAATTATACAAAATATACAAAGGCAATGTTATAGTCTCAGCTGAATTAAAAGAGAGTAGAGAAACATAATTAACAAAGTTATGTAACTCCCCCAAAAAGATATCTTAAAAGATTTAAATTCAAACCTGTGTAATGTAAATAAGGCATGTGACATGAAAACACATTTCTTTTTTAAAACTGAATCTAAACACCCACATTTTATAAATGTTTGGGTGTGGGGGTAAATGAGGAGAGGAAGAGGCGGTGTTAAAAAAAAAAAAACCTGCTATGATATGGCGTTTTTAAAAGCAAACAATCTAGTAGTCATTTATTCATCTCTTCTATAGCATGTGTCTAATGTCGACGGTTGTTTTACCACCTGATTATGTTCCACGTTAATATATAAGCCATTCCGTGATTTTGTGATTCTCTCATTTTAGTAATTATGGTACTCACTGCCATCATAATGTTGTCAGAACTTCTTCATTTTCTTTCTGGGTGTGGTCAGGAGGTCAAAGAGTCTAATAATTCCAAGAGAGCTCAAGGTGGTGGAAGTGTGTCTACCCTCAGCCTGAACAAGTGGCCCTTAACGAGGCCTATGTCAGAATGACCTAGTAGATGTTTTCAAAATACACATGACTTTCACCTACACCCAAGGGAAATCAGACAATCTGGGGAGAGAGGCTCCCTAGAGGGTTTGGTGCCCTTCCCTCCCAGTACACATCTCTCAGGTCTCATACACCTTGTAAATCAAACCCAGGTGGAGCTGGGACCAGATAAGGAAACTGATGCTGACGTTCTTGGCCAGTCACACTAGTCCAGCTAAGTAGCAACTGGGCTTTTGAACACTGATTTCTTATACTGATCATTATAAAGCTCTTCTGTGTTTGTATTTCTGATTACACCAAAAAAAGCAGGCGTAAGTGCAGAATATCTAAAAAAGGAGGCAGGAAAGAAACAAAAGATTACCTTCTTTCAAGGACAGACCATAAATGTTATTCCCTTATTAATTTACTTTGTTTAAACTTTTGTTTGGTTACTGTCAAAATTTCTATATTGGATACACTGTCAACCTCCCAGAATGGAATGATGAATAAGAAACTCAACTGTTTCCTCTAGTTCTGTATCTAGAGCTGCAAATACAAAGATTACTATTTAGATCTAACAGGCATACAGCGTAACAGCTAAGAACACATTGTAGCCAGCTTGCTTCGGTTTGAATCCTGATTCTGCCACCTATCTACTGGCTATGGAACCTTGAACAGGTCACTTAACCTTTCTGTGCCTTAGTTTCCTCATCAGCAACATTGGGGTACCTATGTCAGGGGGTTTTGTGAGGCCAAAGTGAATTAATATACATAGAGCACTTTAGAAAAGTGCCTGATATATGATATTGAGCAGCTATATTCATTACCCACAGATCGGCCTCATTCTTTTTATAAGTTGCAAAGTATTCTACTGGCCCAACTATATTATAATTTATTCTTCTGAAGGACGTTTACTCTATTGATTCTTCCAATCTTTTACTATTATAAACAATGTTTCAGTGAATAGCCTATAAAATAGAGGGATCTTTTTACCACGATCATCAAATTAAATCAGTTCCTTACTTAACTTTCATGTATAACACTAATGATCTGAATATCTCTAAGGTAGGCACAGGTATTATCACCCCCAAGTTCTACACAGAGGTCTGATGAGGTGGAATGACTTACTGCCAGAGCCAACACAGTCATAAGTGGCAGAGTTGAAATGCTATCCAGATGTGTGGCTGCTAACCTGAAAGGCATCATCTTCAATCCACTTCCTACAGTTTTGCTTATGTAATAAAACATAGTAGGTGCTCTTATAAATTCACCTCAGATACACAGAAGAGACAAAATTTCAGAAGATATGTAAGAAGGAAACTCAAATTTTCAGAGGTGCTTATCAGCTCACATATAGTGCAAATGGAAGTGTCAACAACTTCTGTAAATGCTAAAGTAATTTATTTCTTCTGCCAAAGACTGAAGCAGAGGTACCCTGAACACTACCCCTAGGGACATACACCACACTGCCAAACTCCCAGGGAAGTGAATGAATAATTATTGAATTTGGTATCATGAGAACTATTCTTTGGGGAAAGAAAAAATCATAACAATTACTTTGTAGTAGCATTTGCTGTGCCAAGACAAAGGGCACAGGTACTCTGTGGTTCAGAATAACTCAAATAAAAACTCGAGTGGCCAATTCTCCAGCATGGCTTCAATTAGGTCTGTTTAGTATGGGGTTATATAAGATTTATTCTGATAGAGTGAAAGTGTTGACAATAGGGAAAGGAAAGGGCAAAAGTAGAACTTAACAGAGATGGAATCTGTAAACTAGCATTTGCTAACAGAAGGCTGGCTAACCTAGTATAAGGATTATAGCTAGAAACTACAGGTCTGTTTCAAGAAAATGGTTATTCAAACTAGAGGACACAGAGCAGTACCAGCACTAAAAATCCTAAAACAAATAAACTGGGATCCTAACTCCCAGTCAGCAAGAAGACAGAAGTCTAACGTAAGATATAAGGAATATTAAGACATTACACACAACTGTACTTCAAACAGAACTAGCAGGGGAGAAGAAGAAAAGGTGGGAATTTCATCTTTCTGAACATTCACCAAGCACTAATATTTTAAAGCCAGGAACCTCACAATTCTAAAAGTAAATGCCTACAAGTCAAATAAAAATGTTCCCATGGAGGAAACATGCTAACAGGAGCCCAGTGGGAACCAGTTTGATAATAATAACATTTGTGGATTGAAATTAGGGGTGTGGGTGTGGGTGGGTGGATGGGGGTTTCTATTACAGAAACTCAAAATTAGGTTGTTACCTTCCTAAACAATTCTCTTTGGTAGGCCAAAATATCTCCAGCCATTATATTTAACTTCTTAAAGCAGGGGTCCCCAATCTCCAGGCCATGGACCAGTCAGTGGCCGGTAAGGAACCAGACTGTGCAGCAGAAGGTGAGCAGTGGCTAGTGTGTGAAGCTTCATCTTGATTTGTAAGCCACTCTCCAGCACTAGCATCACTGCCTCAGCTTCCCCTCAGATCATCAGGAATTAGATTCTCATAAGAGCACTGGTCCTTGGAGCCAAAAAGGTTGAGGACCACTGTTTTATAGAGAAAACTGTCATTTCCATCACTGATTCTGACATCCACCTTTCTAAGACTTAAATGATTTCAACATTCTCTATCCCTAAGTCAAACAAAAACAAAGGATTTGTTCTTGGCAAAAATGAAAATAAAAAATGTTAGTTCTGAAAAAGACTTGGAAATAACCTTAGTTCAACCTTTTATTTTTAAAGAAAGGAGACCAGTACCCAAAGTTGATTTTCTCATGGTTGTTGGAAAGTTAGGACAAGAAATCATGGCACCTAGGTTCTATACAAGGGAAGGGAACCCTACTTAGACAACTATGCCTTCCAATTTTTTCAAATTACTTCAGTTGTGATAAACGAAGAAATACGCGTATGCTTTACTATAATCCCGTATCATGAAGCAACATTTATTTTAATATCTATTATGTGAGCTGAAGTAACCCAGCTGATGGAAGGAGCCTAGGAGCTTTGGTTCTTACTCTAGGATCTGGCCGATACCGACTGCATAAGGTTTAGCAATACTGGAATCTTCCTCTTCTCATCATTGATACTTCATAAAAAGGTGGGAAGCATCCTGATTTCAGTAATTTTAAAATGTGGAAAAGTGCTCATAGTGACTTTAAGATGCCACCGATTATAAGCTGTATCTTTACTCAGATGTTAAAATATGAAAAACTGTCTGAAAATGGATGAAATGTGGTAGAAACATGTACCTGCAGAAGAGCAACAACAAAAGGCAGCCACGAGAGGCTGGCTGCAAAGAGGAGGAATTGAGACTAAAGGGGAAGAAATGGTTTGTGTGGATACGTACCTGGACTCTCAGGATATGTCCACTTGATTGCAAAGCTTCCTCCTTCTCTCTTTATGACACCATGTTCCTTCTACCATCCAGTCAGTCTTAAGAGTACCCTTCCTCTTGTTGGCCCTTGAATCAAATTGGTTTCCAAGTTATATATATAATACCCTAGCAACAAGCTGGTACAACTAACTCTCTCTCCAGTCTGTGCTCATGGCTGTGGCTCCAGCTGGGGCTTTATCACAGACCTGGTTTCCTCTAAGAACCTCTCAGCCAATCTCCACACTTTCAGCCTCTGTTCATGCCAATCCATCCTACACACCCTGACAAAACTCATTCTTGGAGCACAGCATTCATAATGCATGCTTTCTAGTTCAAAAGCTTCAGTGGTACTGTTACCAAACACCTCAAGAGAGAGAACAGGCTAGGAGGTCCAATGACCTGGGATGGAACGGTTTGTGACCTTGGGAAAGTATCTAAACTTTTCTAAGCCTCCCATTTCCTCACCTGTAAAGAGGGACTGCTCAAAGTACCAATTAATAGTAACGGAAATAAATCCATGCAAAGTGTTCAATGTACGGTTTTACATAAAATATAAAAGCTGGCTATTATTATTACCATAAACATCTTGCCTTTCAAATCTTTTCTTCCACTTCTGTTCTCCAACAGCTTCAGCCAACTGGGTTACTTGTTTTTTAACAAATAATTCTATAGTTCTTTGCTCTCCAAATTCTGTCTCGGAGAAGGCTTGTCTTCCTATCTCTGCACATCAGATTCCTCTATGAAATGTAAGCCTAAATTCAAATGTTGGTTCAATTCTATTTAGTTTAATCCAATCATCTCTTTAGTACTGACATCCTTGGGGAGGCCATTACAGCCAACACTGGCTCACTTTCCCCATGTCCACACAGGCCCTCCCTGAAGATGTAGTAGCAGCCAGGTAGGTAAAGTGAGATTTAAATCCACTTCCTCAGCTCTGGGATGGGCTCTAGGTTATCAGATTTCCACCGTTTTAGTTATTACTTCAAGTAAACAAAGCCTCAGTCAATTGCCTCAAGGCCAGGGACCTTATCTGGAGGGCAGAGGGAAGGGAAGTTCCCACAGGAGAATATGGTAACAGAAGATCCAAACCCTTGCTGGCAGTCATCTTGCAAAATCAGCCTATGGACATAACTGACATCGGACATAACTGACATCTGAGAGGACTTCAGAGAAACAAGCAAAAGTTCTGACATCAGGCCTTTTTGGTCATTTAAGCCCATGTGTCTTAGGTTTTCTATATCTTGTACCAAAAGCATCCTAATCAATTCAATAATGCTAGGTACTGATATGTCTAATATGGACAGCTCTGCCATAAAATTTTCTCAGATATAGTTAGACTAGGCCCAAGAAATCTGCTTCTGACCCTCTTTTAACCCAAGGTAGAGATTAAGTATGGGTGTAAAAGGATTAATGTGTAAATTAATTCAGGAAGCCCTTTGGAGTCAGGAACCGTGTCATTCAACTTTGCATACAACCTCTTCCCCATATCTATCTATCCATCCATCCATCCATCCATCCATCCATCCATATTTCCCTCCTTCCCTCCCCACCCCCACAACACACTCTCAACTGACAAGTCAATGAATTAATAAAAAGAATAAGTCAAATATAGGCTTAAAGGGTGGGAATAGATTTTAAGCAAATTTGAAAGATGACGAATTGTTAATATTGGATGGTTTGAAGATGGACCTTTAAACATGAGGTTAGATTTTAAGTTACAGAGTAACAGTTACATCCATGGCACATAGCCCATTGAACCAATCCTAGCAGTGCAAGAATAAACAAAGGAGCAGGTGTAAGAGACAGAACTACATGAATGTGGAAAAATCACTTGGCACTTGTAGCCTTAGTTCTCAATCTTAGAGAAAAAAAAAAGAGGTAGGGATAACACTTCTCATAGGATGGCATAAGAATTATGTATGGAAAACAACTATTTATAGGAAGGTACATCAATAATACTTGAAACTGAATGCATGCAAAGACTTAGTTATGAATAACTGATAGATTATCCCATCAAGAACAGAAGAGTTGGTAGGCAACAGAAGAATGTGAAATAATTACAAACATCTTGGAGAAGAGGAAAGATGTGGCTGAATAAGAAAGAAGTAAAACCATCACTCACTCTATACCATCAACCTAGGCATTAAAGTTACCCTTAAGAAAGGTAACCAGGTTTACCTTGATATGTATAATTCAAGTGGGAAATAAGATACCCAAGGATTGATATATTCACCTATAGCAGCAGTAGGTCAACCAATAATTATGCTGAGAGCAAATGAGAAGGTAGTAAAAAAAAAAAAAAATCCTTGAAAGATCTTTACAAACATCAAACATCCAAAAATTAATATTTCCAACCAGGGAACAAAAAAACTCTGTTGATCACAGCAAATGAGATAACTTAGCTCATTTTCAAAAGTGACTTCATAGGGATACTGGAATTAGTGTTTGTGAAAACCTAGTTTCGAATATTTTCCCATTTATTTGAGACTCTGGAGTTTCATTCTTGGCTACATCCCCTAAACCTCACTTCCCCTTCCCCAAGAAGAAAAAATAAGTGGAGGAGGAAACATTTGGCAAACACATTCTGTGCTCTTTCGTTTGTATCATCTCTTGAAATCTATATAACAATTCTGCAACATGAAATCGCCATTAGAAACAGACAAGGAAATTTGAGTCAACCGGATGAGGGCAGTGTCTGAGGTCACGAAGTAGTTTTCTTGAAAAACCTGACAATTTTAATAGGCTTTCTACTTTCACTTTTCAGCAAAGGTCTAGTCTATATTCTGTAAAATTTGTCATCTGTAACAATCAATAACATTTTCCCTTTTGTCTTCAGTTAAAAATGGAAGAGAAAGGAAAATACAAAAAGAGAAACACTACAGAAAAGTTCCTGGCAATGAGAAGCTATAATATGGGGTAGGAATCTAAAAGGGACATGAGTGACATTTCTCTTTCAAGTGCAGAGCTTTCCTGGAGAATCTCGAGCAGCGTCTAAGCTGATCAAAACAAACAAACAAACAAACAAATGAAAACACGAACAAACACAAAAAGAGTGATACACTTGTTTCCTAACTGCAGATGGAATGTAGAGGTGTTTTGTCCAACAGCCAACGAATGCAAAACCGGCTGTGTCTGTATCTGTAGATTCTGCAGCAAATGTAGTTGGCTGAGATGTGCAAGCAAAACAAGTTCCAAACCAAGAGGTTATTTACCAAGTGGCTAGGGGAACAAGTTACAAACCCCAACAAGCACCATCAGCTCTTCCGTACAAACCCATAAAAGCACTTCCTGCCACGATCCCGCTATTAAAGAATTAAGGCTGCTTGTTCCGCACAATTCCCCAGCCGGCATTCCTCGATTCCCCAGCCCAGCTTATAAGTCATGCACTGGATTCATCCATAAGGGACTCCGCACATCAAAGTTGGCCAAATGTATTCTTTAAATTTGCAATCAAGAAGCTGGGAGATAGGGGCTTAACTACAATTGTGAGGTGAGGGAACCACCAAACTTAAAGTGCAAGAGCAAGGCATGTTTGCAAGACAGTTTTAAAGTACTCTTGCTCCAGGCGTGACTCCCTCCACCTCAACCAGGAGAATGGAGTCGGGGAGAGGATGAATCTTACTGACATGAAAACTGTAAAAGGACACTTTTCCTTACAACTCGTACCAGACGCGACCCTAGTGCTTCCCTGGGCCCAGGGCTGCTCCCGCGCCGCGCGCTCCCCTCCCCGGGCGGCGTTCCCGCGCCCCAACTCCTTACAGGGCCGCCCGATCTTCCTCGAGGCCCCGCCCTCTTGCTTTCGCACCGGCCTCATCACTCCCGGAGCACCGCGGGCTGCAGTTGTCTGGTTTTAATAAAAACCGGAGTGGTCCGAGGCTAGCAAGCTTCCCTCCGGGGAACAGAAGCAGGCCAGAGGGTCCCCGCACTCAGGGCGGGGCGAAGTCGGGCGCGCTCTGGCTCACGGTGCCGACCTGAGCCGCGACCCCCGAGGCTCTCCGAACTCACCCAGGTTTTGTTTTTCCCAAAGAAAGAGCTGTCTCTCTCAAAGGGCGCCTCCCTGGACTTCCCACTCACGAGTTCATCCCGACCTGGCGGGCGGACCTGAACACACACACATACGCATCCATTCTGCTTCTGGTCTGGACGCAGTGTATGCTCACACAGCGCCTGTCAGCTTGCAAAACTGCCTGCCTGCTGTTTCCAACACGCAGAACAGGTGAGCCAGCATCACGTTGGAAACTCCCGGGGCGTTCAGCCTCGGCGGCGAAGCGATACACCTCGCTCCCGCACAGCTATCCCCGCGCCCGCAGTCCGTGCCTGGGGAGCCGAGCTGGGGGCCCCGGAGTCCGCGGAGCTGTCGTCCACGGACCGTCCGGGTTCCTCCGCCATGCGGGCAGAACGCGGGCCGCGCGGGCAGCTATCCTTTGACACCAGGTTCGGGACCGATCGGCGGTTCTTAGCCTTCCCGTCCCGGCCGCGCGCTCGCACGGGTGTCATGGCTGAGCGGCGGCCCCGGGCGAAGTTTCCAGGAACTGACGGCTTACCTCTTAGCAGCAGCGTTGAGTGGCGGCGAGGCGGCGACAAGAGCGCCGGTGGCCAGCCCGAACCGAGGAGGATGTGAGGGGGAGGCACCAGGGGCCAGGAACGAACGCGATGGGAAGAGGAAGGCGCCGGGTATCTACAATCAGAACGTGGGCTGACTGTGACGTCACAATGGCGCGGTCAGCCAATCGCGGCCCCAAGGCTGAATCAAGCGCTATGATGTCATGCGGCCCCGGAGCCAATCGCGAGACAATAGAACTTTCGTGATTGTAAATTCCAGAATTCGGTGCCTGGGGGAGCCGAGGCCGGGGTTGGTCCCCTCTGGTTCACGTGTCTCTGGGCAATTTTATCCCCTTTCTTCCTAATAAGCCTGCGTGGAACACAGAGCCTGCGCAATAGCAGCAGTGAAGTTCCCGATGCCCTGAACTCTGATTCTCTCAATGCCAGGCGTGCCATGGTTGTGTGGCCGTGTTGGGATGGCAGAAGCCCGCTCTCGTAGCCGGCTCCTTTACAGTTCTGAAAGAGATCTTTTTCGCCCTGGTTTTAACTAATAGGGTTTAATGCCAACGGAGACCACTGGAATGTAAGTCTGCAATTGAGCAAGATAAGGTAACAACGAAAGAACTATTCAGAACTGATGTTATACCTTAACTTCCTTGTGATTTACCGTGATTTTTCTTAGGGATTTTGATTTTTTTCCCTAAGAAGTCGCTACCAACTCCATTTCTACTCTAGAAACTATTCCAAAGGCTTGTAAAAGGAGGAAAGGTGGCGACGTCTTTTCAGCTAGACAAATTTAAGCACTTAAATGCTCAGGGCACAAGTAGAAGATCCTTGCTGTTTTTCATTAATATTTGGATAATTTAAGGCCGCCATCATCCTAGTATCCTACTCTTTCCCCATATCAAGCCCCAGAAATTAACCCTTTCTCCTTGTACCCTTTTGCTATATTTCTACTACTCCGTGTCCTTCCACCCAACATAGTCAACCATTTAATGTAGGCAAATTTATTTTGCATATTTACAATGTAATGGTTATTATGTGCCAGCTGTGTTCCAGGCATTGGGCCATTGCAGTAGGAACACAGGTGTACAAACTATATACAAACTAGGTAATATAAACACACACAAAATAATTGAGATTTTTAGCAGTCAATTGCTCCACAAACACTGAATGACTTCAGCTTGTCAGATACTATACTGGTGTTAGGAATGAAAAACTTCAAGGAACCCTTCCCCTGTAAAATGATACATCAGAAAACAATTACAATGAAGAGTGGTAAATGCTACAACGGAAGCCAGGATACCCAGATTAACTAAGAACTTTTCCCCCAAGTGGCATGTGAAAAACATACTAGAAATAATCAGAGTTTGGCAAATGTATCTTTACTCTTCTGCCAGCAGCCGGAGGCCAGAGCTGATTCGTTTCTTTGCCACCCTGTCCAAGTTTTGTTTTTCCAAGTCTTAAAAGTTTCAAATTTAACTTGTTACTCCAAAATTTCAAGATTAAGTCACGCTGAATTTTTTTTTATTGTGCTCATCTATCAAAATATGTTAAGCCCATATTACCAAAATACCTATATTTTAAATTATGGATTTATATAACAAGTCATACATAAAATTTTAAATGTTTTTCTTATTTTAAAATAAAAGTAATTACAAAGTTCTAATACTTTATTCCTATCTTCCAAAAGATACCTTTTCACGTTCCCCTTGACAGGTAGCTCTTAATTAATTAGTATATCTTGGTTTCCATTATAGCATTTTCCATTCTAAACTGTAGTTGTTTCCTGACTCTACTATCTTATTTAATCCATGGGGTGCTCGTACCCCCACTTTAAAGACCACTGCTTTAGATTGTAAATGCCACTATATGGGGAAATGTTGAATTTTGTTGGTTATTTATCCACAGATCTTAGTATAGTTTCTGGTATATAATGAAAGTTTAGTAAATATGTTTTGAATGAGTGAACTATTACTCCCTCTCCATCACCATGACCACCATCGTGCTTCCATTTTCTGCTCCAGAATCCTAACCCGCTGTCAGATAATTATGTCCTAGGACTATTGACTGCTCTCAAACATAAGTTGGTCATTTCATGGTCTCATCCTTCCCCCAGCGAGAGACTTAGGTTCCCAATACATACATGATTGAGAAGGAATTCCTCCCTACACACAACTCATCTTATACACTACCGTATAATATAATCACCATAACCACTGGATGAATTACTCCATATCATAGCACCATCTCATTCCTGGATAAAGCTTCAAGAAAAGCAGTAGAACTGAAATGACTCCTCAGTTTAACTAGGGGTATTTCTTTTTTTCAAAATAACTCAAAAAAAGAATGCCTAGGATTCAGTGCCAGTGTTCAAGGAAAGCGTTTTCGTTAGCATCAAAGTCAGATTCTTTGCCAACTAGCTTCTAGACACTGCTGGAGCCATCCCAGTCCTTATAACTAACTTGTCAAAAGTGAACCCAGGTAGAGTGCAGAAACAAAACCCTGTAATTCTTGCCTGTTTCTTTATAGGATCCATATGGTAGTCCCCCTACAAGTGATTACTGAATCATCTTCATTAAGTAGTTAACTGTTTTGTTCTTACTTCTCTTCTCCTGCTATCCTTTATTTCTTTTTAAATTCTAGCAGCATTTTTTTTTTCTGTTCTTAGTTTTTATCAATGGTCTCAAACATTCTCCAACCACACACTTCCAAGTGTATTCGAAATTTGCTTTAATACCGCTCTTGAGAAAGAAATTATTTAACATACTGGGAAATTTATTTTTATTGTATCCGTAGTTGGATTAAGAAATACAATTGTAAGTTTCATTAGAATGCAATTCTAATTAGTAAGACTGTTGTTTCATTTAAGATGAGATACTATATGCGCTTAGGAGACATTTGCATGACATGATGAAAACTGCCTTTTGAGATAGGATATAAGCCTGTGATTACCTCTGAACATTTGAAAGTTGACTAAACTGTAGGCCAAGTATAAGCTAGTTTATGCTAAGGATGCCATTATTCAGTCTCCATTGGTTTCTGCCTTTTCTTTTTTCTTCCCTGTGATCTTGCTGTTTTTCTTCTTTTCTAGTTTATATTTTCTATTATCTTGTTGCTATGGGTTCCCATTGGCCTGGCCTGTCTTTGCTGAGGCAGACAGAGAGTAAAGGCAGTTTCCTTTCCCCCTTAGACCTTGGAGTCAGTTCCACACTCCCATTGTTACTTTGGTGCTACTCCTTTTATTGTTGTTCAACAACATGACTGAGATTTATCCCTATTCCTATCCTCAAGTGTTCATCTTGGTGGATGAGAACCACTTGAAGGAAGTCCATGCCTGGTCTGCCATGTTGCTTTCCCAGTGGCCAACAGAACCTCTACCAAATAGCAGGTGCTCATAAATATCTGCTGAATAAATGAACAGTTTGAACTGTTTCTAGAATCTTCAGTCTTTTCTTCTCCACTTCATTTTACACTTTTTAGTACTCTACCCAGGAGTAACTGGGCTACAAAAGGAATCTGTCCTCAGTGCTCTCTGTCTATTCTTACTATCTAGATGACATTATCATATGACATTTTCATGACTTTGGATTACATCTATACTCTGCTGACTCCCAAATGTATATCTCCAGCCCAGACTTGTTCTCTCCACCCCCCACCCCCAATTCCAGATTTATATATCTAACTACCTATTAATGATTTCTCCTCTTGGATATCCAAAAAGTATCTCAAAATAAGAATAATAAAAAATGACCTCATAATTTTTCCTCAAACTTGCTCCTCTCCTGCTCTTTCCAGCTCTGTCAATGACAACTCCATTCATCCAGTTTCTCAAGCCAAACACCTTAAAGCTATGTTTAGCTCCTTTCTTTCACATCCTATATCCATGCATCAGCAAATTCCTGCCTGTGCCATCTTCAAAACATATCCAGAATCTTTTTACTTTTCACAACCTTTTCCATAGCCATCAGTTTGTCACTATTAGCTGCTGCCCAGAATTTTGTAATAAACTGTACCTCGGCTTCTGCTTTTGCCTCCTACAGTCTATTCCCAATGTATCAGCCTGAGAGATCCTTTTAAAACCAAAGCCAGATTATGTCACTTGTTTGCTTAAAACCATCTATCAACCTCTCATCTTGGTAAGAATAAAAATCAAAACCCTTACAATAGCCTATAAGATCCTTTAAGACTAAGCACCTACCCATTTCTGTGACCTTCTGAAGCTACTTTGTCTTCTACCCACAATGGGCTCCTTCATATTCCTTGAGTACACCAAGCACTAGACTTGCCTCAGGGCTTTTGCATTCACTCTTCTTCAGAATAATCTAATCCAGAAAGCTCCAAGGTTTACACCCATGAATTGTTCTGTTCTCTATAAATGCCATTTTAGAGAGTTCTCTTTGCTCACTCTAAATTTACAACATTTCCTTCCTTGCCACCCACATTTTGGAAGCTTTTTACTCTGCTTTATTTTACTCTTTAGCACTTATCACTGTCTGACATACCATAGGTTTATTTTTAATATTTATTTCTCCACTCTTCATAAACTCACTCAGGATACAGACTTTGTTCTGTTCACCACTGTATCCCCACACTTGGAATACTGCTTAGCACCTCGTAAAGCACAATAAATATTTATTCAATGGCTAATTGAACACATGAATGGAAAAATGAAATACAAATCAGTAAGATGTGTTTTTACTAGTACCACTTGGCCACAAAATAAGTCTAAGAGAAAGAAAATACCAACTACAATAAATTAAAAATTATTATCTATGGATATTATTTTTCTGTTCCTCAGAAGTCAATTATAAAGTCAATATAATAAGTTTTTCATGCCACTTTTATGAAATTTTAAAATAAGAAAAATTAACGTGATCCAAAGAATACTTAATATTTTTAAAGTGCTATAAAAGGAAGAAAGACTATAATTACAGTTATCATGAAGAAGTACCATTTTTAAACTGGTATGAATTTGGAATATCTTACTCTTCTATAAATGCAGCAGTTATTTTTAATATCAAGCAATCCTCTTAGAATAGAAACTGTCATGATATATATCTCAAGATGAATTGGACTAGGTACCAATTCTTTCTCTTTTGATTGCTTACAAACTTCTAAGGCCTTTCCCAATACATTCTCATTTTATCCTATCAGCACTGTAATGAGTTGCAGAGTTAAGCGACATACCCAAGGCTGCAAAGGCAGTTAGTGAAGAATTAAGATTGAATTCAGTTCTCAGTTCTCAACTTTTTCAAATGCTTAGCTAGGTTAACAATAAGATTTTAAACCAGGACAGATTCTCAATGTGTCTTTTACTTTTCTGGTTATCAAAAGATAAATTTCATAACTCATTTATATTCTGTAACATTTTTAAGAGCTGAAGATTTCTAGTAAGTAGACAAAAGCAGATAACCAAACTTATGTGCAACTGGCAAAGAGTAGTGATGCGTTTCTGTTATTAAGGAGTATGTTCTGATTAAGCAGTGTATTCTGTAAGTACTCTACATGATTTTGGAGCTGGTGATATAACATAGAATATGCTTTGCCCTAATTCTGTCATTTACAAAACAAGCTCTCCAAAAATTAGCCATAATGATTTAGTCATTCTGGGTCATGTGATGTTTACATTACATGCATAATGTGTCATTGAAGGCCTTGTTTTTGTGTGGTTACAGCATTAGACGTGCTCTTACATGTCAAAAACTGGTGGTACAATTTCTTTTCACAATCTCAAATTCACCTTTTGCTGAAAGTAAATATAGCCTCGTAAGTCTCATGAAATTCTACAAGTGTGTGTTACAGTTCGATTATTTTTGCAAACTATTACTTGACATTTGATTGTGAAGGACTTTTTTTTTTTTTTCAAATTCATATATTCCCTAATATCAGGTTCACTCAGTCAATTCCCTTTCGGGTTAAATAGCATTACAGTATTGTTTTCTAATCTGAATGATCAAGTGATACACTGCCCTCTTTTAGATGTATTTCAATAAAATGAACTCAGGTAAAAAACTATGAAGCTGTAAGATAAATACCCTATAAGGATAAAATTGAGGCAATTTTAGACTATTTAAAGTCTGGAAAATAAAAAGTACAATAATGTGTTATTACTCATGCATTTTGCTGATCAATAAGATTAACTTCTACTTAATCTATATCTTAATATTTTCATTTTTCACTCCACTCTTTAACCCCTTTTACTTTTCTAAGTGTGACTTGGGAGAGAATGTTTCTTTCCTAATCTCCCTATAACCAAAGCACTCTGTGTAGGCCCTTGTTTTATCACTCATAATATTAAAATTGTAATTGTTATACTTCTCTTCCCCAACTGAAGGCCAGAAAATGTATTATTCATCTTTGCTCTTTAGCATCCTGCTATGCCAGATACATAGTAGGCATTTAATATTTTGGATTAGACTTTCAAAAGACCATTTACTTTCTTCATGATAAAGACAGCAAATAAGACATAGTAGGCTGTTTCAGGATTAGGAGAAAGACTTTTGGAGCCCCAAATTCATTTCAACAGTTTAATATGCTTTGATAACATGGTAAGCAACTTCTGAAAGTACTCCCAGTGATCTCTGGCACCTGATATTCATGCCCATGGAGTGGACCTAGTGACTTGTTTTCAAAGTACATAAAGAACATGGCAAAAATGATGGACAGATGCTTCTAAGGTTAGGTTAGAAAAGAAGTGACTTCTATCTTACAGGCATTCTCTGTATAGCTTCTTGGCTTGAATACTTTGATGAAGCAAGATGCCATGCTGGAAATACTCACATATCAAAACTTAGGGTGGCCTTTGGCCAATAGACGCTAGTAACTGAGGGCCTCGGTATGATAGCACACAAGGAACTGAATCCTGCCCACATGAGTGAATTTGGAAGTGGATCCTCCCCAGTAAAGCCTTGAGATGACCACAGGCCCAGTCAATATCTTGATTGTGGTTTGTTAGAGACCCTGAAGCAGAAAAACCCAGCTAAATAAGCCAATGCCCCTATTCCTCGCCTACAGAAACTTTGAAATTAAAAAAAAATATATTGTTTCAAGTCACTAAGTTTTGGGATAATTTCTTTTGAAGCAACAAATATAGATGGCATCAATAGTTTTGCTTTTTAAAACAATAATCAGAGACAGAAGAATCGAAATAAAGTTTGCTTGTCAGAATGATCAAAGTAAACCTAGTATTTTGATAACTATGTCAATATTCAGTTGTAAGAATTTGTCTTTCCCAGTATGGTTTTCTCATATCACAGAAAAACGTTTACACATATGGGGATAGGATGCCAAATTTCCAAAGAAGGCAGTAGAGATCAAAGAAGTCACTCTGCAAACCTATTAAGCTTCTGCTTCAGTGAAAGAGAGCTTACTGGAAAGGGACCCTCATTCCCAACCCATCAACAAACATTTTCTCAGCTCAAGAGGCTGGTCAAGTGCCTCAAATTTTCATTTCATATATTTGAATTAAGGCAGTGCAGGTTACTATTAAAACACAAACTAAAACAAACACAAACATATGGGAAGAATAATGCATTGTACTTTCACTAACTAATGGGTAGACCCAATTAGTTTATTGGATAAGCTAATTAAGAAGAACTAAGCTCTGAAAGTGTGAAAGCCTGGAACGTCTGGTTGTGATTATATAATCAAATATTCCCAAAGGCTAGATATAAAGAATGACACAGTGAGTGTACAGGAAACATTCATGCATGCTCTATTCACTTTTTAAATTATCCTAGGCAGCTATCACGATATCTGGGTCAGTGGATGTTAAGTATATATTTACTGAGTATTCTTTGGGGACCTGGTTTGTGCCAGGAACTGAGATAATAAAACTACACTACTTAGTAAAAAGTGATGTGCTTTAACAAGTGCAAAAACTAGTGCTACCAAACTTCAGATGTTGGAGAGTATGAGAAAAGGGGATTGAAGCAGCAGGATCTTTACAAAGGCTATACTCTATTTAAAACTGCTCACCTCCTTTCCAGGTCTCAACTTAAAAGTCACCTTTTCAGTTTGGATTTTCCTATTTCCCTGGCTAAAAATAAGTCTCTCTTCTTTATTTCCCCTTCTTCAGCTACTGGGTTAGGCTTAGTTCACAGCACTTCTCGCAATCTGTAATTGTCTTGCTTATTTTTATCCCTACTTTCCCAATTATTTTAAATTTCAGGATTGCACAAACAAGTCTGACTTGTTCACTGGGGTGTGCCAGACATAAAGTCTGAAAGCAACAGATATTTGTTGAATGACTGGATGTAAAATATGAGGTAAAAAAAAATTTTAAAAAAAAGGTACTGGTTTAGAGACCGAAGAAAAGCTGGGTATCTAGACATGAATGTCCAGACATGGGTTCCAACCCAAGCTCTTCCTCTGATGAGCTGGGCCATCTTTGCACTTTATGCTCCAAGCACCCAGGGAGGCTCCTCAGGGGTCCGCACGGCTTTTTTAAGTCTGCCTCCACTCCAGGTCCCGCATTACTTATGGGCCCCACAACAACACCGGGCCCGGGGACCACACTCCGCCTACCGGGGGCCCCTCCTCGAATCGCAGGGGCGTGTGGACCGTTAACCGTTCCCGGCGAAGGGCGGTGCCGCCGCCCAGCCCCCTCCCCCGCCCTTCGGCAGCACTCGGCGGGCGAGCGTTTTCCGCATCCCCGCTCCGCTCCCCCGCCGCAGTCACCCCATTCATCCCGCGGCTGTAACCGCCAATCACCGCGCACAAACGGCGCCGCAACTGGCGATGGGGCGGGGCCTCGCGAGGCGCACGCACTCCCCTTCCCCGCCCTGAGCTCGCCCCGGGGGCGGGTTATTCCCGGCCAACGACCGGACTTTGTCCTCGCGCTGACCCTACCCGGGACTTGGTGGGGGGGCTGGGAAAGGCGCTCATTTAGGGAGAAGAGAGTTTGTGTGATCCTGACTGCGGAGCCTTTGGATCGGAGGTGGCCCGAGGCCTTGGGGAGAGATTGGGAACTGGTCTTGACTCCCGGTGGCCTCACGCCTCTCGGATCCAGAGCTCAGAGCGTTCGGATCCGCTCGAAGGACATTACCAGTCCCGAGGCGCGCGACTGGTAGCACTGCGCTGGGCGAGAGAAAAGGGTGAGATGAGACAAGAAAATGTGTCTCTGTGGTCAGCTCAGCCCAAGTCTGGTACTAGGGAAAGGCCTCTGGAGAGAAGCCTTACATCATTACTCAGCTGTCACAGTCGTCTTTTATAATCCGCGAATTAGCCCTGCAGTGTAGATTTCATTAATGCTCGTCCAGGCTGCCGAGAGTGAGGGTAAAGTAAAAGGCTGCTCCCGTTGATGTTAAAATTATATTTACTTTATGTATCATAAATTGTGTGATATAGAAAATATTTATCTTGGTACTTTTATAACTGCACCTTTTCTTTTTTTCCTTCTGAGATATCTTTTATAATGGCTTATTCACCAGGAAAGATAAGAGTAAACCTGTGGCTTTTCGTTTGGCGGCAAATGTCACTCCCTACTTGCTCGCACTGCTGCACCCCTCTTCCCACTACCAAAAAAGAGAAAAAAAAAAAAAAGCCAGAAAGCAGTTTGACCACAAACTGTGGCTAGATGTTTTCACTTCTTAATCCTCCTAACCAATCTGTAGATATAGGCATTATCATTGGTTTTAGATATCAAAATAGGCTCAGAGATTAATCTGGCCAAGGTCAAAGTTTGTAAGTGACAAAGTTTAGACCCTTTATACTTTCCTTTCCCCCAGGTTATGAAATTTCAATTTACGATAAATGGAAGGTGGAAAGAAATCTAATGCTTTTGAAGTCCTTAGCTAAGGATGGTGTGTCTAGCTAAGTGCAAGCACCTCTTGGAGATGGATTTATGTTTTTTGAGAACTCAAGTGCATAATTTTCATGCCAGAACTTTGAAGGGTAGCAGGAGAGGTCCTTGAAATGCCAGGTCACTTATGAGCTGATGCTTTTCACAATCCTAGCCTGACCTGAAACAAAATCCCTTTTTGTATGTAATTCAGTATTACCAGCCCAGATGCTGGAGGGCTGCCCAAGGCTTGCTCAAGTACTTGTGGCAAGCAAAGTACAGAAAAATTGGGTCAAAAACAGAGTTAATTATGTCATAGAATGCTTTTTGGGGAGAGTAAGTAGCAAACTATAATCAGACTAACTCAATCCAATTGAGCAGATTGGCCGAGTATATCTGCTCCATGCTCCATGTTGTGAGCACTCAAGGGTAGGTGAGAAACTTTTTCTGCCCACTGGGAAAGATTGGGGCAAGGTGCACTAGTGAGTCAAGTGTGAGAATAACAGTAAAGGAAGGCAGCACATAAACTGACAATAGATAAATACAACAGTTGTGGTGGATGTGATGAGCTTTGACCCAGCAGATTAGGTCAAAATGCTGAGGAAGAAAGGGAGGCCCCAAGTTAGGGAGTCAGGACTTCTTTTCACCAAGCAGCCTGAGTGGTCTTTAAAAAGAAATGCCAAGACATGAAAACAGCTGCAGTGCCATTTGGCAGGTGATTGGATAAAGAAGGTATGGTTACATATATTCAATGGAATATTACTCCGTCATAAGATGAAATATTGCCATTTGCAATGACATGGATGGATCTTGAGAATATCCTGCTAAGTGAAATAAGTCAGATGGAAAAAGTCAAGAACCGTATGATTTCATTCATATGTGGGATATAAAACTGAAAGCCGGACACAAACAAGACAAACAAAAACAGACACAAACAACAGCATAGTGGTTACCAGAGGGAAAGGGGTTTGGGGGAGTTAGAAAGGGGGTCAAATATATGGTGACAGAAAATTTGACTTTGGGTTATGGACACAATGTACTATACAAAAGAAGTATTAGAGAATTGTACACTTGAAATCTATATAATTAACCAATGTCACCCCAATAAATTTAATAAAAAGAGTAAGTAAAAGATTTGCTGTGAGAAAGGAAGAAAGAGAGGGAAAAAAGGAAGAAATGGCAGTGTGACACCTTAAACATCCTTTAATAGCTTTCCCATTGCACTTCATACTAAATTCCAAATCCTTAATATGCAGTTAAAGATCTGCCTGAGCTGGTACTGCTTATCTGCTTGCCTCCTCCTGGGGCATTGCTGTCTACACCTGTGCCAAGCTATCATCTCATTGCTTCTCAGAGATGAAAATTTTTCTTACCCCAGACTTATTACACATCCCTTCTGCCTCCTTGTCATTTCACTACCATGTCCATCTTCCTCTTATACCCTTCCAGACAGTGTATCTGTCCTTCCATCTCAGCTTCAAGTTGCTTCCTCCGAGAAGCTTTCCTTCTTAAAAAGGGCTCATTATTCTGTCATCAGATCCTTTTCATTTTTCCCTACACTCTTATAACTTGTAAGATATTATTTCTGCAATTATCTTTTTGATATCTGCCTGTCCTGTCATCACTCCCTATTTTCCATAAGTCTTATAACAGTCTATAATATACATTTATTTTTGCAATTATTTGTTTTTATGTCTGCTGGCCTCACCTGTTTTGAGGTTCCATGCAGATATGATTTTGTCTCTCATGGTATCCAGTGATTGCACAATGCTTGGCACATTTCCAGTGCTCAATAAATATTTGTTGAATTAATATTCAGGATAAATGATCTGAAATATATGTCGGGGAAGGCAAGCTGAGTAAGGTATGATGGAGCCAGATTGTGGGCAGCCAGAGAGAGGCATTTCTACCCAATCGGTTAGAATTGCACTGTTCAATACGGAAGCCACTAACCACATGTGGATATTGAGCACTTGAAATGTGACTGAGGAACTGAATTTTAAGTTCTATTTATTTTTAACTAATTTACATGTTCTAAAGTATATTTGGAACAATGTGGATATATGAATCTACTTTTTCAGCTATAAATTTTATGAAATCTAAATGCAGATCAAAAATTTTGGTGAAAATTTTTCCTTCAATTTGAGAAGTACAGTAAATACAATGGATTTTAAAGACCTCATACAAAAAAAGTAAAATTTCTCTTTTTTTAATACTGATTATATGCTGAAATGGTAATTTTTTGGATATATTGGGTTAAGTAAAAATATATTTTTAGAATTAGTTTTACTAATTCTAGGTATATGCCCAAAGAATTGAAAGCAGGAACTAACCAGATGCTTGTACACCAATGTTATAGCAACATTATTCACAATAGTCGAAAGGTAGTAACACCTAAATATCCATCAACAGATGTATCAATAAATAAAATGTGATGTGTATATATAAAATGAAATATTATTTACCCTTAAAAAGGAATGAAATTCTGACACATGCTACAAAATAGATGAACCTTGAAAACATTATGCTAAGTGAAATAAACCAGCCACAAAAGAACAAATATTATATAATTCCACTTATATGAAGTACCTAGTATAGGCAAATTCATAGAGACAGAAAGTGGAAAAGAGGTTACCAGGCGCTGGGAGGAAGGGGAATGGGGAGTTATTGTTTAATAGGTACAGAGTCTCAGTTTAGACTGATGAAAAATTTTGGAAATGGATAGTGGTGATGTTTGCACAGCATTGTGAATGTTCTTAATGCCACTGAAGTGTACACTTAAAAATAGTTAACATGCAGAGTGTATATACCTTTTTCTCCAATAAATTTTTAAGAATTTAATTTCACTTATTTTCACTTTTTGAAAATGTGGCTACTATAAAATTTAATATTATATATGTTGCTTTCTCATTATATTTCTATTAGACAGCACAGGTTAGATAATTGGGAACCCTTAGAGAGGGTTAGAAAAATTCTATGATGATTTCGCTAATGTCTGTGGCACCAGGAAGGCTGCTTATGAGAGGGCAAGAGGGTAGCAGATAATGATGAACCCAAGAATTTAAGATTTGGTGGAACATTTTATGTAGAAAAAGGCACGTGAGGAAAAGACTGGGTGGGAGAGGCGAAGGCACAGGAGGATTCAATCTGAGAAGGGTTTCATTTGTGGCTGAAGCAAGAGAATGTTCTAGAGATAGTGTTTTCTATACTGTAATGAGATTACCTGGCAGTAAGCCCAGCATAATGTTCCTTAATTGTGGGATCAAACGAGTACCGTGTGTGAAAGAGCTTTCGACTCTGAGGTGAGAAGGCACAAGTGAGGCACAGGTAAGTTTAATCGCAACTACGGGATTTCTTTAACATATTTGTGGTGATGCTTTCCATCTGCTCTGTCTTCTGCAGAAAAGCTATAGCTTTGGAGAGTTTTCTGCTAATGCCACATATTTTGTCTTTTATATAAAACTGTGAGAAGGTTCATCCATTATGACTCCCTGATACAATTAGAGAAACCCAGTCCTCCAAAATTGCACCGTTACCACTTTAAGAATGTTGCTCTTGGAGAACAATTCTCTTCAGGTGTTCAATATTGTCCTGCTATTTATGAGGTTTTCTACCACCCAGAAGCCCAGCAAGTGCTGCCCTAAACTCAGGAGTATGTACTGGGCCAGAGGACCAAAGGTATGTGAGAAAGTGTTGGGACAACAGTCAGAGACAAATTCGATTGTTCAACTTAGTCTGATGCTCAGGGAAGCCAGTGTGAGATATATGATCCCAAACTGTTGCAGGTCTAGTCTTCTGGGTTCTCAGAGATTTGAACCACACTGGGCAGCTGGCCCTGGCCCCAGCACATCCTGACAGCCCTCCACACTGTTTAGGAGACAGTACAGCTCTTCGGGTTTGCCCCAGTTTAAGGATAGTCATGGATGGAGCAAGAAAACCAGGTCCACCCTGGTCAGCTGAGTTAGGCTGAAACTGGCTCTGACCCTGGGAATAAAAGGGGGAGAGCCGAAATTCACCGGAGAAAAGTCTCTATACCCAGAATATGAGTTTAATACTCTACAGAACAATGCAGGATCTGCCAAAATGAAATCATAAAGATAGAATTGCTGAAGAGTTTGCACCAAATAAGTTTTTAATTTCTCTATATTGTTATTTTAGATTAGTTAAGTGTAGCTTAGTTCTTATAAAAGATCCCTCTAAGGCCTGAGATTATATTCTGGTCTAACATAATAGTTATCAAAAATAGTTATCAAAAGTCACTTCCTGGATCAACTGTCTACAGCATTGTTGCTGGTATGAGATGAAAGAGTATGGGATTTTTAATACCATCTAAAGTCCTACATCCTAATCCTGTTTAAATAGTATCTGCAGTGGGACTTTAACTCTGAGCTTCTACTGTGATGGCCAGATCATAGCTAGGACTTTGCATTATGTTTCTAGTTATCACAAGTAATTAATAGAGTAAATTGTTACTTTTTGTCAGTTCTAAGAAGAGAGTTATTTCTGTGCTCCACTATAACTAAGGCTTCTAAGCCTTAGGCTTAAAAGTTGACAAAGTAGGAATTAGAGAAGTAACCTGAAAATAGAGAAGTGTTCTAAAAATAGAAAGAAGATCCACTTTGGCCTGGATCTCTTAAGTAACAAGTGGTTTAACTTAACCTGTAATGATTCTAGTATCCACAGCTTCTCACTTCAATGGGATATGTGAGCATTACACAGATTCTCAGTTGACTGACTAGGTTAGGGAGGAAGGCTGTGGAGGTACGAGGTGGATCTGCAGCCACACAAGGAACTGATTGGTGGTAATAGTATTAACTAATGTTAGTGATCGTTCTTTGTACTTAGCAATTTTACACTCTTTATCTGATTCAGTTCTCTTGGCCCTGTGAGGTAGATGTGATTATTCTCACTGTATTTATGAGGAAGCCGACACCCAAGGTTGGTAAGCAATTTGCCCAAAGCAGCTAGTCATTGAATGTGGAAGGGTTTCTTCCTCTTCTGCTTTGTGCTGCCTCATATCATACTCTAGGATCCATTTATTGGGGGGCACTTTTCTTACTAGAATGTTCAGAGAGGTTTTCTTCTTTAATTTTGTCTCTGTTTTAAAAGTCGGACAATTGCAGCTCAATCAGTTCAGTTTAAAAAATCAGGTAATAAGCAACACTTAGTTGCAAAATACTACACCAGGTACCATAGGCAATACAGAAATGAGAGGGCACAGGGGCCTCTAGAACTTTCATCTGGGAAATGTAAACAGCATGTTTAAGACAAGAAGGACCAGGGACTGTAGAGGGTTTAGTCCGCCTTCTTCCTTGATGGTTGGGGAAACCGAGGCCTAGCATCGAGGATTCTCCACTTGAGTTATTTCGAATAATCCCTCCGTGCTGGGCTCCTCCTCAGTTATGAGCACCTCAAGAGCAGGGCGCAGATTCCCATGCCTATTGCTGTCCCCTGTATTCATGCACTGCTAGAGACAAGAGTGGGCACACACACTCTGCATTTGACCTCAATTTCTTCCACATATCCGTGTACCTCGTGATATACTTCCTCATTCCACCAGTATTTATTTAGTTTCTACTATGTGGTGAGCATTGTTCTAGATACTTAGGAGATCAGGGGACAAAACAGACAAAAATCCCTGCCCTTCCAGAGTCAAAATGACTAATCGCATTTTTACTATCTAGGAGTTTGATACCTATTTCGTATAGGTATACATTGGGGTAATTTTGAGTGTCTCTATTTCTAGCTTCTGTATTCTTATTGCTAAAGAAACTTGTGATTGCTAATAACTGAAGAAGTTTCAAGTACCTTCCTTTTACCTCTTTCCATTAAAGTTGACTTTACATAAATCTGAGCTTCATGTAGAAGTTTTGAAATTTTAGGCAACTGTGTAGGCAAAGACATAGAGTGATGAAAGTGTGTAAAATGTTGGGAGTTGGTGAATAGCCCATGTAGCCAGAGTGTGGGGCTTGTGGAGCTGATTAGCTGTTTAGAAATTAGTCAGACAGTCAGCTTGAGATCAGAGGGCCTTGGAAGAAGCCATTTAATTTCTAGGTAATTGAGAATGTTTTGAGATTTTCTGGGAATAAAAAGGTAAAATCTTGTCTGTAATAGGAAGTGTCTCCTGGCATTGGTGAAGATGACCCAGGAGGGGTAAAACAAATTACAGGAGTCTTACACAGAGCCTGTTATAAAATAATGGACTTATAGCAAGACAGAAGAAATGAGAAGAAGGAAGAGAAACTGCAGAAGCAGAAATAACAGAACTAGGTGGCTAATGAAAAATAGAATTGTGAAGGCGATAGGGAGGCACTTGGGAGACTGTTGGTGTCATTATTAGAAATGCAGGGCAATGAGCAGGCATTTGATCAATGGAAGTGCGTGTTATAATGAATGCAATTTTTTTGGATATTTTGTATCAATTATCTAGGACAGCATAACTCATATCGTTTATACCAAGTAATTATATTCAATTCAACTCAACAAATTTCCAGAGTTCCTACCACTTGCTAAGTGTTATCATACAAAGACCTATCATACAAAGATAAGACAATTCCTGCCTCAAATAGCTCTTAGCCTGATGAAGAAAATAAATACAAACACAAACAATAATAAAAGGTAAAATACAGTATTTATAAGAGGCGTACAGAAGACATCAAGACCTGAAGAAGGAAAAGATAGTCCTTTAGGGGCAAGCTGGAATGGTTAGAGTAGGATAGAATAGGAAAACAATTTTTTAAATTAAAAACACTTTTTTTTAAATGCCAAAAATATCCATTGACATAATTAAATTCAGATACATCTAATAAATATTGACTCAGTGTACACTCAAGTGTAGTGAATATACTACTATGAAAATCAGTGAATTCCTTTCAAGGGGATGGCATGAGATGTGTGAGTGAAAATTCATGCCTATAAACAGCTTAAAAAGATTGGCAGAGATGATTTGAGATATTTCAATTAAATGTAGTCTATACTTATAGACTGGAGTATGCACACTCTGGCAATCTCTTGCTATTGTTCCCACTTTGACTGAAATGCCACAGTCTAGGCTTTCTTTGGGCTGTCAGTTCCCAGGCAGCGTGGCTAAAAAGGGCAGCTTCTTTTAAGCATGACAATGGGCACTGTACGCACATGGAAAAACCTCTTTTAAAACTCATAGATTTTTCAGTACTATATTCCTGAGTTCATTTCATAAAAACAAGTATTTTCTTCCAAACTGTCAGTAGTAAATCCTTCAGTAAGTGGTATGTGATAGTCAGTTTGTACCATGAACTGGTTGGTGTCTGTCTCCTTCTCCATCTGTAAGTGTCTGTGGAAGTTCATGCCTGGTTGAGTCTGGTACAGTTACAAATAGTGTATTTAAAAATTTTCCTTAAAATATTCAATCATTGCCCCAGAGGCAGCAAACACTTCAGCTAATATCAAATAGTACATCAGCTCCTACTCATTCTGAGCAGAAGTTAGTTTCCATCCATGTGCTTCCTCCTTACCCTCTTTGCCCCATTCTTTATGTAGTTTTCCCTTTTCTGTGCATAGCAAGTTGCTTCTGGTCTATATTTTTTTCACATTTATAATATCAGAAGAGTTAGGAGTATTGTCCATGATTATCTTGACTCTTTTTTATTGTTGTAGATGATAAACTTTGTTTTATTTTCAGAGTCTTTGTTTTATTTAATAACTATGAGACTGGCTTCAAATGGCATGTCAACCATTAATTGCAGGCTGAGACAGAGTAGGAGGTGTGATTCTGTGTCCTCTTACTAGAGCTGGCAAGTCATTGTTTTCAATTTGAGTGTTATCTGACCACCAAACACAAACTTCTGTATTCTCTTGCTTTTTGTCTCAGGACTAGAAAGGTTATTGGGCCCACCAGCAGACTTCCCATCATCTCTCAGCCAAAGCCTCTGCCTTGTCTCAGGGTACGAGAAGTAGCCTTGCTTGATAGTCATGCTCAGTTCTCCTTAGCAGGGAGTGCTGATTATAAGTCTGTTTTTAAATATGCCATGATTCCAGCTGTTTGTGTTGAGAATTTGTTTAGTTAAAAAAAAATCCTACTTCTCGGCAATAAAAAAAGAATAAAATCTTACCATTTGCGATAACATGGATGGACCTGAAAGGTATTATGCTAAGTGAAATAAGTCAAACAGATAAAGACGAATAGCATACGATTTCACTTATATGTGGAATCTAAAGAACAAAATAAATGAACAAACAAAACAGAAACAGATTTAGATATAGATCTATTTTTTCACTTTAATTTTGCTTAACAAGCTTTTGTGTTTTTTATGTTTGAACAACAAATCCTTTGTGCCCTGGTCACCACCTTTGGAGTTGTCTTTGTTTCCCTCTGTTATACTTTCACTTGACACAAAAATCCTTGTGTCTGGTCAGCATGGGACCTTTGGCCATATTTCATTAATGTAGTAAATGCCCAGGAGGGGGAATTAAACCACTTTTCCAATACTGATTACAGTATCTTAGTGCATATGCTCTTATCTTAACAGCGTAAAATAATGTATATAATTCAATTACTCTCCCATAAGGTGGAATAGAAATGAGAAATTCTAGGTTGTGCTAGGAGCTGTGTTTCATAAAAGAGTTGGACCTGACCCTGGGGCCATGCCATTAAACATATCTATACAATGATCTGTGTAGGCCTTAAAAATGACTTTCATATGACTAGCATCTTCAATTGCTGCAGCCATATTTATATAAACCCAGTGATCTCTGGGGTTCATGATTGGCTGCAGCTATGGATGGAAACTAGTGCATTTAGGAATAAGAAATTGAAAAGAATCATCCACCATCTCCTCCACATCGTTTCTTTTTTGAAACTGTTCATGACCATTTCAATAGAGCTTAGACCTGGAACTTCAACTGTGTGATTGTGTTTCTAGAAACAGTATGTAAGCAGCCACTAGGAGAAGTTCTTATCAGGTTCAGTGGGAAAGAGAAATGACAGTTCTGAGTTTTACTGACATCTGTGGAATTCACTAAGCAAGGTGGGTCAGTAATTAAAGACATATCAGAAAATTCAGAAAAGACTCCATTTTTGTCTTAGTCCCTTATAGAACCACCTAATTAGCTGAAACGGACTATGATGTAAGCTACTACCATTGCCAAATCCATACCCTATATCAACTCAATTCCCAGTTGTAGGCATTATATACTTTCACAGTTAATTGGCAGAAAAGCTTATATGCGTGTTTTAAATTTTCTCGTTTTAATCACTTTTATTTTTCTCTGTAGCGTTGGCTCAAAGTGCTTTAATTTATAACAAAGAAAGATGCTATAATAAAGAGTAAATAATAATCTTTAAATTTGTAAACTTTGAGTCAAAACGCCTTACTGAAATTGAAATTGTGACCTGCTGCTTGTGATATGGTTAACAAAAGTGGGTCAGGAGATGAGGGCATACATATTTGTTTGGGAGCACCTGCAGTATATGGACTTTAGAGCTCTTTAACTTTAGAAGGTTCTGAAGAAGAGTTGCAATAATGACCTATTAATAATAATAGCTAAATTATTCGAATTTGTCAACACACTGAGTGCTGTTAACCACTGTAATGTGTAATCATGTTTCATCTTCATCAGAGCCCTATAAGATGGTTAGAGTGAGAGTCTCCATTTTGTGGACCACAGAATGGTTAATGGCTTTTCTGGGGTCATGAGTTAGTCATGGCAGAGTTAAGGCTTAAACTCAGGTCTGCTTGACTATAAACATACACTGTTAAACTTTAAGCTTTGTATGTTACTTCTTGGTGATTAGCTATTATATCCTGGCAAATCGAAATCTAGGCTACTTTTCCAAGCTCAGGTTCATTGATACTCTCATGCACCAACTTTAAGAGAAGACTTCAGGTAGAGGGTATAAGTTTTCTCCTGCTGTTATTCAGGATTCTGCAGGCACACAAATACAAAATTGATGAGTCTTTTAGTTTCAGGGAGGGCATGTTTTTCCTAACATTTAAATCATTTAAAAACATTACATATAAATGTCACTTATGCTAAAATCCTGAACAAAATATTAGCGCATAGAATAAAAGGCTAAACTAACATTTCAGTGGGGTTTGAAATATTGGTAGGTAAAATCTAGCAGCACATTTTAACAGAGTAAAAATGCAAAAATAGTTGTAAAACAAGATTATTATATAATCAGCTAAACTAATAGATTAAGAAACATCATTATAATAAATGTTAAAAAGACATTTTACAAAATTTAGCATTCATTTTTGACAAAAGTTCTCATGGTAAAATATGTATAGATTAATATATCCTTCACTAGATAAAGACGTGTATCAAATCAAGCACCATATCATATTTAACAATGAAACACAAGAACATTTTCCTATGAAAATTAACAGAAAAAAACAAGAATATGTATTATTACATCTTATGGTGAACACAGTTCTGAAAATTATATCCAAGGGTATCACATTCATAGCCTAGTCAGTGTTTGGCACATAATAGAAACTCAATTGTTTGTTGAATAAATTAATGACAGATGAAATAAGGCAAAATTATCATTATTTGCAGGTAATGTAGTTTCAAGAAAATCAACTGAAACATTACTAGAAGCAATAAGAACATTCAGAATAGCATTTGGTTTCAAAATTAATAAATAAAAATATAAAACACTTAGAAAGTGTAATAGAAGGAATGATCTCTTGTAGTCTAACAGAACTAAAATAACAATGCACCTTCCCTTCCTGTGTAAGGGAAACCTCACAATTCTGCTGAAGATATTAAAAATGTACATACTGTTTTTAGGTAGCAGTTGTTACAGTTCTGGTGCTAAATCTACACAGTAATAGAATCCTAATAAAAATGTCAACAGAAATTTTCAAAACCACCCAACTGATTAAAAAGTTTGATAATACTAGATACTGGCAAGGGATTTGGGGAAGTAGTACCCACTCTGGTGAAAGGTTAATTATGTGAAAATTTAAAAGAACAATTTGGCAATATCTATCATAACAAAAATACATATATCCCTTGATCTAATATTTTAACTTAGAAATTTATCCTCTAGGTAATTCACAAAGAGCATGAAGTTAAACATGTATATAACTACTCATATGTATGCTTAAGGAAAGATATGTATATATGTTTGTTTATTCAAGGATTTTTTCTTGCAGCATTGATTTTTTTTATTGCAAATGGAAATGAAAAAAAAAAGGACATTACATAATAATAAAGGGGTCGATAAATTAAGAGGACATGACCCTAGTAAACATACATGCACCTAACATAGGAGCACCTACATACTTAAAACAATTATTGACCAACATAAAAGGAGAGACCAACAGTAATACACTCATAGTAGGAGACTTTAACACCCATTGACACCAATGGATCTCCCAGGGAAAGAATCAACAAGGAAACAATGGGCCTAAGATACAAAACAGATGGACTTAATAGATATTTTCAGAGCATTTTACCCCAAAGCAGCAAAATATACATTCTTCTCAAGTGCACATGGAACATTTTCAAGGATAGACCACATGTTAGAACACAAATCAAGTCTCAATAAATTTAAGAAGGTTGAAATATCAACAGTCTTCTCTGATCACAATGGTGTGAAACTAGATATCAACAAGAAAAGAAGACTAGAAAATACACAAACATATGGAGGCTCAATACTATGTTACTAAACAATGAATGGGTTATTAATGAGATCAAGGAAGAAATCAAAAGATACCTAGAGAAATGAAAATGAAAACACAATGACTCAAAATTTATGGGACATAGCAAAAGGAGTCCTAAGAGAGAAATTCATAGCAATACAGGCCTACCTCAAGAAACAAGAAAAAGCTCGAAAAAACAATCTAACCTTAAAAGAATTAGAAAAAGAACAGCAAAAAAACTCAAAGTGAATAGAAGGAAAAATAATAAAGATCAGAGCGGAAAGAAATAAAAGAGAGTCTAGAAAAACAATACAAAAGATTAATGAAATTGAGAGCTGGTTCTTTGAAAGGATAAATAAAATTGACAGACTCTTAACCAGACTCATCAAGGGCAAAAGAGGACTCAAATAATAAAATCTGAAATAGGAGAAATAACCACAGACTCTACAGAAATACAATCAATCATAAGAAAATACTACGAGTAATTATACGCCAACAAATTGGACAATCTGGAAGAACTGGACACTTTCCTAGAAACATACAATTTCCCAAGACTGAGTTGAGAAGAAACAGAAAACCTGAACCAATCGATTACCACCAATGAAATAGAATCAGTAATCAAAAACCTCCCAAAAAACAAAAGTCCTAGACCAGATTGCTTTATAGGCAAATTTTACCAAACATTCAAGAATTATCACTTATTCTTCTCAAACTATTCCAAAAAATTCAAGAAAAGGGAAGGCTCCCTAACTCCTTTTATGAGGCCACCATTACCTCAATTCCAAAACCAGGCAAAGACATTATAAACAAGAAAACTATAGGCCTTTATCTCTTATGAACATTGATGCAAAAATTCTCAACAAAATATTAGCAAACCAAATTCATCAATACATTAAAAATATCATACACCATGATCAAGTTGGATTTATTGCTGGGATGCAAGGTTGGTTCAATATCCGCAAATCAATTAATGTGATACACCACATTAACAAATCAAATGATCATATTGATATGATCATATCAATAGATGCAGAAAAAGTGTTCAACAAAATCCAGCATCCATTTATGATAAAAACTCCCAGAAAAGTGGGAATAGAGGGAACATACCTCAACATAATAGAGGCCATATATGACAAACCTACAGCTAACATCGTACTCAATGGGGAAAGGCTAAAAGCATTTTCCTTAAGATCAGGAACAAGACAAGGATGCCCACTTTCACCACTCCTCTTCAACATTGTATTGAAAGTCTTAGCCACAGCAATAAGACAAAGAAATAAAATGCATTCGAACTGGAAAGGAAGAAGTAAAACTCATTATTTGCTGATTCCACGATATTATATGTAGAGAACCCGAAAGATTCCACCAAAAAACTGTTAGAACTGATCAATGAATTCAGTAAATAAATGTTCAGAAGTCAGTGGCATTTTTATACACCAATGATGAACTTTCAGAAAGAGAAATTAAGAAAACAATCCCATTTGCAATTGCATCGAAAACTGTAAAATACCTGAGAATCAAGAAGGTAGACATGTTTTCAGAAAATTATAAGTCATTGAAAAAAGAAATTGAGGAAGATACAAATAAATGGAAGCATATACCCTGTTCATGGGTAGGAAGAATCAACATTGTTAAAATGGTCATACTACCCAAAGCAATCTATAGATTCAATGCAACTTTATCAAAATACAAATGGCATTTTTCAGAGAGCTAGAACAAACAATCCTAAAATTTATATGGAGCCATACCCGAATAGCCAGGGCAATCTTAAGAAAGAAGAACAAAGATGGAGGTATCACACTATCTGATATCAAACTATACTATAAGGCTACAGTAATCAAAATAGCATGGTACTGGCATAAAAACTTACATTGATCAATGGAAAAGAATAGAAAGCCCAGAAATAAATCCACGCCTATACACTCATTTAATATATGACAAAGGAGGTAAGAATATACAATGGGGGTAAAGACAGTCTCTTCAATAGATGGTGTTGAGAAAATTGGATAGATACATGCAAAAAAAAAAAAAGCTGGACCATCTTCATACACTGTATACAAGAATAGCCTCAAAACGGGTTAAAGATTTAAATGTAAGGCCTGAAACCATAAAACTTTTAGAAGAAAACATAGGTAGTAAACTCTCTGATATTACTAACAGGAATTTCTTTTCAGATATATCTCCTCAGGCAAGGGAAACAAAAGAAAAAATAAACAAATGGGACTACATCAAACTGAAAAGTTTTTGTACAGCAAAGGAAACAGTCAACAAAACAAAAAGACAACCAACTGTTTGGGAGATGATATTCGCTAATGATACATCTGATAAGGGATTAATATCCAAAATTTATAAAGAACTTATGCAACTCAAGAACAACAACAACAAAAAAATCCGATTAAAAAATGGGCAGAAGACCTGAACAGATACTTCTCTAAAGAGGAAATACAGTTAGCTAACAGACATATGAAAAGATGCTCAAGGTCGCTAATCATCAGAGAAGTGCAAATTAAAACCACAATGAGATATTACCTCACGCCTGTCAGAATGGCTATCATCAATAAATCAAAAAACAGCAAGTGTTGGCGAGGATGCGGAGAAAAGAGAACCCTCATACATTGTTGGTGGGATTGCAAACTGGTATAGCCACTATGGAAAACAGTATGGAGTTTCCTCAAAAAATTAAAAATGGGTCTACCTTTTGATGCAGCAATTGCACTTCTGGATATTTATCCAAAGAAAACCAAAACAATAATTCATAAAGATCTATGCATTCTAATATTCATGGCAGCACAATTTACAATAGCCAAGATATAGAAGCAACTTAAATGCCCATCAACAGATGATTGGATAAAGACATTATGGTTCATATACACAACAGAATATTACTCAGCCATTTAAAAAAATGAAATCCTACCATTTGCAATGACATGGATGGACCTAGAGGTTATTATGCTGAGTGAAATAAATCAGACAGAGAAAGATAGATACCATATGATTTCACTTATATGTGGTATCTAAGGAACAAAAAGACCAAACTAATCAAAAACAGACTCACAAATATAGTAGGCAATTTGGTGACAGACAGAGGGGAGGGGGATTGTGAGGCTGGGAGAATGGGATGAGGGTTAAAGAAGTACAAATTAGTAGTTGATAGCTGGGCACGGGGAGCATGGATGAGGAAATGCAGTTAGCATTAATATGATGGCTAAATGGGGGGCCAGGGGAAGGAAGGAGCAATAGGGGGGATTGTTTTATGAACATTATAGATGTCTAACTAATGTACTGTATACTTGAAACTAATTTAAATAAATTTTTTTAAAAATACATTGACATCTCTATATATCAAAAAAGGGTTTGTTTTTCTTTATGTACTTTTTCTCATTTAGGTTTTCATATTTGTTTATTTTTAATTAAAATTATTGAGGTAACATTGTTTTAAAGTATATCTGAGCCCAGATCCTCTAGAAAGAGGAGCCTGGGTCAAAGATCTAGTGCTGATACTTTATTTGGAATATGCAAGTCAATGACACGAGGGTGAGCAATAAAGGGAAATAAGGCAAGGAAAATTGTAAAGCAATGCAATGGTTCCTCACTAGCTACTGTTTCACAATAAATTGTACTGACTCGGTAGGAGGCTGGGTAGGCATGTTTTAGCAGCAGGCAGGATTTCCCTGGAGGAGTTGCAAGGAAGAACTGGGCCTCTGAGTAGTCCACAGAAGAGACAATGTTGGGAGAATTTTTTTCTTGGTGCTATTCATCTCTTATTTCTCATTAAGGTTTACTCCTTCATGATCCCCCCACACTGCTAGGTTGGGTCACGTGGCTCATTGGCAGCTGCCCAAAAAGCCAGACCCCATACCCTAAAGTCTGGTGCTTCAAGTCTGAAAGTGGAGGCCAGCCTGCTGGGTGGTTTCAACATGAAGAAAGAAAAAGGGACAATCAAGAGTCTCAGAGAAGAGATACAGGGTCAGTAGCCAGTGTAAACTAGAAGGGAACACAGCACAGGCATGTATATGTTGCTCCTGATAACAGCAGGCACTCTAGCCAATCGCAGAAATAACTAGTGCTGGAGGGCTCTGTGAAATAATATTTTAATATAGAAATCAGTGGAGAAGCTAGATCTGTGTTGACACTTTCACTAAAAAGAAAATAGTTACTACTCAATTCTTCAGTATAAATACTACCTAAGAAGCCCTTGTGAAATCAGTATTTCTTGGGTTCTTACTGTTTGCTCTTAGAATGACCAAATATTAGACCTAGATAGGTGATCTAATCCATTCTTTTACAGATAAAGCAATAATTTCGATTCACCACAATAGTAAGGGGTGGAGAAATGAAGCAGATGAGGAACGAAAGTATTTAACTCCTCAAAGGAGATTACAATCCAGATGAAAATAGAAGATTAGGACATGAAAAAATGATAAACAATTTGAGGCAATATATCATTATCATATTGGGTGACTCCATTTCTACCTTGGAGTATTTCATAATCTCATAAAAGACTAAACAAATGATACATTTACAGTGTTAAATAAAGACCAAAACAATGAGAATTCCAACAGAGAGATAAACTTTGGGAGCAGACTGGAGGAAAGGACTTGTTTTGTTTTGAAACTTCGTGATAGTTTTCTGGAGCAAGGAATATTTGTTAGTGTTAAAGTGTATTTTGTGAAGAGGTCAGAGGTGGGAGTGTGGGGATGAAGGTATTAGAAGCAGAGGGAACTATGCAAACAAATGCACAGAGAAATGAAAATGCTTGGCATGATGAGAAAATGGCAATTCTGGCACGTAGATGGCAGAAGGAGAGGGAGAGAGGTGATGAGGGCTGCCCAGAGAGGGAAGATGTGATGGCCAGTGATGCAGAAGGGGGTCTTGAGCCAAACTGTGCCCCTGTGCTGAGGGTTTAGACTTTATTAGTTAAACAGTGTGGAGACACTGAGGGTTTCTCAGTAGGGATGTGATAAGATTGGATCTGTGTTTTCAATGATTGTGGTAGAAGGGTCAATGATATATTGGGATTGAGGAAATGGAGAGGAGAGCTAGAAATCAAACAATTAAGAAACTTATGTAGTTGATGGTTATAGTAAATTAATGAAAATCCAAATTAGAGAATCCTTGGAAATGAAGTAGAGATGGTTTTAGAGACAGTTCAGAAGTAAATCAACTGTAAAAATTTACAAAAGTCGTAGGAGAATTTATAAGTAAGATAAATACCAACTGTGCTATCAGGTTGGGAGAATCTCTAGGTATTTAGATTGTGGCTTTAGCTCAGCAAACTAGGGGATGTGCAAACAAGCAAACAAAAAACAATAACAAAAACTGAAGTAAATCTCTACCTCCATCCAACCCAAGTAACTCAGGTCCTTTGTGTTCTACCTCCCAACACAAAACTTGTGCACCAAAATGTCCAGATAGGCCAGTTCTGCTTTTCTAAATTCCTCCCTTCCCCTTACCAGGGCTTCCATCTCAGAAGGCTTTCTGAGGAGTCTCTGCCTGAGGCGGGAAAGGCTTTCCTGGTTTGCACACAATTACCCAATGCACTAGGCAGAGCCTTTCCTTGGCCTCCTGAAAGAGGTTATTGCAGCTCAGGATGGAGACTCTTATGAGATACTCTGTGATTCTCTTCCACTCTTGCTAAACTTACCTGTCATTCAGACAATATCTATACACACCACTGGTTTCCCTGCCTGACAAGACTGCTTCAGGCTGGGAGTGAGCTTTTGTTCTTTTCTAAACTATGTATGTCCTCCCTTTGTTTCCTCAAAATTTCTCCTTTCCAAAAAACTTTCTTGATCAAATTCTATCATTCTACTACAAAATCTCAGACCTACTTCTTTTGTCAGTACACTGTAGCAATTGTGTTTATATTTGTGTCTGTGCCCTATTTCTGTTATTTAATTGTAAGCTCTTTGTAGGCTCTGGTCTGCTCAACCCCTTTTTGGTGTCAGAGACAGACAAAGCTGGACACTAGTAGAAAGGGCAGATTTTAACCAAGACTATGCTACTGCAATAGGGAAAAGAGTCTAGAGTGAACTAAACTTTGATTTGTACAGAGGTGACTGGGCGTTTTAAAGAGAGAAGGAGGGAATATAGAGGAGGGTGAGCAGGGGAAGTGCCACAGAATTAGGGAAGTGAAAACCTTAAAAAGCAGGGGGAAAAAGGGGTTGGTCTACGTGAAACCCATCGGGGTTTGCTAACCAGCATTTACTGAAATCTAGCTCCTACCCTCCCACGGAGCCTTGGGAGACAGAACCTGCCCTATCTTCAGGTTTTGGCTGAAACAAAGAGTAAGTTCTTTTGGCATCCTTGACTTTTCTCCGGCAGACATTTTTAAGAGGGGCTAGGGTCATCCTAGGAATCTGGCCTTGAGCTGTTAGAAACTATGTTAATGTTTGTTCAAGCCTTTACAGGCCTAGATTGGGAAGGGGCCTCAGAGAAGCCTGGCTAGAGTTTGGTCTAGGAGTGAATCTTTGTCAATAGGACAAGATAATCAAGAACAAGTGGAAAATGTCCACTCTGACCTCAATAAAAGACTGTGTGAAAAGGAGAGGAACATTATAGGGAAATGAAACAAAGGATAATTTTTATTACATTACCCACTGAAAAGACCGCTAATTTCTAACCACCAAAAACTAGTTATACTGTTCATACTGTGCTGCTAAAATCCAAGCAAAAAAATGACTTAATTTATCCTTATCTAGTTTCTTAAGATAAACAAAAATTAATAGTGTGAGTCGTGTCTTAGTTTAAATATCCTGCACAGTGCGAGCTAGTTCCCAATGAAGCCCAGGGCTGGCCGTGCAAATTCACTTGCTGTTTAAGACACTAAAGGAAGGTGACCTCTTCCTTTAACTATCTAGCTTTATCATTTAAAAATAATTAAATATTAGTTCCTTAGCCTTTATCATGTGTGTTTTGTAAATGTACAGTGTTTTCTTATTAGTCTTTCTATTTGAAATTAATAATTTAACTTTACTTGATATTCTGGTCCCCTGGGGTTTATGATGCAGTGGCCCCTATTTTCCTACATGATGATCATGGTAACTCCTTCCATCATGGTTCAAAAGGTTAAAAGATGAGATAGAGAAGATATGTATGGGAATAGACTTCAAATCTGCATGTATTCCATTGAAAGTGTAAGGTTTGAAGGGCTGGAGAATGCACAGAGTGGTTGTAAGCAGAAAATGAGTTTTTCAATTTAAATGCAATTTACAGAAAGTGAAATCCACAGATCTTAAGTATACAGTTGAACCAATTTTAACAAGTATATGTACCCATATAACTTACAGCCCTATTAAGAAAATTAAGATTTAGATGTATTTCCATCAACCAGAAAGTTCATTCACACCCTTTCCCAGTCACTCTCCATCACTTCTAGAAATAACTACTCTTCTGATATCATCATTCTTTTTATGCTACAGAACTTTACATGCATGGAATTATATAGCATGTACTCTTTAGTGTCTGACCTCTTTCACGCAGTATAAAGTTTTTGAGATTCATTCATGTTATCGCATGTATCAGTAGTTTGTCACTTTTCATTTTTAAATAATATTCCATTGTATGAATATACCAATTTGTTTATTCTACCGTTGGACGCCTGGGCTGTTTCTAGTTTTTGATATTGTAAATAGAGCTGCTATGAACTTTCTCCCATAAGGCTTTTTGAGGACATAGTTTTTATCTTTAGATAAACGTTAGGATTGACATTACTGGGTCATAGGAGTAGATATGTGTTTAACTCTTTAGGAAACTTCCAAGCAGTTTTTCAAAGTGGTTATACCATTTTACATTCCCATCAGCAATGACAAAAGTTGTTAACATTTAATGTTTTCAATCTTTTAAATTTTAACCATTCCAGTGAGTTTGCACTGACATCATTATAGTTTTAATTTGTATTTTGTCAGTAACTTAATGACCTTAAACACCTTTCTTGTGTTTGTTGGACATTCCATATCTTCTTTAGGAAGAGTTTGTTCATGTCTTTTGCTCATTAAAATTGCAGTTGTTTGTCATTTTATTATTGCAATATAGGAGTTCTTTATATATTCGGATTAATAGTCCTTTGTTGGATTTATATGTTGTTGATACTTTCTCCTAGTCTTTGGCTTGTATATATTTTTTCTTAATGGTACTTTTTGATGAGCAGAAACTTTTAATTTTGATGAAGCCAGCCCTGGGCTTCATTGGGAACTAGCTCGCACTGTGCAGGATATTTAAACTAAGACACGACTCACACTATTAATTTTTGTTTATCTTAAGAAACCATTTCCCTTTATAGTTAATTCTTTGTGTCCTCTCTCTCAAAAAAAGAACTACCTACCAAAGGTTGCAAAGATATTCTTCTATAGTTCACTGTCTAGCACACTCCTATATCAAAGTGGATATATATGTTTTTTCTTATCTTGTAATACTGATTTAGGAATGGTAATGAATTCAAGTTTATGTATATAAATAGTTTAAGGAGCCAGAGGAGAGAAAGAGCAATTAGATGGATCATTTTATAAACTATATAAATGTCTAAAAATGTACTGTATGCTTGTAACTAATAAAATAAAATTCAAAAATAAATAAATAAAAGCAGAGCAAAGCAGAAAGATGTATGATTATTTCTTAAATCCAGGATTCTTTAATAGTAGCCATCCAAGATAGTATTTGTGAAGGACCAGCTTCCTCTGCAAACACAAGTATTTGCCATCTGATCTCATTCCTGAAACATTTTGTTACAGGGGATGTCTCATTGTCAAACCATCCCTGGGGCATCTGGATAGGCAAATCACACTGTGGACTCTTCTTCCCTCCATGATACATTAATTTTTGGTACAAGGAGATCAAGTTCAGACAAGGAGAGTATTTAAAGGAGGAGAACATAACCTTTAAAGTGAAAATCAAAGACAACTAGTGGTTTTCTAGTCTTAGTCTTTATACTTTTTCTAGGTGAACTAATTCATGCCATGGTTTCAATGCCACTCAATGTTAACTCCCATCTTTTAGACAAGTTTTCTCTCTGACACCTCAGATTCAACATGTCTAAAATAGAGCTCACTATTTTGCCCCTCCGCCTTCAAAAGTATACCTCTTCCCTTCCTGTATTTTCATTTCCCTAGCCACCAAAGGAAGATGCCATTGAATCTCCCTTGATTCCCTCCCCTGCTCGGCTACTAAAGCTCTACTGAGCTGATCTCTAAAATCTCTGTCTTTTCTCCACTGTCCCCTTTCCTGTTTCTCTTGCCTTAATTTCATCATCTGGTTACAATACTTTCCTCATTAGTATGCCTGTTTAGCCCTAATCCATCTCACCTTTATTTATTCATTTAAAGCAAAAATATTTGGTCCTAACTGGGTGTCAATAAGTGGGCCAGGCACTGGAGATATCAAGAGCACAAGGCCCTGGACCTGAAAGGTTCAGAGTCTATTGCACAATTTATATATGAAAACAAATAATTGGAGAATCATTTAATAATTGTAGTGACAGAAATATACCCAGGGTATTATGGCAGCATTGAGAAGGGCACAGAACCTGCTTTGGGGTATGTGCAGATGTATATGTGTGTGTGTTTAGATTAGCAAAGACTTCTTGTAAGGTGATGACATGACTGGGACTTAGGGAAGGAAGGTGTGGATAATGTTGAGAGGATAGGAGATTTGAGAGAAGGGACATTCCAGGCTGAGGAATCTTCCTACAAAAAACACAGGAACAAGAAAGAACATGGAGTATGTGTGTGGACTAACAAATATTTTTATATAGCTCATACATAAGGTGTACATTGGAGGTGGTGAGAGATGAGACTGTGTAAGTAGGCAAAGGCCAGATCCTAGAGGGCCTTGTATACTTAGTGAAGGAGTTTCTTTAATCTAGAAAATGAGGGAGATTCACTGATGGTTCTATGCCAAGGAGTAACATAGACATATCATTTTAGGTAATTATTCTGATAATAATGTGGCAGATAGATTTGAGGAGATATCTGCTATAGTAGAAAACCTGAACTTAGGCAGAGATAGGCATGGAGCTGGTAAATATATAGTCAATAAAGTCAGCAGGACCTGACAATTATCTAGATGTCTAGTTGAGGGAGAAAGAGAGCAAGGATAACATGTTTCTAGGTTGTGTGTGGGGGTACGTACCATCATTAGAGCTAGAGAATGTAGGAGGAGGTGCAAATTTGGGGGAAAAATAATAAACTCACTTTTGGATGAATCTGAGGTGCTCATGGGATGTTCAGCAGGCAGCTGAATATTAATATCTGAAAAGGAAGGGACCTGGTCCCAGACATTTCTGTTAGCAGCCATCAGTTACCTTCATCCAACTGGCCTGCCAAGATTCCCAGTGGCAGGCAGGTGTGGCCCTCTGTAGATAGGTGCAAAGTGAAGGAGATACCAATTCCCCTCAAGCTCTTCTTTGATATTTAAGCCCAGCAGCATGATCCTTGTTCTCCAGCCAAAACCCTGCAAAATGGCAGATGTGTTAGCTAGTCGAGTGAATTTTCATTGACGATCCTGGTACCTTGACCCTAGGAAGAATGTGCATTAATAATTTTAAAACCTTTTTTCCCATAAAAAGAGGTTTCTGATGCTTTTTGTCCCTGACAGACTTGTCTATTATAATTTATCTAGCCTGTTTGGAGGATGAATGGAGTAGACCTAAAATGAAGACAGTTTTCCTTTCAATTGAAGAAGGAGGTTAGGGTAGCAGAGGGAGGCAGGTAGGAAAGTTGGTGCAGAGGGCCATTAAGTAAGCTATAGATTCTCTATTTTATCTGGATTTCATTTGAGGTTGTAATATTTCTTCAGTCTTCCTCATCCTCCTGAAATCAGGTAAAAATAAAGAGTGCTATCCTTCATTAAACATTCAACTTTACTGAGATTATACTATGTGTCCAGTACTGTTGTATGTACTTGGGATTTTAAAATGAGCATGACACAGCTCTTATCCTCAAGAAATTCAGCCTACAGCGGTAGTTTTCAATGCTAGCTACCCTTTGTTCAAGGTAGTGCTAGGTTTATCTGGGGTTTTAAAAACCAGTGTCCCGCCACAGACCAATTGAATAAGAGTCCTTGGGGTAAGGTGTAGATATCAGATGTTGTTTTTTAAATCTTTTTATTATGGAAAAGTTATAGATTGATAGAGAAAAGTGAATAACGATGCCCTCCCCATGTATATATCGCCCAGATTCAACAATGATCAACAAATGGTCGAACTTCTTCCATAACTTCCCTCACACCTCCTCACCATTGGATGGTTTTATAGATGACCCCTCAAAGTCTATCAGCTCATTTTTGATTACTTTGATATGTATCTCTAAAATTACTTATAAAACATCTCTTTATTATACCTAAAACAGTAAATAAAATTCCTTAATGTCATCAAATATCCAGTCAGTTGTTGAATTTCCCCAATTGTCTTTCTGCTGTGGAAGGGATGGGGGATCTCTTTCTGGGGCCTCTTTTATAAGGGTACTAACCCCGTTCATGAGGGCTCTGCCTTCATGACTTAATCACCTCCTAAAGGCTCTACTTCCTAATGCCATTATTTTGGAGGTTAGAATTTCAGTGTGTGAGTTTGGTGGGGGACACATATATTCAGTCCATAACACCATAACAGGTAAAGAACCTCACCGAGCTGAGGTGCTGGCAGAGGGCCAGGGGGTTGTGGAATGAATAGTAGAAGAAGGAAGCCGTGATTCTTGAATTCAGCTTTGTAACTAGAGAAGTGAGGAATGTAGCAGCTGTGTTTTGCTGATTGTCTTCCCCACTCTCTTCCCCGAAAATATTTTTTTGTGATATTTTAAATGAAATATTCATATAACATAAATTCAGCATCTTAAAGTATACAATTAAATGATTTTTAGTATATTTATATTTTGTGCAACCATTACTACCTAATTCCAGAACATTCTGTTACCTCAAAAAGAAACTTCGTATCTGTTAGCAGACATTTCCAATGCCCCCTTCCCCCATCCACTAGCAATCACTAATCTACTTTTTGGTTCTGTAGATTTACCTATTCTGGATATTTCATATAAATGGAATCATATAATATGTGGCCTTTTGTGTCTGCCTTATTTTACTTAGAATAATGTTTTCAGGTTTATGAATGATGTAGCATGTGTCAGTATTCAATTCCTTTTTATAGCTGAATAATAGTCCATCATATGACTATATCACATTTTGTTTAGACATTAGGATTTTTTTTTCTTTTTGGCCATTATGAATAATGCTGCTATGAACATTCCTCTATATGGTTTTATGTGTTTTCTTTTGGTTATGTGCCTAGGAGAGGAATAGCTAGAAAACAGTAATTCTATATTTAACTTTTTGATGAACTTCCAAACTGTTTTCCACAGTGCTACACCATTTTACATTCCCACCAGTAATACATGAGAGTTCCATTTTCTCCAGATACTTGTCAGCACTTGTTAATGTGTGTGTGTGTGTGTGTGTGTGCACGCATATGTATGTATGTATCTATGTATGCATGTGTGTATGCATGCATTCATTCATTCATTCATTCATTTTGATATAGCTATTCTAGCAGGTATGAGGTAGTATTTCATGGTGGCTTTGATTTTCCTCTCTCTAATGGCTAATAATAGTGAGCACCTTTTTGTGTGCTTATTGACCATTTGTATATCTTTTCTGAAGAACTGTCTATTTAAATCCTTTGCCTACTTTTTAATAGTATTATCTTTTTATTGTTGTATCACTAGAGTTTGTTTTGTATTCTAAATGCTAGACCTGTAGATATATTATTTGTAAATTTTGTCTTTCATTTTCTGGATTGTCTTTTTACATTCTTGATGGTGTCATTTGACACACAAGTTTTAAATCTTGATTGATATAGTTTAATTTTTTTTTCTTTTGGTTGCTGGTGCTTTTGGTGTCATATCTAAGAAACTTGAAAGTCACAGAGATTTATTCCAATGTTTTCTTCTAAGAATTTTATAGTTTTAATTCATATGTTTAGTTTTTGTTTCATTTTGAGTCAATTTTTATATGTAGTAAGAGGAAGGAGTCCAAATTTATTATTTTCATGTGGCTATCCAGTTGTCTTAGAATCATATGTTTAAAAGACTATTCTTTCCCTATTTAATGGTCTTAGCACCTTTGTCAAAAATCAATTGATTATGAATGTATGGGTTGATTTCTGGACTCTCAGTTTATTCCATTGATCTATATATCTATATTTATGATTGTAGCGCCATGTCTTGATTATTGTTGCTTTGTAGTAAAATCAGGAAATGGGAGTCTTCCAACTTTACTCTTCTTTGTTTAACTTTGCTCAGCATTTTTTTTTTTTTGCTTCTTTTTGGGTCCTTTGCATTTTTATTTAAATTTTAGGATCAGCTTTTCATTTCTGCAAAAAAAAAGCAATTGTATATTTGAAAGGGATTGTATTGAATTTGTAGATCCCCAGCTAATTTAAATGAAGAGCAATGTAGTGGCTAAAGTTTGATGATTTAAAATATGACTGGATGGCATTACCCTATGATGGCATGGTAGCTGATGAGAGACTGTATGTTCTCTGTGTTGGGGACACAAATTTCTCATCTAGACAAAAAAGAAAATAGATGCTAGGAAGTAGCATGGATGGACAGTGCTGGATGTTTTCTGCTTTTCCCTCTAGATGCACTCTTCACTTTTCTCCATACTGCTCTGGGTTCAGGACCTTTGTGGACTGTATAAACCAAACTCCCTTACCTTCTGGTCTTTGGTTGCATTCAGCCAATAGGCTCCCTCCCTGCTGAGGTGAAGGCTGGGAGTGGCTGTGTTTTTCTATCAAAAGTCATACTGCTGTTGGGTCACCCTGTTCTGCAGCAAAACACCTCTCTGGGTTCCAATAATCAATTCATCTGCCTATCTTTTCAGGCCTAAGGGTACTAGTGGCCTTCCACTGTGGTTTCCCCCTTCCTTATTGGTTTATCCCAACCCTGCCCAAATTATTATAAATAGTCCTTTAATTTTTCCCTTTATCACCTGTTTATAGTGTGCCATCTGCTTTATGTCTTCCTTGACAGTACAAAGTGGAAAGATCTACAAGATATATTGTTAAGTAAAAGAAGCAAAATACAGAGCAATATAATATTGAATTATGTAACATTATTTTTATTAAAAAAGGATAAGGAGACTATATCTTCATATTTTCTTAAATATTATATTAGGAATTAGGTTTAGCTTCAAGTGATAATACTCAAAAAGAACAGTGACTTTAAAAAGATAAAAGATTATTATTCTCTGTAAATGTCTAGAGGAATGTATCAGACAGGGTATCTGCTGTGTGAGATATTCAGCTCAGTGGCCCTCCATCCTTAGGGCATGGCCTTGTCCTCGGTCCAAAGACACATCCACTTTCCAGGCAGTGGGATGGAGAATGAGAGGGGCAAAGGACATACACCAAGGAAGTTTCCTGGAAGCTGGCACATAGCCCTTCTGTTTGTATCCCACCTGGTGATAATTAGCTATAAGGGAGCTTGGGGAATATAATTTTTATTCCTGGCAGCCATATGCCCAAATAACAGTTATTACAGTATTTAAGTAGGTGAGACTTGATAAGTAGTTCTTTGTCATACGTACTTATTTAAAATAACTCAAGAAGAATATTGAGAAACTAATAGCAGTGTTTACTGGGGAAGGGGTTGGCAGGTGAGAGTGGTGCAGGTGAGGGATAAGAGTGGCAGGGAGAGTTTTCACTACGTATTTTGTTACATATTTTTATTTGTGAATTATGTATACATATTACCTATTTATAAACTTAAATGGATTAATTAAAAATTTCCTCTTTAAAGATAAGTAAAAGAAAAAAAATAAAGAAATAAAGAAATGTTCCAACTAGTCTAAACTTTAGTAAAAACAAATGATCCATGGAGTTCTAATGGCCCTAGCAATTAGAATGACTTAATTGAAAAAGGAAGGTATAACTTGAGTGAATTAGTTTTCTATTACTATGCAACAAATACCACAGATTTAGCTGTTCAAAATAAACAAATTTATTATCTTAAGTTTCTGTATGTCAGAAGTCTGCCATGTTTTAATTGGGTCCTCTGTGTTGAGGGTCTCATAAGGCCAAAATCAAGATGTTGGATGGTTGTGTCATTATTAGGAGGTTTGACTAGGGAAATATTCACTTTCAAGGTCATTTAGATTGTTGGCAGAATTCATTTCCTTGCCATTGTTGGCTGTCAACTGGAGGATACTCTCAACTCCTAAAGATGCACTCAGATCCTAGCCACATGTCCGCCTCCATCTCAGCAACACATCTGTCAAATCTTGCTCATGCTAGTTTCTCATGTGACCAGCCAGAGAGAACTCTCTGCTCTTAAATGGCTCATGATTAGGTTTGGCACACCCAAATAATCTTTCTATCTTAAAGCTAACTGTGTCCATATAGACCAATGAAATAAAATAGAAAGCTCAGAAATAAACTCTCGTGTACATGACCAAATGATTTTCTTTTTCTTTTTTTGACATTTTTTTAAATTAAGTTTATTGGGGTAACATTGGTTAATGCAATTATATAATTTTCAGGTGTACATTATAATTTGACATCTGTATATTCTATTGTATGTTTACCACCCAAAGTCCAGTTTCTTTCAGCTACCATATATTTGATCCCCTTTACCCACTTTACCCTCCCTCTACTCCTCTATATTTTACCCCCTTTAACCAAATGATTTTTGATAAGGATGCCATGACCACTCAGTGGGGAAAGGACAATCTCTTCAAATGGTGCTGGGAAAACTGGATATCCATGTACAAAATAATGAGACCTTATTTTGCATCAAATACAAAAGTTAACTCAAAACCGATTAAAGATCCAAACTGAAAACTGCAAATTATAGAATTCCTAGGAAAAAAAAAAGGAAAACTTCATGACATCGGATTTGGCAATGCTTTCTCGGCTATGACACCAAGAGCACAGGCAACAAAAGCAAAAAATATACAAACAGTACTACATCAAGCTTATATGCATCAAAGGAAACAACAAGGTAGGCTATGGAATGGGAGACTATGGAATGGGAGAAAATATTTGCAAATTATATATCTGATAAAAAGTTAATATCCAGAATATATAAAGAATGGCAACTGAACAACAGTCTTCCCCAACCCAAAATAACCTAATTAAACAATGAGTAAAGGATTTGAATAGACATTTTTCCAAAGATGATATGAATGGCCAAAAAACATATGAAAAGATGCTCAACATCACTAATCATTAGAAAAATACAATACAAACCAAAATGACATGACATATCATACCCATTTTGATGGTTAATATCAAATAAAAGAAAACAAGTGTTGACAAGGATGTGGAGAAATTGGAAAACTTGTGCACTGTTGGTGGGATTGTAAAATGGTGCAACCGCTATGGAAAACTCTATGGCAGTTCCTCAGAAATGTTAAAATAGAACTACCAATGTCATCCAGCAATCCCACTTCTGAGTATGCAAAAGAGCTGAAAGCAAAGTCTCTGTTTTTGCACACTCATGTTTGCTGCAGCATTATTCACGATAGCCAAGAGATAGAAGCAACCCAATGGTCAACCAATGGATGAGTGGATAAACAAAATGTGCCTTATACATATAATTGAATATTATTCAGTCTTAAATAGGATATCCTGTCACATGCTACAACATTCATAAACCTTGAGGACATTATGTTAAGTGAAATAAGTGAGTCACAAAAAAATAAATACAATATGATTCCACTTATGTGAGATATCTAAAGTAGAATGAAGGTTGTCAGGATCTAGGAGAGAGGGAAATCGGGAGTTACTTTACAATGTGTATAGAGTTTCAGTTTTGCAAGATGAATAAGTCCTGGAGATCAGTTGCCTAACAATATGGATATACTTAATACTACTAACCAACTTTAAAATGGTTAAGATGGTAAATTTGGTGTTATTTTTTTTTACTATAGTTAAAAAACAACTGTGCTATATAATGTAACCTAATCACAGGAGTGATAGCTCATCATAGTCACAGAATGTTATATTACAAGGAGAAGTTATTACACAAGGGTGAATGTGATTTGGAGGTTATCTTAAAATTCTGCCTACCACACAGTAGGACTACACAAGCCACTTTTTCATAGGCTTTCCTATCTGGATTTTCACTTCCCAGCTATAAGCTTTGGTGGTTCTGGATTCTATTTTATTTAAGAGAGACAGAATTTTCTTCTTTTATAATATTCAGTGATGTCTATATGAACACCACTCCTGTTGGTGAAAGCTTATTCTCCAGAGTAGAATGACTGCTCATTCATTGTGTGACTTTTATATTAAATTGGACTGCTTATTGCAACTCCACTTTCTGCCTACTCTGGAGTTGTCTGCCTGAGATGATAATTAAAGCTTTTCTTGAAAGTATTGTCTCTAGCTCTTTTAATTTTGTCCTAGATTTCAAGGATTAATCAATAACCACGGGCATTCTGAGCTTGAGTAATACAGTGCCTAAGTAAATACTGTTAAAAGTTAAAAGATTGAAAGGTTTGTGAATACAACATTTTATGGAACAGAGATATACAAAGGCATAATGGCTGGTTTACAAAGAGAACTTAATTTAATCATAGTATAAAAAGCATAATTTAGCTACAAGAGAGGTAGACAATAAACCAAGCAGTTCAAACTTAATTTATAGCATCTAGTAATCTAAAACCAAAGGAAAATAAAACAATCTTGTAGATGTATTTTTGAATATATAATTTATATGCAGAGAGAGAAGACCCCTCTAAACCTTCTTCTTATATTAGGACATGAACTTTAGTTTATAAAACACACAAGCTGCTCACAGTTTTACCCATCTCAGCTTCCCTTTCCTAGTGTGTCCTCATTTTTAGAAGTCAAATGACTGACATTATTCTTGTGAGAAAGAAGATTAGTGTAGCCCTTTTAAGAATTTTGATTATTAACCTGTTAGATGACCCCAAATTTCACTCAGCTTAATGTTCCCAAAATATCACAAGGAGTCTGAAGGACCATTTTTCTCAGCACATGAAAGACCAAAGTGACTGTATCTTGGCTGTTTGTCTGCCCAGCTAGTGAATGCTGGAATAGAATACCTGAGCTAGAACATAGAGGTAATACCTCTTTCCCAGACAAGATGCTTTCAGTTTTTCAGGAACATTCGGTGGTGTGTTGCCAAGAGCATACATAACCCAGTTTCAAAGCTATTCTTGCCAAAGAACCACTTCAGTGTTTTCATGTAGTGTATTCCTGGATTGTCAACGATAGCCTGTCCTGTTTCAGACCAGCCTTTCACACTGAGAAATGAAGACATACTAAGGAAGTATCTTAATTGGTCACAATCATGAGAGCTGCTGATGTGAGCTTCTCTTGGCAGAATGGACCGCCTACATAAGAAGGAGCCGGACTGTATGGTCTGTGGATATGGACATTACAGGTTAAATTCTCTTCTACTCTGAACCTATCTTGGATGATTTCATTTCTCCTTTGGGTTAACGTGAGGACTCTTTGAGCATTCTCCAGACTTTGGGGACACTGTCTAAATTGATAAGCACCTTAAATAGTTTCTTCCCTGCCTTGTGTGAGGCTATGCATTGCCTATAAGAAAGCAAGGACCAGCTTAGAAATTTTCCTAAAAACCATTCTCTCCCAAATACCACTTGAACCTATTATTTGATTTCCCTGATTTCTGTCTTCTTGATTTTGTATTTAATTTTTTTTTTAAACTCTGCCAGGCTTTTTCTGGTTTTCAGTTGATAGTCCACCAGGTTTGGGATTCAACTTCTCCCTAAGATAGTATTGGGATGAGAAAGAGCAGGCTGAAATCCAGAGTACCCAGGTGTGGGCTGGTCTGAGAGGGAGGCCTGAGACTTGTGGGGTTTGAATCTGGTGAATAGCTTCTTGAAGGCAGCACTTCTGTTCCCAGCCCTAACTGTGTTGGAAGGTAATTCGCTATGGCATCCCTACACTTTTTGGACTATGCGTTCAAGGATGTTTGGAGAGCAAATGACCTTGGAAGCTAGAAATAAAGCTTAGAAATGAACCCTTCTGCAGACACAGTCCAGGAAAGTAATTCTCTTCTCCCTGGAGAAATTTTTTTACATTTCATAGGAAAGATGAGTCTTCTTTCTCCGGAGAGTTGAATGTGCAGGTCACCAGTAGCTGTATGTAAATCAGTTTTTCCTAATTTGATGGTTCCTCTCCTGTGATGCACCCCAGTTCCTGCCCAGGTAACATCTGGTCCTCACTGCCTCACCCTGTGGGGACTGGAGCTTTGGGAATCAGCACAAAATATTACTTTTATTGCTGATTTTGTTATGATTAGTAAACAGTCTTTGTCTCTGATCCAAAGGATGTGAGCTCTGTCAGCACATGTGTATAAATCTGTATATAGCAGTCTCACTTGCTAGCTTGGAAATAGGGTAAAATCTCCAATCCTTCTGTTTATGATTGAATAGTCTCCCTTAAATTCTAAATTCTAGAATAGAAGAATACAGTGAATGAGATTCTGAATTCTGGAACAGAATTAAATTCAGGCACCATTGTAGATTCTTATAATATGCATGTTGACAATTAAGTGTAAATCCAACCACATTTACTCTAGAACATTCTCATCACTCTACATTAGAAGGTCCAAGCTGTTTTGTCCTTCATTTTCTATAATAAGAAAAGAGATCTTATGAGGAATAACATTCCAGAAATAAATATGATAGATGAGAACAATAAGAAGAAATTTCTGTTGGAGGAAAGTATGGAGGAAAGCAATTCATTTTGCCATAGAAATAGGTTAAACACAGCATTGCAGTTTTGGGGGATATTGCTCAGAGGATTATATAAAGCTGAATTCAGTAAGCCAATTAGGGGAAAACACAAAGCAAAACAGAAACAAACAACAGCCTAACGTGAAAATATATTCAATTATAGCACATGAGCTATGGAAATACTTTGTTTCCTTGGAATAAAATAATATTGAAGTCTCTGGAGAGGATGTTTTGATACCACCAGGTGACGTTTGGAAGTTGAATTAAAAGTAATAAAAACAAGCCTCCTCCCAGCTTCATAAGAAGTCACATGCTTTGTCATTTATCTTTGTAAATTAAGTTAGAGTTTCAATTTTGCTTTAAGAATTTGTACTTCTTGGACCCAAAGTGAGCAGCATAATTGATGACACATACTTTTTCAGCAATTCACCTCCTTGCATTTGTTGCTACATCCAAGGAAGACAAAGTCATGTTTAGCAGGTTTTTCGATCAGTAGCTCAGAGCTAAAAAACAAACAAAAAAACCCAATGTTTTAAATTGATACAATCTACCATTGTGTCCAAACATTTCTGGGATAGTCACAAGAAGAAAGCTTTTTGCATGCAAAACAAATAGTGCACATAGAGTTTAGAGGTGACTGTGATGAAAGACTATGTAGAAGAACCAAGCGTCAGTGGCTTTGTGTGTCCCACAACTGGATAGTAGTGTGGCCAAGATTGAAAGTGCCTTGTACACTGTGCAGCATCCCTGCATTTTGGTCTGTCCTCACAGAATAGTGTCAGAATTAATTTTATATGACTGTGGTCTGTACGTAATATAAGGATGGTATCATGGCCAGCAGCTTTGATGTCAGTCAGACCTGCACCTGAATCTTGGCACTGCCACGTAATAACTTGTCACCTCAGATGAGTTAGTTAACCTCTCTGAGCCGCTCAGTGTTCTTGTCTGTAAAGGGCACATAATAAGAATCTTATTTATAAAGAGTAAATGAGATAATATATGCAAAGCACTTAACATAGTACTTGGCATGAAATGACCGATTCATATTATTGCAATAATCAGATACATAGCACTGAACTGGGAACATTCTTCATATTCAACCTGCCTTTGAGGTATACCTCGATATGTATTCTCTCTTCTTAATCATCCTGTTGTTTCATTTTGCCCTTGTGCTTCTCTCCACCCCGAAAGACCTGCTTTATGCTCAATCCTGTCTCCTTGACTTTACACTCATTTTCTCCTTACTCTGAACAACAAGAACCAAATCAACTCTTCCTTTGTTCCAGCTCAAGTCCTCCTCCTTCAGGAAGTCTCCTCAGATTTTAGTTTCCAAGGATCCCTCCCTTTTCTAAACCAGTGAATTATCTCTTGCATTCTTAAACCATTTGATGGATGGCTCTGTACCTTCATATATGTTTGTTCAATCTCTCCAAATAGTTCATAAGCTGCTGTAAGATTCCACTCCTTTGTTAGACTGTCATAGCAGAGTGCCAAAGCGATCAAAGGGACTCAGTAAATAAGAGGTGAGTTGATATACTGTGCCAAGCTAGAGAATAGATATCAATGTAGGAAATTATTTTCCTCAGTGATTCTTTTGGACATGAAACATTTTTAAAACTTTAATTTGTAAATCTTTTGTGGCCAATGAAAATCTGATGACCTATCCTAATGTTGTTTCTTTTTCTTGTCTTTTCCTTTAATCCTCTTCCTTCTCCTTTTCCTTCTTGTTTTTAACAAATTGATTTTATGTGGAAAAATTGGGGCAATAACAATGATCGGGAAAAACAAATAAACACAAAGAATCTTGCTATTGATCAAATTTTAACTTAAAAAGTTGTAAGAATGTTCTGTATGATAACTGTAACTCCTATGTGTGCCTTCAGAAATATCCTTTGTTTAATAGAAGTTATTACTGAAAAAAAATGAGTGTAAATGCATTTCTGGAAAGGCTTATCATATTCGGAGTCTATAGAGCTTCATTTTAATAAACATTCTACAGTGAGTCCTCCTGCCATGAGCCAGGTGCATTGACTGTGTATTGTTATGTAAAAATTACCCTAATATTTAGTAACTTAAAGCAACTACATTTTTTATCTTGTAGTTTTTGCGAGTCAGGAATTTGGCACTGCTTATCTGCTTCCCGTGGTTTAGTATCTCTCATGAGACTACCATCAAGGTGTCAGCAGAGCTGCAGTCATCTCTAGGCTCAGCTGAAAATGGACCCATGTCCGTGTTCACATATGTGGTTGCTGGCCAGAGGCTTCCCACGGTTCAGTGCATGTGGGCCTCTCCACAGGGCAGTTTACAACATGGACACTTGCTTCACCAGAGCAAATAAGTGAGTAGAGCCAGAGAAAGAGAGTACCAGCAAGACAGAAGTTACAGTTGTTTATAATTTAACCTCAGAAATGACATCCCTCTTTTTTGTATTCTTTTTATTAGGAGCTACTCATTAGATCCAGCTCACTTTGCAGAGGAGGGGATTACACAAGGACGTGAATGCCAGGAAGTGTGTATTATTGGGAGCCATCCCAGGGAACAGAGGACAAAGGTTAAAGATTTATCTTTCTTAATCTGTTTTTGCCTTTCAAGATTATGTGACATATCTCTGTGCAAAGTGAAGTTGGGAACTTCCTAATTCATATTTCATCTATTTGTATCCCCTAAGAAAATCCTTGTGGAGACAACTTATTTAGTCATTTAGGGTTAATTTCTTCTTCCATGCTTATTCATAAAATTACAGTTTAAATCAAAAAGTACCAGAGGAAAGATCACAAAATGAAGGAAGTTGGGCTTAAAAATTTTCTCTTACTATAAAAAATTTTCAAGATACAGAAAAATAGGGAAAATAGTATAACAAACCACCAAGTATTCATTGCCCAGAAGAAGCAGTTCTTTCATTAATGAGCACCTGTCAAATCATTGCACAAAATGTTTCCAGAATATTGTTTTCACTTCATCCTCTCAATAACCTTGTAAATAAATGTTATTTTACTTAAGGATAAGATAAAAATAATCTATGTATGAACAACATTGAGTCTCAAGTTAGGTAAAGAAATTGCTCAAGGTTATATAACTTTAGTAACTGGCAGAGCTAAGAATTATTTTTTAAAGTTTACTTTCTCCATTTTTTTCTTATTCCAGTATCATTCTTTATCCTCTCCCCTCCTTTATGCTATTTTTGTCCGACTTTTACATCTTTCTACAGTATAAGCCCATCAACAGTTTTATAATTATTGCTTTATGCAGTTGTTTTTTAAATCGTATAGAAGAAAAGTTACTAACCAAAATACGTTTATGCTGTCTTTTATATTTACCTATGTAATTACACTTACTAGTGCTCTCTGTTTCATTGTGAGGATTAGAGTTACTTTCTAGTGTTCTTTTATCCCGCTTGAAGGACGCATTTTAGGATTTCTTACAGGGCAGGTCTCTAGTGCAGAGCTAGAATTTGAACCCAGGTCCTAGCCTTCCAATTGTGTTCAGTCAGCATTTCTTAACTTTCAATAATGCATGCAGGGCTTCTCAGGGTGTAAAAGAGGCATGGACATCTTAGGGTTCCAGGTATAATTTTAAAAAGAAAGTGCGTTATATTTTAAATGTTTAATTTTGTCAGTGTATCTCAGTAGCAGTTTGTGTGTCTTAATTTGGAGAGAACTATAAAAAATCAAAGATTCTGGTCTTTGTAAATATAAGACCCATGATCAGTGGGCCTTCTGGTCAAGTTTCCTCTCCCTAGCCATACCCTGCAATAGCTCAGAGGGCAGAGACCTATTTTAAAAATATTGCTTTTGTAAAACTGACTCATGCTTATCACAAAAATTTAAGTACTACAAAAAAAGTGAAAGAAGAAAAGAAACAAAAACAAGCAAAACATCCACTTTAAACTAGCCAGAAATAATCATCATTAACATTTGGCAGGCATCCTTAGTCATCATCTCTCTACATATGTAGCCACATATGTATAAAGATATAATTCTATAAAAATAGGATCTTAGTAAAAGTGAAAAGTATTAAATTTATCTGTACTTAAATTTAACGCAAGAAAAGCAAACAAAATTAATAGACTTGTTTATCTTCAGATTAAAAAGAATTTCTTTATATGAAGCAATTTTATTTCCAAAAAGATAACTCTAAAATTTCGAAAGATTCTTTCACTTAAAAGTAAACAAACAACAAAATGTTTTCATTTAAATAGTACCAATGGACTTTCTGCTCTGAAGGTGAGAAACTTGACACTCCTTATTTCGCCCCTTCAAGACCATATTTCTGTTAAACATATTGTTATTTTTACATTATTAAAATTCATAAATTTGCTCTTCAACCATCATTCCCATAGTGTTGATTTTTTTTTAAAACCATTGAATGAGTTTAATGATTCACCATTCATTGGTCATAAAACTTTCATTTCTAGGTTTTTTATTTTCACTTATCTGTTAGTTTGCTGGACTGTGTTGTTAGGTGACTTTTTCAAAGAGCTCATGAGCACTAAATTTTTTGAACTATTGTTTACTTAAGAATGTTTGTTTGTTTTTGCCTTTGTTTAAAAAACAATGGTTGGCACAAATTACCCTTTCCTTCCCCAGAACTTTATAAATTGAGCTCCATGGTGTCCTGGAATTAAATGTTGCTGCAAAGAAGTCTAAGAATTGTCTGATTCTTTAAGTCCCATCCAGCCCTCACATTTGTAGGAGATTTTTATTTTTTGCATCAATGCCCTTAAAGCTTTTAGTTTATTTCAAGATATGTCTAAGCATTAAATATTCTTTATCATATTTTCCTGCAAAAATATTTCATTTTTTAAGTCTTCTTGTTATTAAATCTTTCAGAGCTTTTAAAAAATTATTTTTCAATTACAATTGACATACAATATTAGTTTCATGTGTATATCACAGTGATTAGACATTTATGTAACCCCAATAAGTTCAAAACCCATCTGACACCGTACATAGTTGTTACAGTATTATTGACTATATTCCTTGTGCTGTAATTTACATCCCCATGACTATTTGTCTAACTGGCAATTTTTACCTCCTAATTCCCTTCACCTTATTCATTTACCCAATGCCACTCATATCTGGTGGCTACCTATTTGTTCTTTGTATTTACAAATGTGTTTGATTTGTTCATTTATTTTGTTTTTTAGGTTTTACGTATAAGTGAAATCATAAGGTATTTGTCTTTCTCTGCCTAATTTATTTCACTGAGCATAATACCCTCTAAGTCTATCCATGTTGTCTCAAATGGGAAGATTTCATTTTTTATGGCTGAATAATATTTCAGTATACTTATGTACCACATCTTTATCCATTCGTCCATTGATAGATACTTAGGTTGCTTACATATCTTGACTATTGTAAGTAGGCTGCAATGAACATAGGGGTGCCTATGTCTTTTCAAATTGGTGTTTTGTATTTTTTCAAATAAATATCCAGAAGTGGAATTGCTGGATCATAGGGTAGTTCTGTTTTTCATAGTGGCTGCACCAATTTACATCTCATCAACAGTGCATGAGGGTTCCCTTTTCTACACATCCTTGCCAACACTTGTTGTTTGTTGATTTATTGATGATAGCCATTCTGACAGGTGTGAGGCAACATATCCTGTGGTTTTAATTTGCATTTCCCTGATTATCAATGATGTTGAGCATCTTTTCATGTTTATTGGCCATCTATCTGTATGTCTTCTTTGGGGAAATACCTATTCAGGTTCTACTCATTTTTCAACTGGATTTTTTTTTTTTTGGTGTTGAATTATATGAGTTCTTTATGTATTTTGGATGTTAACCTCTTCTCAGATATATCATTGATGAATATCTTCTCCCACTCAGTAGATTGTGTTTTTGTTTTAGTGATGGTTTCCTTCACTATGAAAATTTTTTTTTTAATTTGATGTAGTCCCATTTATTTTATTTTATTTTATTTTATTTTATTTTATTTTATTTTATTTTATTTTATTTTATTTTATTTTATTTTATTTTATTTTATTTTATTTTATTTTATTTTATTTTATTATTTTATTTTATTTTTATTATTTCCCTTGCCTGGGGAAACGTATCCAAAAATATATTGCTAAGAGCAATGTCAAAGAGTTTATTGCCTATATTTTTTTCTAGGAGTTTTATGGTTTTGGGTCTTACATTTAAAACTTTAATCCATTTTGAGTTTATTTTTTTATATGGCGTAAAAAAGTGGTCTAGTTTAATTTTTTGCATGTATCTATCCATTTTCCCCCACAGCATTTATTGAAGAGACTGTCTCTACCCTATTGCATGTTCTTGCCTCCTTCGTCATAGATTAGTTGACCATGTAGGAGTGATTTTACTTCTGGGCTGTCCATTCTGTTCCATTGATCCATATGTCTGTTTTTATTCCAGTACTATAGCCTTGCAGTATATTTTGACATCAGATTTGACATCAATTTGTTGTTTTTTCTCAAGATGATTTTGGCTATTTTGGGTCTTTATTCTGTAATTTCATATAAATTTTAGGATTGTTCATTCTAGTGCTGTGGAAAATGCCATTGATATTTTGGTAAGGGTTGCATTGAATCTGTAGATTGCTTTGGGTAGTATAGACATTTTAACAACGTTAATTCTTCCTATTTCATGAGCTCAGTATATTCTTCCATTTATTTATATCCTCTTCAACTTCTTCATCAATGTCTTACAGTTTTCTGAGTATACATCTTTTACTTCCTTGGTTAAATTTATTCCTAGATATTTTACTCTTTATGATGCAATTGTAAATGGAATTGTTTTCTTAAGTTCTCTTTCTGATCGTTAGTGTTTTTGTAGTTCTTCTCTGTTCTTTTCTTAGTCTCTTGCTCTCTTCTCTGGTATGTTGATGACTTTATATAGCATTATGTTTATATTCTTTTCTCTTTATTTCTTGTATTTCTTGTAGATTTTTGGTTTTTGGTTACCATGTGCTTCATATATACCAAGCTATGTTTATAGTGGTCTATTTTAATGTTGGTAATTGCTTAAGTGTGAACACATTCTAAAATTAGTATAACTTTTACTAACCCCACCTTAATATTTTTGTCATTTTTTTACTTCTTTTGTGTAGTTGTGTGTAGCCCTTATTTTATTATTGTAATTATATATGATATTTCTGTTTTTGCCTTTTAACCTTTGTAGTAGCTTTACAGTTGGATGATTTACTGCTTTACTGAGCCTTTGCCTTTGTCAGTGGAAATTTTTCTCTTTCCTATATTGGGGTTACATAAATGTCTTATCCAAATTTTTAATCTATTCTTTTCATCCTGAAGTGTCCCTGTAACATTTTTTTTGTAATACTCATTTAGTAGTGATGAATTCCTTTAGCTTTTTCTTGTTTGGAAAGCTCCTTAACCCTTCTTTGATTCTGAATGATTGCCTTGCTCCATAGAATAGTCTTGTTTGTAGATCTTTACCTTTTGTCACTTTGAATATTTCACACCACTCCCTTCTGCCTACAAAGTTTCTGTTGTGAAATCAGCTGACAGTCTATGGGAACACCCTGTATGTAACTAATTGCCTTTCTCTTGATGCTTCTAAGATTTTCTTTGTCTTTAACCTTTGGGATTTTAATTATGATATATCTTAGTGTGAGCCTCTTTGGGTTTATCTTATTTGAGACTCTCTCCAGTTCTTGTATATTAATTTGTATATTAATTTGTAAATTAACTTGTATATTAATTTCCTTCATCAGTTTAGAAAAATTTCAGTCATTATTTCTTCAAATAGGTTTTCAATATATTGCTCTCTCTCTCTCCTCCTTCCAGTACCCCTATGATGCAAATACATTTGATGTTGTCCCAGAGGTCAATTAAACTATCTTTGTTTTTTTGGATGACGACGATGATGATGATGACGACAGCGACAATGATGATGATGATTTTTGTTGTTCTGATTGGATGTTTTCTGCTACTTTGAATTCCAGATCACTGATTCAATCCCCTGCTTCATCTAACCTGCTGTTAATTTCCTTCAATGTATTCTTGCAGTTATTGCATTCTTTATTTTTAACTGATTCTTTATTATGTTTTCTGTCTCCATTTCTTATGTTTTCTATAACTTTGTGTAAGTTTTCCCTGAGTTCATCTATTCTTCCCCTGAGTTCAGTAAACATTCTTTTAACCAGTGCTTTGAATTCTATATCTGGTAGATTGCTTTTCTCCATTTCATTTAAGTTCTTTTTCTGGAGTTTTGTCCTATTCTTTAATCTGGGACATATTTCTTTGTCTCCTCATTTTGACTGACTCCCCTCCCCCTTTTTTTCCTATGTATTAAGCAGATCTGTTATGTCTTCTGGTTTTGACAGAGAGATCATATATAATAGAGGCCCTGTGAGGCCCAGTGGCACAGTCTCCCTGGTCGCATGAGATGGGTGCTCCAGGGGTGTCCCCTCTGTGGGTTATGCATGCCTTCCTATTGTAGCTGAGCCTTGATTGCTCTTAGAATGCCAGTGGATGAGATGACCCTCAGGCTGACTGGCTGTGATGGCTGGGTATGACTGTAGTGGATGAAATGTTGTGAATGGGCTAAATACATGGAGCAGGAGTTGCTTTAGTGGGTTTCTGGTGCCAGCCCAGTCCTCCTTTCATGTGTGGAGCTGGTTGTGTGATACTCTGGTGTGTTCTAAAGCTAGTCACCAGGTATGTTGGGTCTGGAGATTCTCAGGAGGGGCTCTGGTGCAGGCCCAGGTCAGCTCCTACTTGTATCTGGCTTGGGGCCTCTTGGTAGGAACCACAAAGTGATCTACGGTTGATTGCCATTTATTTTGGTCTTGGAAGTACCTAGGAGAGGCTATCCTGTGAACCAAGGCCAGTTGCCTCTTATAGCAGGATTAAGACCCTTTGACGAGCACCACTATGGAAGGTAAGGTCAGCTGCCACTTTTGCTGGGCTTATGGTCACTTAGTTAAAGCTAAATTCCAGGCCAAGATTGGCTGCCACTTATGCTAGGCTTGGGGCCACCTCAACAGTGCAAGTCGAGACCAGTTGTCGCTTGTGCTACACTTGGGACCACTTACCAAGAGGTACAGAACATGCTGAGTCTGGCTGCTGCTTGTTCGGGGTTTGTGGACCTTTGAGAGATTTTTGGAAAGGCTGCAGTATGAACCAAGGCAGACAGCTTGTGTGGAAGAGCAACTGGAAGAGGCTCTGGCTGGGAGGGCAAGTTGAGTAGGGTGGGGTCTTAGGGAATCACCAGGGCTGGGCAAATAGTGTTAGCCATCTTAATGCAGAGCACAGATTTAGAGCCCACCTGGTAAAAGGAGAGCTCACCAAAGGAACAGTGGTTCCTTCCAGTGTTTACATTCCTGGAGAGAGTTGCGCCAGCTACTGCCTGCCCACCCCCCTCCCCCCTCAGGCCTTGCCCTGAAGTTAGTCAATTTAGTTCTTCCCTATATGTCCCTAGCACTTTTTAAGCTGCTGCCCCTGTGCTGGAGCTTAGAATGAGTGGGTCTGTGAGCTAGCCATTAAGAGAACTACTTTGGTCTCTTGAAGCCCTTTCCTGACACAGTCCCCATTGTTTTTCACAGACAGATGTTATGGGGACTCCTCTTCCTGGCACTGATGCCCCAGGTCAGGGAGTCCAGTGTGGGACTGGGACCTTCGCTGCTCCTCAAGGGTGACTGTAATAGTTGAAATATTCCTTCCCATTGTTAATCCTCACACTATGGGTATATGACCTGTCCATTTCACATCTCTGTTCCTCCTACCAGTCTCAACATGGCTTCTTTCTTATATCTCTAGTTATAGGCATTCTGTTTAGCTAGTCTTCAGGTGTTCTCAATGATAATTGTTCTATAATTTAGTTGTGATTCTGATATAGTCACAGAAAGAGGAGAGCACACTCCACCATCTTGATCAGAGCTTTTTGTTTTACTGTTTGCTTTTTTTCCTTAGACATGCTGATTATTTTTATATTAGATCTCCTTTGTCAATATTTAATATCAGCGATCATCTTTCTGATAAATTTCATCTTTTTCCCTTTTATACTGTATGTTTCTTCAGGGCTGTCTTTTGTATCCTTAATTGTTTTCAGTCATATATATTTTATTTTTTGTTGCTTCTACACAAACTTTATCTATTAAAAAATTTGGTGATTCCCCTGTACTTGCCTTTTAGCACTTTCAGTGTCAGCATCATGGACTAACATAGTTTCTGGTCTTGTTAATTTTCTTCCTCTCTTACATCAAAGACTCATTGATCCACTTTTTAAATCTGTCAATCAAGTTAATAAGCATATCCATTATGCCCTCATGTCAAGAAGCATAAGCATGCCGGTGCTAGATGAGGTTAGAGAGGTCAGATTGTATAAGGCTTTTGAGGCCATGAAGTTTGGATTTTATTCTTAGTATATTGTGTGGGGTTGGGGTGGGGGAGAGTGGTAGTCATTGAAGGACTTTAAATAAGGCAGGACTATGCATTAAAATGTTTTTTTTAAAAGATAACTATAGTTGTAAGGGTGGAGAATGAATTGGATAGGATAAAGAGTGGAAGATAGAAAATCAGTTAGGAAGCCCTTACAACTACTCATTGAAGATGGTAGTAGACTGAGAGGTGTTAAAAATAGAAGAAACATATTTTTTTAAATGAGGAAGACTGGATGGGTTAAATCCATTTTTATATCCATAGTAACTCTATATATAATATCTAAAGGTGGAAAGGATTGAAATGTTCATCAATGGGTGAGCTTAAACAAATTGTAGTATTTCCATACAATGGAATACTATTCAACAATAAAAGGAATAAACTATTAATACATACAACAACATAGATGGATCTCAAAATAATTATGGCATATTAAAAAAATCCTTAAGGAGTTTATACTGTATGATTTTATTTATATAAAGTTCTAGAAAATGCAAACTAAACTATAGTGACAGGAAGTATATCAGTGACTGCCCAGGGACAGAGTGTGGGTTGTTAAGAAGTAGTGGACAAGGGAGATTATGAGGGATCATTATGAAACTTTTGCAGGTAATAGTATGTTTATTATCTTGATCGTGGTGATAGTTTTGGGTGTATACCTATGTCAACATTTATCAAGTAATATACTTTCATTATGTATAGTTTGATTTATGTCAGTTATACATCATTAAAGTTATTTAAAAAACTATTAAAATATATTTTTTAAGGTAGGCTAATGGCATTTGGTGAAGGGAATGAGGGAGAGTGAAATAACAAAGATGATTATTAAGTTTCTGAAATGAGTCATTTTTTATGAAGATATGTAAAGCCACGGCAATGGGTGAGACAGCTGAGTGTCAGCATGAAAGAAGGTTGGGACTGAGTGTAGAGAAAAGCTAACATTTACAAGTTTTGTGGAGGCGGAGCTGGAGTCTTATTTCTTTGTGTAGAAATGCATCATAGTTTAATTCTTATTGTTGGAGGACAACTTTATTTCTAATATTTTCATTTAAAACAGTGTTGCGATGAACAACCTCGTGCATGAGTCATTTTGGAGAAGTACGTGCATGTAATTTGGAAGTACATGTGCATATAACAGACTGGATAAATTTCTCAAAGGAAAATTTACTGGGTCAAAAGATTTAAGTAGTTTGATTTTGGTGGATGCTAATTATCCTACATAGTTGTAACGATTTACATTCCCATCAGCAATATGAAAATGCTTCTTTCCCAACAACTTCATCAATAGTCTTTATTATCTATCTTTTGACCTTTACTAATCTCATAAGTAAAAAATGATAGCTCAAGATAATTTTGTTTATTTATTTACTTATTTACTTATTTATTTATTATAGTGACATTGGTTAACAAAATCCAGTAAGTTTCAAGTGTACAATTCAACAGTAAGTCATATATATATATTGCATTGTGTGTTTGTGGCCCATACATAGATTTCTTTCTGTCACCACAATATTTTTTTACCTTTATATGATATTTTTATTTATTTATTTATTTTTAACATTTTTTTTTTCTCTACCCCATCCCCTGTTCCTTCTGGTAACTACTAGTCTATTGTCCATGTCCATGAGTCTCTGTTTGTCCTGTTCAGTTGTTGCTTTTAAGTTTATATCCAACATATGTGATATCATGTGACTTTCAACCTTTTCTCTTTGGCTTATTTCACTTAGTATGATTACTTCAAGGTGCATCCATGTTGTTGCAACTGGAAGTATTTCATATCTTCTTATGGCGGAGGAATATTCCATTGTATATATGTACCACAGCTTCTTTAGCCAATTTTCTATTGTAGGACACTTCGATTACTTCCATGTCCTAGCGACTGTGAATAATGCTGCTGTGAACATCGGTGTGCAAATATATTTTCGAATATGAGTTTTCAAGTCTTTGGGGTAAATACCCATAGAGGGATTGCTGGATCATATGGTAGGTCAAGTCTTAGTTTTTTGAGGAATCTCCATACCACTTTCCATAGGGACTGTACCAAATTTGCAGTCCTACCAGCAGTGTATGAGAGTTCCTATTTCTCTACATCCTCTTCAATATTTGTTATTACTTGTGTTGCTTGCAAATATATTTTCCCATTCGGATGGTTGTTTCTTTATCTTGTTGATGGTTTCTTTTGCTGAGCAGAAGATTTTTAGTTTGATGTGGTCCCATTCATTTATTTTTGCTCTTATTTCCCTTGTCTTTGCGGTCAAATTCATAAAATCCTCTTTGAGCTCAAGGTCCTTGAATTTAGTTCCTATGTTTTCTTCTATGTATTTTATTGTTTTAGATCTTATATTCAGGTTCTTAATCCATTTTGAGTTAATTTCGGTGTGTGGTGATAGATAATAGTCTAGTCTCATTCTTTTGCAGGTGGGCTTCCAATTTTCCCAGCACTACTTATTGAAGAGGCTTTCCTTTCTCCACTGCATATTTTTTGTGTTTTTGTTGAAAATTATTTGCCCATATAAACATGGGTTTATTTCTGGACGCTCGATTCTGTCCCACTGGTCTGTGTGTCTATTTTTCTGGCAATACCATGCCGTTTTGATTACTGTTGCTTTATAGTATAATTTGAAATCGGACAAAGTGATGCCTCTAGCCTCATTTTTAAAATTTATTTGTCTGTCTGTTTGTTTGTTTGTTTGTTTTTAGGCGAGGCAACCCTTGGTTGACCTCACAGGTTGCAAGGACCTTGTCAGCTTACAATCCCTATTTTTTATTTTTTATGCCTACAGCACCTGGTCTTTCTAGGTGGTCTCCCATCCAAGTACTAACCAGGCTTGACCCTGCGTAGCTTCTGAGATCAGACAGGATTGAGCTTGTTCAGGGTGGCATGGCCGTAGACTTGTCACCACAATTATGACCCCTTTTACACCATCTACCTCCCCCTCAAGATAATTTTAATTTGCATTCTTTAATTATTGAGAGTGAACATATTTTCATATTTAAGAGATATTTGTATTTCCTCTTTGGGGGATTGCCCATTCAAAAAAATTGAGTTGTTGGTCTTTTTTCTTAGCACTTTATGCATGCTATCTTTGTATATTAAAAAAAAATAAGCTTTGCAATATAACTTTACAAATATATTTTTCCAATTTGTTGTTTGTCTTTGGAATTTGTTTATAGTGGCTTTTACTTTGCAGATATATTTGGTTTTCAATTTTGTCAAATTGATATTTTTTTTGTTTATGAGTGTGAGTTTTATGTCATAGAGAGGCTTTTTCCACTGAGTTTATTAAAGAATTCCCTCATGATTTCTTTTTTTGTTTGTATGTTTGAATCAAATATCACATTATTGCTCTCAAAATTCTTTCTTTTTAAAAATTTTCAATTAGAGTTGACACTCAATATTATTTTATATTAGTTTCAGGAGTACAGCATAGTGGTTAAATATTTATGTAATTTATGAAGTGGTCTCCCAGTTAGTGTAGTGCCCACCTGGCACTATACGTAGTTATTACAATATTATTGACTATATTCTCTATGCTGTACTTCACATCCCCCTGACTGTTTTGTAACTACCAATTTAAACTTAATTCCTTCACCTTTTTCACTCAGCTCCCCTCAACCTCCCTCCCATCTGGCAACCATAAGTTTGTTTCCCGTATCTATAAGTCTGTTTCTGTTTTGTGTGTTCATTTCTTTTGCTTTTTAGATTCCACATATAAGTGAGATCATATGATACTGTCTTTCTCTGTCTGACTTATTTCACTTAGTATAATGCCCTCTAGAGGTTGTTGCAAATGATAAGATTTTACTTTTTTTATGGCTGAGTAATTCCATTGTATATATGTATCACATCATCTTTATCCAATCATCTATTGATGGACACTTAGATTGTTTCCATATCTTAGCTATTGTAAATGCACTGCAGTGAATATAGGGGTGCCTGTATCTTTTTGAATTCGTGTTTTGGATTTCTTTGGATAAATATCCAGAAGTGGAATTGCTAGGTCCAATGGTAGTTCTATTTTTAATTTTTTGAGGAACCTCCAAACTGTTTTACACAGTGGCTGCCCAATTTGCAATCCTACCAACAGTGAATGAGGGTTCCTGTTTCTTCATATCCTTACCAACATTGTTTTTTGATTTATTGATGATAGCCATCCTAATTGGTATGAGTTGAAATTTCATTGTAGTTTTACTTTGCATTTCTATGATGATTAGTGATGTTTTGCATCTTTTCACATGTCTGTTGGCCATCTGTATGTCCTCTTCATAGAAATGTCCTCTGCTCATTTTTTTAATTGGATTATTTGGGGGGTTTATTGGTGTTAAATTGTATGAGTTTTTTCTTTCTTCCTTCCTTTCTTTCTTTTTCTTTTTTTTTCTTTTTTCTTTTCTTTCTTTTTTTTTTTTTTAATAAATTTTGAATAATAATCCCTTATCAGATGTATCATTGGCAAATATCTTCTCCCATTCATTAGGTTGTCTTTTTGTTTTGTTGGCAGTGACCTTTACTGTGCAAAAACTTTTTGGTCCTATGTAGTCCCATTTGTTTATTTTTTCTTTTATTTCCCTTGCCTGGGGAGATATATCAGAAAAAAATATTACTTAGAGCAATGTCAGAGTGTTATTGCCTATATTTTCTTCTAGGAGTTTTATGGTTTCAGGTCTTATATTTAAGTCTTTAATCTATTTTGAATTTATTCTAGTATGTGGTGTAAGAAGATGGTCCAGTTTGTTTTTTTTCATGTTTCTTCCCAATTTTCCCAACACCATTTATTGAATAGACTGTCTTTATCTCATTGTATATTCTTGCCTCTTTTGTCATTGATTAAATAACCATATAGGCATGGGTCTATTTCTGGGCTTTCAATACTGTTCCACTCATCTATGTGTCTATTTTTATGCCAGTACTATACTGCTTCGATTACTATAGTCTTGTAGTATAGTTTGATATCAGGTAGCATGATGCCTCCAACTTTTAAAAAAAATTTTTATTTTTCAATTAGTGTTGATATTCAATATTATTTTATATTAGTCAATTTTGTTCTTCTTCACAGGATTGCTGTGGCTATTAGGGTTCTTTTATAGTTCCATACAAATTTTAGGATTATTTGTTATAGTTTTGTGAAAAAATATCATTGGCATTTTGATGAGGATTGCATTAAATTTATGGATTGCCTTGGGTAGTATGGACATTTTAATGATATTCTTTCTACCTGTGAGGATGGTATATGCTTCCATTTATTTGTATCTTCTTCAATTTCTTTCATGTCATAATTTTCCAAGTACAGGTCTTTTATTTCCTTGGTTAAATTTATTCCTGGGTATTTTTTTTTGAGGCAATCATAAATGAGATTTTTTTTTCATTTCTCTTTCTGATAGTTCATTATTGGTGTATTTTAAAAAGGCAGCCAATTTCTGGATATTGGTTTTGTGTCCTGCTACTTTACTGAATTTATCAGTTTTAAATTTTTGGTGGAAGCTTTAGGGCCTCATGATCTCTTATAGCACATTTATAGTTTTATTATCTAAACTGAAATCTTTGATCCAATAGGAAATTTTGCTGATGTAAAGTAGGAAGTGTTGATACAACTTTAGTTTTATTTTTAGATGGCTACCCAGTTTCCCAAAATCATTTATAAAATAAATTTATCTTTTCACCATTGAATTTAAGTTTTCATCTTTATCTTTACTAAGTAAAAGAGAAGGCTTTACATATGGAGGTTCTAGAATATATTTAAATGCTGACAAGAATGATCCAGTGGAGATGGAGAGAGCTAAAAATTTGAGAGTGAAATACCTGAGATGGTAAGAGAGAATAAGATTCAAAATATTTTAGTAATTAATAATAAATTAACATTTATTGAGGGCTTATAAAATGCCAGGCAGTATTCTATATGCTTTATGTGGATTAAATAACTTAATAATCTGAATAAGGGTACATTCCTACTTAAAATATCACTTGCTTAGCAAGTACCAAAACTGAATGCTGTGTTTCACTATAACTGGTTCTAACCACTGGAAGCTGGAAACATGACTAAGAATTCTGTGAACATGTATGTCAGACCCTCATTGAATCTAACTGAAAAAATTTTTTGACCAATAAAGAGTAGGCTTCTGTAGACCTGTAGAGTCATTCTTCCCTATCCAGAGTGTAAACTTTTTATTCTTAATTAGTATAACCACTGGGAAGCCCCCTTCCCCTTCATTTATTTATAGAATACCCCACCCCCAGTGAACCTCTTTACTGGTACATGTTCCCTTGTCTTTCAAGTAAATTTAGACCTTGCTTTATTAATTATCAGTGATTATTGACTTTTCCCTTATAAGCTCACAACAACATTCTAAAATTACCTACATTTTACTCTTGAGTATACTGAGGCTCAGAGAAGCTAAAATCACGTTGTTAGTAAGGGGTATAGCTGTGCTTTTGTAGTCTAATTCTATGGTCTTAACTACAACTCTATATTGAAATGGTAGGAAAGGAGTTGATGAGCATGTATATGCAGGTAGTATATATTTCATAGCAGAAGGGAAGATGACTTCTATTTTCCTTTTGAAATAGAGGTTATGATGAATACAAGGAAATCAACCTACGAATTGCATTTTCTCTAGCAATGATTATGTGCCTTTATACAGGCAGAGGAGAGGTCCACTCACCTTGGACAGGTGGCTCTGGAAATCCCATAGTCAGCCTGAAGAAAAAAACAATTGGGCAGAGAAATCTCCTAATGGAGAAGCACAGTAAAGGATAATAGGGCACTAAAGAGCAAGAACCCATTTCACAATGTTCTCTGGAGCTGCCCTTGCATATAGCATGATTGTGAGCCTAAAACTGTTTAGGGTTTCAGGCAAGGAGTGGAATATGATTCTATTTGCATACACTTAGTTCCAGCTGGTAGGAGCTGGCAGGTCACAGTTCCTATTTTCTCCCGGGAGTTAGTGTCTCAGCTACCAATGACAATTGACTCCTCCAAACCATGATCACCCTTTATTTTAACTTGCCCTTGTGTGGGTCTGAGTCATTTCATTTTGAGCTTCATCAACCCACACATCTTGGTAGGCTTTCCAATAGCTATTCCCAGTGAACTGCTAATGCTGCTGGTGACTATGAGAGCAGCAGATGGAAAACAATCTCATGAAAGATAGGAGAATATGAGTGAACTGGATAGAGAGTATTTTTTAAAAAAGGAAATACATTGGGAAAGTAGCAGAAGCCTCATCCTTTTAACAAATATTCACCAAAAGCCGATTATAAAGTAGACACTGTGTTAGAAGATTAAAGACTCTTCTAAGCCATTCTTAGAAAGGTAGGGAGCATGATTCCATCTTTCAGCTCATCTGTGGTAATTCATCAGTCTTTTGTCGAACATATTCTATGTATTTCATCAAAAAAAAATCAATTATTTTTTTCTCTCTCGTGAATATAATGATGATTTTTCTTTATCACTCTAAAACTTCCAAGATTTTTTTTAAAGGGTAGCAGGAGGTTATAAATGTTCAAATAGACAAAATTCCAAAGTATGCATTTATTATTGACTTAGGTCAGCTTCTAAGACAAGCAGAAGTTAAATTTCAGCTTTCTCTGTACTAGTATCAAAGTAGGTTATATTTAAATTAGAGAAGGAGAGGTGGAAGAGAACCAGAAACTGAAACCTTCAGAGAAAAACTGTTGAGGGGACTTTAATAGACATTTTTCTTCCAAGACTATTATTTTGTATTTTTATTACTGGTCCAGTCATAATTCGGCTTACAATAGAATTATGTGGTTCTTCAAGGTTGCAATCTCATTACCAAATTGCATTTAAGGTTTATTGGGAAAATGTGAAGTTAAAAGAGTATTTGTTTGGCCATGAAATGCTATAATTTCATCATACTCATGGAAACTCAGTTTTGGACTAAATGACCTTTAATTTCTCTTTCTGCTGCAAGATTCTAAGTCAATGTATGTTCATAGACCTAAATGCCCTTCCTGACCATTTTCACTTATTCAAGTCTTACTCCATTCAAGTATGACATCTTTTGTGATTTCTCCACCTGGAAATTGTAATCCATTCCTTGAATTCTCCTTAGAACTTAACTTGTAAATCTTTTTTTTTTTTTCTAATTTATTATTATTTATGCCTTCAGCACTTGGTCTTTCTAGGGGGTCTCCTATCCAAATGCTAACCAGGCCTGACCCTGCTTAGCTTCTGAGATCAGACATTGGGCTTGTTCAGGGTGGAATGGCCATAGACCATGGACCATGGCTTCACTGGGGTGTGAACCCAGGACCTTCTGTGTGTAAAGCAAATGTGCTAACCACTACACCATGGAACCACTTCCTTGTAACTCTTTCTTGCTGGTGTTTTAGTTACAGATGTATGGAACATATTTCTAAATGAACTAAAAATTTCTTAAACTCAAGGAGAGTGCCTTAATTATATTTGTACTAACCACAGCAGAGCATTGTGTCTTGCTGATGTGTTTTTTTAATGCTCATTAAATGTTTATTGTATGTGAATAAGCTCTTATGGTGTATTAATGTTAAGATACAAATCCATTCATTCATTCATTTACAGAAGAGATTATACATGAGGAAATAGGCTATGGGACAGAGAATTTGTGTAGATAAGTAGAAGACTAGTTAAGAATAGGTGCAGACATTTGAATGATCAACAGCAAGCCATCCTAATTATCTTTCTGCTTCCAGGTTTGTGACCACTGTCTACACATCAGCCTGAACAATTCTTTTATAATTTAAAATAGAAAATGTCACTCTCCTGCTTAAAAACCTTCAATGATTTCCCATCATTGTATTCTGGTACAATTCAGAGTCCTACAGGACCTGGACCTGGCCCAACTCTCCATCTTTTTCACCTGCTGCCTTTCTTATTTGCTATATCCACACTGTACATCTTTTGATTCTTTAGACATGTCAGTCTCACTTTCGTCTAAATTGTTCCAGACCTTTCCTCTGCCTGTAATATGTTTTCTCTTGAGATTCTCTTGATGGGCTTCTTTTTAACAACAAATGCAAAGGTTCTGAGGTGTGGTATCTTGCTTGACATGCTTAAGAAAGAGCAGAGTGGCCACTGTGGCTGGAGCAGGGAAAACAATGAGAAGAAGGGAGAATAAATAAAGCCTGTGCAGTGGTCAGAGGCAAAACTGGGTGTGGCTTGTCGGCAATGTTAAGAACTTTGGGTTTTATTCTGGGTCAGAGGAGAAGCCATAAAGAATTTTGAGCAGATGAATGAAACAATCCGACATATTTATAATGAATTACTCTGACTGCTGTGTGGGGAATGTAAGACAGGGATTTATAGCAGAAAAAGAGAGATCAGGTAACTAGTCCAAATGAGAGATGATGGTGGTCTTAGACTAAACGGCTAGTTTCTTAATCTTAGTTGCATAAGTATCCATTCTCCACCTTTTCCATGGTGATGGAATTTTAGTCAGGCACATGGCTGCCTAGCCTTACCCCACATCCCAGGATTCCTTATAGTTAAGTGTGGCCATGTGGCTCAGTTCTCTTCAATGGAATCAGAGAACTTGTGTGTCCCTTCTAGGTTGAGACCATCAGTACATATGCCTTCTCTAGGCTCTTTTTCATCTTTCCCACAGTTAGTTTTCAGCAGATGGGTATGGTGAGCTGCTAGCAAGACCTATTGAAACAAACTTGCCATGTGTGGAAGCTTAGTATTCATATTTTTAAAATAGTTTCTCAGATAATTCTGATGAATACCTTGGTTTGGAAATACCTACTTTATATTTGCTATATATGTCATGTAGTAGTCTGTTAAATAAGTGCCTTAATGCCTTCCTTTGGAAGAAAGACTAGTCTAGAATTCATGATATTCTCATAGGTGCTTGAAAAGGCAGAAATAACATGCCAAATCAGTCCTATTCAATGAAACAAATTTCATATGGGCATTGATGTTAAAAACAAAAATAATAACCTTTAATGAAAGACTTCCAATTAGGGCAGTACAACCATACATTCTCCAAAAATTACTCCTACAAAACAATTAGATCCTGCATAAGACAAGTTTTACTGCAGTTCTGGATCAGGAGTTAAGGAAAATAAATCTCTAAACCCATAAACCCAACCCAACCAGAAAAATCTGTGAACTGAAACTTGAAAGGTGAACAGTTTAACAGACACATAAATGAGACTGCCTTAAATGCCAACATCGGCACTGAAACCAAGAGACCAATTCTTAGATCTGCATAGAGTTGGGGGGATGAATTTAAGACTCCTGGATTAAGCTGGATATCCTGAAGAATATCAGATTGTTCCCAGATCAACAGTGCCCTTGGGCTATTGGCAGAATGAATAATGCACATCATCTCTGGAGAAGATCATGCCGCGTTCAAGGGCTCAATAGTTCTGGGAATAAAGATCAATTAAATATGAGCTAATAAGTGAAGACCAACAAACAAACAAGGAAACATGCCTTTACAGGTGAAGAAAGCAACCCAAAGGAAATCATATACTGGAATTATCATATTCTAAATGAAATAACTCTGTATAAAGCTTTCTTCTTTTTTTTTTTAAAGGCTTATTGAGATATAATTCACATACCATAACATTTACCCATTTAACCTATTTAAAGTGTGCAGTGCAAGGCTTATAGAATTCAAGAAACCAGCTCACTAGATACTGGTTCATTATAAAGGATATTTGAGGGTACAAGTCAACAATCAGCTGAAGATGTACATAGGGTGAAGTCCCAAACAAAGAAGCTTCTATCTTTGCTGAGTTTGGGGCCTGGCACTGTGGCATACAGAAGCATTTTGGTTCCCAGACACGGAAGCTCCTTGAACTCTGTTCTTTTGGGTTTCTTGGAGGCTGTATTACACAGATATGGTTGATTAACTCACAGGCCATTGGTGATGGATTCAAACTCCATTGCTGCCCCTCATCCCATCCACCCAGAAATAGGGGGTGGGACTGAAAGTTCCCACCCTCTACTCATGACTGGTTCCACTGGCAACCAATCCTCAACCTTGGATGCTTTCTAAAAGTCATCTTACTACCAGAAGCCCAGTTGAGATAGAAAGGGGCTTATCATGATTAATAAGAAACTTATTTCACCTTCATGATTCCAGGAACCGAGGACAAGAGACCAAACATTATAATAAAAAAGGCACCCATTGCACTGATCGGTCAGGAAATTCCAAGAGTTTTGGGTGTCATGAGCCAGAAATCACAGATGAAGACCAAATATATATGAGAAATATTTTTTGTCACTGGAATGACCTAACATCCTAAAGTTGTAACACCCGTATGTGAATGTATACAAGCTTAACTTTAAGAACATATAAAAACTCTTCTCTTTCATAGCTCTGACCCTAACACGGTGTTGATGTCACCAAATTACATCTTTATACATTCTATGTCAAAAACATAGACTAATAATTTTTTTTTACTACATTAGTCTCTTAAGTCAAATAAAAAACAATCAGTGCAGCTACAAACCAAAGTCACAATAGTACTAGCTTTTTAAAAGAAACTTTATTTATTTTTATTTTCTTAATCTAGGCAACCCTTGGTTGATCTCACAGAATGCAAGGACCTTGTCAGCTTACAATCACTACTTTTTTCATTTTTTACACCTACAGCACCTGGTCTTCCTAGGCAGTCTCCCATCCAAGTACTAACCAGGCACGACCCTGCTTAGCTTCCAAGATCTGATGGGATCGGGCTTGTTCAGGGTGGCATGGCCATCGAGTACTAGCTTTTATAATTGTCCATGCACTGAGTTTCAGCAGGGACCTTAAATTCTTCATAAAGCTTTGAGTCTCTGCCCAGTGTTCTTTTATTCCAACCTGAAGGATGTGCTACATGCCAGGCAGGTCTAGTGGTAAAGAACTTCTTGAGCGTTGGTTTATCTGGGAATGTCTTAAGGTCTCCCTCATTTTCAGATAGTTTTGCTAGATATATGATTCTTGGTTAACAGCTTTTTTTCCTTCAACACTTTGAATACATCACCCCACTGCCCCCTGGTCTCCACGGTTTCTGTTGAGCAATCTGCTCATTATCTTATTGGCAAAAAGATGACGAAGCTACCTCCTCTCAGCTTTACAGATGTTAATAACGTACCTTATCTTATTCAACAGAACATTTTCCTATAGTATCATGGTATCAGTTAACTTGTAGCATGATTTTTAAGAAAAAAGAATTGACTATTTTCAGTGTAGATACTCTAAGGTCTTTAAAGGACAAAAATTACAGAACTTCAAATTATAAATGAAAAGGTCACTGAAGCATCCTACAGATTTTAATTTATAATAAAGTAAAATAAATATCAGTCTTTATTACCTCACATAAACAAAAATCTCTTTGGGGTCCATATTTGTTTTTGTTTTTGTTTTGTGTGTTTTGTTTATAGTTTAAGTGTAAGAAATATAAGATCTTGAGACCAAGAGGTGAGGAAACCACTGGTTTACATCCAGCTGTGGTTGGTACATGTCTTGCTCTGACTTCAGAAAGCACCATTGTGAAGGAATTACAAACAACTCCTATAAAAGGCCTTGACGGGACTGAGGCTTTTGTCCGTAGAGCCCAGGAAGCTGATTGGTAGTGACCTGTTGGACTGGACTAGCTAGCTTGTTTTCTCCTTTTGTTGTTGTTGTTTCGCTTATTTTTCCTCTTTACTTTCTTTTTTTCATTCTTTTAATTCTCCTTTTTCTTATTCTTTTCTCTTTTTTGTTCTTTTTCTTTTGTTTCACTATTTTCATTTTCTTTTCCTCAGCTTTTTTTCTTATATTTTTCTTATATTTCTTTTTTTATATTTTCTTATATTTTCTTATATTTCTTATATTTATATTTTCTTATATTTTCTTACTTGTTTTGTTATATAGTTATTTTCTTATATTTTCCCTTTTTCTCATTTTTTTCTTTGAATTTTTTTTAGTTAGTGTTGGTAGTTAACATCGTTAGTACATTTAGTAGAGTTAGTATTAGTATTGTTAGTATAGTTAGCTTTGTTTATTAGTATTAGCACAGTTAGTATAGTTAGAATTGTTCATTAGTATTAGCACAATTAATTAGGATAATTAGCATTGTTTATTAGTATTAGCACAGTTAGCAAAGTTAGTATTGTTCATTAGTATTAGCACAGTTAATTAGTATAGTTATCCTTATCTATTAGTATTAACATAGTTAGCATTATTTATTAGTATTAGCACAGTTAGCATAGTTAGTATTATCTGCTAGTATAGTATTATCAGCGTAGTTAGTGGTCACTATGCCACCTGACCTTACAGCCACCTCTCCTGTCAGGGAGCCCCGTATCGGCAACTACCAGCTCTTGCGTACCCTCGGTGAGGGCACCTTTGCTAAAGTAAAGTTGGCTCGACATATTCCTACCGGGGTAGAGGTGGCTGTAAAAGTCATAGATCGGCAGGGCACCTACAGACCTTTACAAGAAATAAGAACCATGAAAAGCCTGAACCACCCCCACATTGTAAAACTATATGAGTCTATTAGCACCGTATACACTGTCTTCATTATAATGGAGTATGCGAGCAGAGGAAGCTTATCTGAATATCTTCGGCGTTTTGGCTGTATGCAGGAGCCCGAGGCCCAGCGCATCTTCCGACAGCTCATTTCAGCCATTCAATACTGTCATCAGAAGGGCCTCATACACAGGGACCTCAAGTCAGGGAACATACTTCTGGACGAAGAACTGAACGTTAAACTGGCAGACTTTGGTCTAAGCAGCGGGTTCGTTGGCCGCAAGCTGCGGAATTTCTGTGGCAGCGTCCCTTACGTCGCCCCAGAGGTCTTCCTGAGGCAGGGATATGATGGCCCTGGGGCTGACATATGGAGTCTGGGAATTATCCTTTATGAAATTGTTACCAGAAAACTGCCCTTTATGGTAAAACACTTGACTGTCCTACAGCAGAAGATCCTGAAAGGACAATACCAGTTGCCTTATTTCGTGTCCTTTTTGTGCAAGAATGTGCTGAAGAAAATTTTGAAACTCGATCCTCAAAATCGAGGAACCCTCGAACAACTGATGAAGGACCTGTGGGTAAATATGGGCCAGGAGTAATTCAAGCCATATAGCTGCCCTCCGACAGTGTAAACGCCCCGGTGGTCCAGGAGATGCTGAACTTGGGCTATGAGCAGCGACAGATTGAAGAGGTTGTCACAGGTGGAAAGTACAACAGCGTGTTAGGCACATACCTCATTTTATAGCACAGAACACCAAAGGTGAAGTGCCGCACTATCAAAGTGAAGCCGTTCCCTGCTGCGGAGCCCTTCCTCACCAGCTACGGTCCTTCCCTGACAAACAGCGACCAGCCATCAGGCCAGGAGGCCAAAGAGGCAGCCACTCCTCCAGCCAGCCTGGACTCGAGGACTGCTACCCCCAGCCCAGACCTGCAGAGTGGCCCAGTGGACTCTTCTTCTATCTATAGTACCTGCAGGAACTTCAGTGGTGAAGCACCAGAGGGAATGAAGGGGAAAAACGCCCTTCCTGACGAGCAGCCAGATGATGTGACCCCAACCTCTTCCGTGGGCCATTATCAGGGCTGCCGGGGGTTGCTCAGGAGGTTTTGCAACTTTGTCGGGAGGCACGTGCACTCTAAACCATCTGCCAAGAAGCGTCTGGGGAAATGGGCCCAGGTGAAACCGATGTAAGTGTCGCCGGCCAAGGCGGAGTCAGAGTCAACGAGTGGGGAGCTCAAGCCGCTCTCCCTGCATTTTACGTGCCAAAGTCAAAATGCTGAGCTCCGGGGAGGCTGGCAACGTGGCGCAGGAGATCAGCCGGAGGCTGGTCGCCAACGGCTGCTGGTGGGAAAAGTGCGAGGAGTTTGCGAAGGACTCGGTCCAGTGGACGATGGAGGTGTGCAAACCGTCTCAGCGTTCCCTGCCCAGGACTGAAATGAGCACGGCGTCGGGCATCTGCGTGGCCTTCAGGAGCATTGTACCCCGGTGAGCTTGGAGGAGGGCCTGGAGCTCTCTGAGGGACAAGAGGAGAGGGTCCTCACTGGAGATCTACACCTGGACCCCCACCTCGGTGAAACTTCAGCGACTGGACTGTTTGTCCTTGGGCCCCTCTCCCCGCCTCTGCTCTGCTCTTCTTCCGTGTTCGTGAGGAAGGGGGTGGTTCTTATTAAAGTACTTGGTTTTCCCCAAGTCCTATAATAAACTGTGCACTCCACGAAAAAAAAAAAAAAAAAACCTGTGTGATGCAGTGGTTTTCATTATAGTCGCAGGTACATGTAACCATCACCAGAGTCAATTTTAGAACATTTTCATCAACTTGAAAACCTCCTTACTCTTTAGCTGTCATTTCCATCTGCCACATCCCTCTCCCCCAGCCCGAGGCAACCACTAATCTACTTTCAATCTCTATAGATATCTCCATTCTGGACTTTCGTGTGAATGGAATCATAGAGTATGTGGTCTTTTGTGACTGGCTTGTTTCACTCAGTATAATGTCTTCAAGGTTCGTCTATGTTACAGCATATTTTAGTACTTCATTCCTTATCATGGCTGAATAATATACATGTCATTGTATAACTATACCATATTTTGTCTATCCAGTTGTGCATTCATAGATAACTGAGTTGTTTCATCTTTTGGTTGTTACAAACAACGCTGTAAACATTCAATTACAAATTTCTGTGTGGACATATGGTTTTATTTTTGTTGGGTATTTATCTAGAAGTGGAATTGCTGGGTCATATGATAACTGTATTTAATCATTTCAGGAACTGCCAGACTGTTTTCCAAAGTGGCTGCGCTGCTTTATATTCCCACCAGCAGTGTGTGAGGGTTTCAAGGTTTCCACATCTTGCTAACATTTATACTATTGAGTATGAAGTGGTATCTCTTTGTGATTTTGATGTGCATTTCTCTAATGATGTTGAACATCTCTTTGTGGACTTATTTACCATCTGCATATCTTTGGAGAAATGTCTATCTGGATCTGTTATAGACTAAATGCATGTCCCCCAAACTTCCATGTTGGAGCCTTAACCCCTCAATCTGATGATCTTTGGAGGTGAAGACTTTGGGAGATAATTAGGTTTAAATGAGATCATTAGGGAAGCGTTCCATGATGAGATCATCATCCTTATTGGAAGAGAAGAGAGACCAGTTCTCTTTTTCTCTCTGTCCACCACATGAGGGCGCAATGAGAAGGCGGCTGTCTGCAAGCCAGGAAGTGGACCCTTATCAGAAAGAGAATCTGCTGGCACCTTGATCTGGGACTTCTCAGTCTCCAGAGATGTGAGAAATAAATGTCTTGTTGAAAGTACCCATTCTGTGGCATTTTCTTATGGCAGCCTGAGCTGACCAATGCAAAATACTTTGTCAATTTTTTAAAAAAATTTGTTGTTAATTTCGAGTATACAGTACATTGGTTAGACATTTATATAGTTTGTAAAACAATCCCCCTAGTTAGTCAATTTTTAATTGAGATATTTCTCTTTATGATTCAATTGTAAGAGTCTTTTATATATTCTAGATACTAGTTCCTTTTCAGACATACATATGAATACAACTATTTTCTCCCTTTATCTGTGTTGTGTTTTCACTTTCTTGATGATATCCTTTGAAGCAAAAGAGTTCTCAATTTCAATAAAGTCCAACTTACATTTTTCCAGTTGTTTGTGCTTTGGTGTCAAGTCTAAAAAGGCTTTGCCAAATCCAAAGTCATGAAGACTTAGCCTTACTTTTCTTCTAACAGTTTGATAGATTTTACTCTTAATTTAGGTCTTTAATACATTGTGAGTTGATTTTTGTAGATGGTGTGAGAAATATATCCAATTTCATTATTTTGCCTGTAGCTATTCAGTTGGCCCATTGCCATGTGTTGAAAAAATAATTCTTTCTCCCATCGAGATGGTTTTGACCTTTGTCAAAAATTAGTTGGCCTTATATGTGAAGGATTGTTTCTGTATTCTCAATACTGCTCCAATGTATTATGTTTCTGTTTATGCCAGCAGAACATAGTCTTTTTTTTTTTTTTTTTCACTTTTAGAGAAGCTTTTCCTTTTTTAAATTAATTTATTCTATTTAGTTTCAAGTATGCAGTACATTGGTTAGACATCTACATAGTTCGTAAAATGATCCCGCCAATTGCTCCCTTCCTCCCCTGACCCTCCACCTAGACAACCTATTAGTGCTAACTGCATTCCCTATGCCATGCTCCCCATCCCCGTGACCATCCGTCAGCTACTAATTTGTACTTCTTTAACCCTTCACCCCATCCTCCTAGCCCTTCAACCCCCCCGCCCTCTATCCATCACTAAATTGTCCACTGTATTTGTGAGTCTGTTTTTGATTCGTCTGTTCTTTTTGTCCATTAGATTCTGCAGATAAGTGAAATCATATGGTACTTATCCTTCTCCGTCTGGCTTCTTTCACTCAGCATAATAATCTCTAGGTCCATCCATGTCGTTGCAAATGGTAGGATTTCATTTTTTTTAAATGGCTGAGTAATATTCCATCGTATATATGAACCATAATTTATCCATGTCAAGACTCTTAATTCAATTCCATCTGCAAAGACCTCTTTTCCTTAGCAGATAACATCTGCAGGGAATAGGACTTGACCTTTCTGGGTGGCCATTATTCAGCTTATTACACTTGTTATCCTGTCTACCGGTAGCACCCTTTTCTTCCAGTTTCTTCCTATTTAACACTCATTTCAGTGTTTGTGTCTTTCAGGAAGCCTTCTCTCACTTTCCCAGTGCCCCTATAATGTCCTGATCATAATGTGTCATTATTATTTTTTTAAATATACTTATTTTTCAGAGCAGTTTAGGTGTATAGAAAAATTGTGTCAATTTTTAGGGAGTTTCCATATACTCCCTCTTCCCATGCCCTCTTTACAGTTTCTCCTATCTACAAACGTCTTGCGTTAGTGTGGTACATTTGTTATAACTGGTGAATCAATATCGAGTCATTATTATTAATGAAAGTTTATAATTTACATTAGGTTTTACCTTTCTGTTGTACTGTTTTAGGGGCTTTGACAAATGTATAATGTCCTGTATCCATCTGCTTTTACCTTACCATACAGAATAGTTTCACTGTTCTCAAGTGTCCTGCCCTCCACCTATTTATACTTTTCATCCCACTTAATTTTTGGCAACGACTGGTCTTTTTACTGTTTCCATATGCCTTTTCCAGATGTCACATAGTTGGAATCATATAGTATGTAGCCTTTTCGGATTGGCTTATTTCACTTAGCAATTTGCATTTAAGTTTCCACTGTTCCTTTCTTTGGATGCAAGTTCATTTTTTACTGCCGAATAAAATTCCTTTCTTTGGATATACCACAATTTCTTTATCCATTTACCTATTAAAAGACAATGTAGTTGTTTCCAAGTTTTGGCAATTTTTAATAGAGTCACCTAAATATCTGTATGCAGATTTTGTGTGAACGAAGTTTTCAAATCCTTTGGGTAGTTGAAATACCACGAAGTGCAATTGCTGAATTGTATTAAGTATGTTTAGTTTTATAAGAAACTGCCAAAATATTTTCCAAAGTGATTGTATCATTTTTCATTTCTTCTAGCAATGAATGAAAAGTTCCTGTTGCTCTATATCCTTGTCAGCATTTGGTGTTGCCAGTGTTTTGAATTTTAGCCATTCCGATGAGTATGTAATTATATCTCATTGTCATTTGAAATTCCCTAAGTACATAAGGTGTACAGCATCTTTCATGTGCTTATTTGTCATCTACATATTTTCCTTTGTGAAGTGTGTGTTCAGATCTTTTGCCCATTTTTAAATGTGGTTGTTTTCTTATTGTTGAGTTTAATAGTTCTTTGTTCGTTTTAAATGCAAGTCCTTTATCAGATGTGTTGTAAAACTAACATCTGATAAAGTCTCCCAGTCTGTGCCTTGTCTTTTCATTCTCTTAATGGTGTGTTTTATAGAGCAGTTGTTTTTAATTTTAGTAAAGTTCAAGTAATCAAATATTTTCTCTCAAGGATTACACTTTTGGTGCTATATCTGAAAAGCCATTGCTAAACCTAAGATCACTTAGATCTATTTAGATAAATACATAAATATTTATCTAGATAAAAATAAATTTATCTAGATTTATCATCTATCTTTTAAAAGTTTTACAGTTTTGCATTTTACATTTAGGTCTGTGATCGTTCTGAGTTATATTATTATCTTTTTGTTGTTCCTCTCTCCTGCTTTATTGTATCTGTCCATGTATTTTCCTTTATCATGTCTTACTTTTTCTAGTACTCTTAAGTCTCAGTCGGCCTCAAAAAATGTGAGGGAGTAACCTTTATCTGGCTCGGCAACTCCACCCTTCTTAAGAGTAAAATGGCTGCTGAGGCTTACTAACCTGAAAAAAAAAGATACGAACTTTCCATGTGGAACCTCTTCTTGCATGCTCTCGTGATCATAAAACAGCTGTTTCCTCAGGCCTCCAAGGACTCGCACAGTGGTGCAGGAAGGTCTCTGAGTGTCAACAATGCTGTCTTGTTAAAAGACTAAGAATAGACGAGGGTTTTATTTTCATTAGAACTGGATTTACTTCCAGTGGCATCCTACAAAAGAATGTTCTGTGGTGAAGGGTCAAGGTGGGGTTAGAGTGTCAAAAAGTTTATATGGTCATTCTCCCATCAAAACAATGTGACTCACAGTTTCCTGGGTCAAACATTGTTTTTTATATTTTTATGCCTAAGAATTTAGAAATAAAAGCAAGCCCCTTAATCATGGGAAGAATATAGAATACTTTTTTCTATTCTAAAGCAGAGAAATATTTGTATTAACCCCAATTTCTTTTTTTCAAGGAGAGAGATACACAAAAATAAAGTGTACAGCGATCAAACAGTATCATTTTCTGTGACGATTTCAGTTTCAAATAAATGTGATTTAACTTTCACCTTTCAAAAAATGTATATAAATAAATTCACGAATCAGGAAAATTCTATTTGGTTTATCTTAGAAGGCATTCCTTTTAGAGCCAGAGACCCCACCAAGCAAACACCACT